>OY856411.1:1186640083-1187240083 GCA_963693085.1 Alisma plantago-aquatica | reverse complement strand
ATACTCATACTCTTTTGGACATCTTACATTTTCAACAAGAGATACCGTATATAATTATTTCATTACTTACACCTGGAGAGATCCACCATCAACCTAGTACATAATGTTTGTCGTGTATAAGAAAGGTTTCCCTAAAAGTATGGAAACATTAATACTAATATGTTGTGGGAGAAGGCATCCAACACCCAACATTGTTGGTTGTTCTAGAAGCCTAAAATCCATCCGGTCATATTCAATCCCAATTGTCACTTTCACTCTTCCAATCTCTAATTCACATCTACAGTACCATGTAATGGTCTACCCAAAAGTATCTCCAAACATAATCTTCTTTCATCTACATAGCTACAAAATCTATTGTGAAATAATTTTTTCTACATTTACAAGGATGTCCTTAGATATACAAAAAGGTCTAAAAAGAGATTTAGTGTAATGACCCCGCTTCTCGATAAACCCCAATTAAGGGAGACCAATAAGTCAGAGGTGTTATCCCAAAACATGATCAATGGTTTTGTAAATAATAAAAAAAATAATAAATTCAACTAAAGAATAAAATAAAATCTAGAATAAATTTTTTATTTTAACATACCTTCAAAAATTAGGTAAATAGGACTTCTACTTGAAGTAGGATTCTATCGAACTAATCCTCCTTGAACAGATTGATTGTATCTTCACAATATTTCAATTTACTATTTGTCCTTTTTCAGAAATGTACCTAAAATGCCGACAAACAAAATGTCAATCAATGTATTTCTATACTGGTATGTGGGGAACAAAAACAATTTCACAAATAGTTTTTAACAACCTAATTATCACAAATAATTCATTAACAATCCAAATTATGCTTTCAATGTGACTTCTCAACCACTTTTGCCCTAAACCCTGGATTACCCTCTCTTAGGGTTTTGTCTTTGCAAGGGACATAAGGCCACCTTCTCCATCCTGAGCTTGGTGCCTGGGGTCACCTCTTGAGGTGCCCAATGCTCTTCCCTTTGGGGCTTGACCAAATCAAACCTTCCCTCTGGGGCTTGGTCTTGCAACATACATCAGGGTGGCATGTAGGTTCAAGAAGCACATTCATATTTAATTGTGATACTCATAGGGACTTTATATGATTGCGTAATTGAACATCCAACAGTTTGGGTTGCAATCAATCGAGAAACATTTGGGAAATGTTGTGAAACTAAAGGTGATTATTCATAAAGTAACCACATACCTGATTTGCAGATTTCACAAGCATTAAGCAATTCCAACCAAGAAAGCAATCCAGGTAAGCAATTCAACAATCACAGAATTCTTGAAAAGCATATGTAATCTATTTACTACACACTCTATCAAGAATCTACTTTATTGACTTGGATTCACTTTCTAGGGTTTCTAATCCGAATTAGGGTTTCATTAGATCTACATACAACTTTCCTCTTTTATGTCCACAAAACCCTAAGACAATAGTGCTAGGTTCAAAACCCTAATTATTCAACTTAAACATATTAAATCCTTTTTATCATCTATTATTCTTGGGATTAACCTATCTTCACATTTATACAAAGGATCTTGAATTATATCTCATTAAAACTGACTAACACATAGATTAGGGTTTCTAAGCCCATTATTGCACATTAACCTCTCAAAACCCTAAGTTAAGCTATTTCACCCATGGATTACCTACTTATATATTCAAAACATCTTTTTATTAAAAACAGGTTAATAGGATCATAGATTATCCCTATTAATCATCCCAATTTCATAGAATCAACAAGTTAGGGTTTTTCCGCATTATAAAGCATTAAGGTTAGCATCTTTAACTTATTTTCGAACTAGGATTAGATTCAGATTCTAAACCTAATTTTATTGGATTCCCTACATTTTTTTGATTAATTTACATATATAACATGTCTCGATTAGACCTACCAATCTTTAGATATGAATTTCACAAGATCTTCTTACCTGAACCAATGAGAAGCCGCCACGTGTTCTTTTTTTATTCTCTTTTCTTTGCGATCCATCCTTTGTCTCATGAATCCTCACTTGGATCCTGCTAACTAGTTGCCCAGACCCGCCTATGCTCTCTTCATCTCCTTCACGAGACCCCGAGCGGACGAATGCTTTGTTCCGTAGAGGAAACAAAGCCCTCGAAGCCAGTTGACAATAGTGGAATCTTGCTCCCAACCGCAGCGCACCTCAGCCTATTTTGAAGCTAGAACCACCCCCTATCTGCCGAAGGTGGAGAGCTCCTCTCCGTGGCCCATCGAAACCATGGGCAGTGACGACCTCACCAGAAGAATAGGGGGATGGAAGAAAAAACTTGACTTGCCACTGCCGTCTTCAAGCGAAGACCCAAAGAACAAGAAGCAAGTAGGGTTTCAGTTTGTTTCTTGCCTCCCAAAGGAACATGTGATGCCCCTCCTTATATAGATAGGGGTACCAAGGGGTCTACCCCCAATTTCCATGGAAGCTTCCCCTACATGTTAATTGGGGAAATCCCAATCATGTACGAAAATAGGGGATTTTTAGGATTTTCACCCTTCCAAAATCAAAGGAACAACTTTCAGACTGGCACATGGATTGTGTGTAAAGGAAATTGATTTTGAAAATTCCTCCTACTGTTCCCCTTTGGTAAACTTAAATGAAGAGCAGCCACCATTGGATCAAGGATCCAACTACTATCAGGCCTCGTATTAGAACATAAATTGTTACATTTAATGTTATCCTTTACACTTTAGGAAACTTACAAAATTCATATCTCCCAAACCATTTATCCTTTTAATCCTACATTTTGAGGGAAAGTCCATAATGACTTAATCCACATATGTACCAAATTTAGGACTCAAAATCGAAAGTATGAGGGACTTTTATTCATATGCAATTTATCTCAGAATAAGGCATATTTTCTCTCTCTTAATCTTTTATTTTCTTTGTTTGGATTCCTTTTACCATTAAAAACCATATGGACTCGAAATCTCATCCATGATGATTCCATTATCCACATTTCCACATATTTCTCATATTTTCATCATTATCTCAAATTTCCTTCCTAATATTGTCTTATTTGATTTCTTCTTGTTCTTTTAATCATATTGGACTCATTAATAGATTATGATCCACGAAATCACATGTAAAAAGGAAATATTTCAGCAAAGGGAATCCATTTAATACGTATAATTCACACAATTCCCATAATCATACATTTATTGGGGAAATTACATTTCCAACCATATGAACCCAAAAATTGGGGTTTTAACATCCTTCCCCTCTTATAGGAATTTTGCCCTCAAAATTCCACCAAACAAAAAAACAATAAGGATAAGACTTTCTATGTCCATCATGGCTCCCATGTGGCTTCATCCTCTCCATGGTGCTTCCAAAGAACCTTCATCATCTTATATTCTTACATCTGAGTTCTCTCTCACCTTGGTATCTCGTACCCTCATAGGTGACTCAGGATATTTCAGCCTCCCTAGAAGCTCAATAGGTTCATGGCTCAACACATGGTTTGGGTACATCACAAAGTGATCTAGATCGGACTCACATCACATTATCCTGAGGGGTAAGGTTATACATAAGCAACTCCACCAATCCATATCATATGGACCCATGTATCGGGGACTCAACTATCTCAGCTATAGCTCAGAGGGGTCGGGCTTTCATAACACATGTTCTCCCACAGTGAACAACATGTCAGTCTGCTTCACATCAGCTCATGAATCATGCCGCCCGTGGGCTTTCTCAGCCATCGCTCGATCAAAGAGACTTCACACACTATGGTCTTTCTGACCTTCACAAGATCCTCTCACCATCATCATCCTTAATGAAGCGGTGACTGAAACAACCTCCCTCACAGAGCTCCTTACATCCCGATACTGGATATGGTGGATATCACACGAGCAAACTCTTCTAGGGGCAGGAACTGCTCCCATGTATCACCCTGAATGAGCACACATGCTCTCATCAGACCCTCTATAGTCTGGATCATACTTTCTCAATTGTCCCTTAGTCAGGGGTGATATGTTTTACTCAACTTCAATCTAGCATTGAGTCCTTCATGTACCTACTTCCACCACATGGAAGTGAGCTTGAGGTCATGCTCAAGATATAGTACTCGGATCATGGTGTAGTTGAACTATCTCTCTCTCATATATATAGTTCTACTAGATATATCATACTGGCGGTGCTCTCTCTTAGGCAAGGGATTAGGTCAACTTGGTAAGGCAATCTGTCATAACCCATATTTCATCTTTACCTCTCTTGGTTCATATGAGACTCACCACAACATACATGGTGGTCTGGTCCCATTCCCTCTTAGGGACTCCTCATTATATGAAGCAACTCACAGGGATACTGGTGTTCGACCTTCACCCTATGGCATGTATGGAGACATGCCACATGCAACTCTATACACTACTTCATCCAGGTCTTCAAGGTACTACTGCAAACCTTAACCATTTTGGTAGTACCAGGGTGTACCTAAAATTATGAGCTTCTTGCATGACATGATTCCTCAAGGATAGCTTTTCAAAAACCCTAAAACACTCTAGTGGGTTTCACCACCTTCCCTTCCTGAGAAGTGTATCTGGGGTTCTCACCATTATCCTTTTATCTCATCAAGATCTAGGCTATCTAACTGAGTAACCACTAAATTGACCCAATAGGTCATGTTATAGCTGGGTGTTAGACACATAGGTCTCATCCTCTAACTATCATAGGGTTCACCTAGCAACCTCTTCCAATCTCTCTACTGGCTATACAAGATAGCTGTACACCTGAGCTATATCTTGGTTATCAAATCCAAACTTAAAACTCATAGAGGTACATCCTCATATTACTTTGCTCTTCTCATGCTTTCATACCATCTATCCAAGATACTTCCATAAGGGTGTGGTACTTCCTCTATCTTCAATCATCATAGAAGGGTTTTAACTCATATCACCTTTATCCTTAGTATATGACATGCATTTTTGTCCTATCTCTCGCACTCATAACAAGAGGAAATAAGCATTTGACTGTAGTCCAAATACAAAGTTCATCTCATTCCAAGAGTAGAGATGGTGCATCACACATTGCCATTATACTTTCCAATCTATGTTGAGACTTACTTCTCATGACTCCATACCATGAATATCTCAAAACCATGTTCACATCCCTGGAAGGGCTTTTCCCAAACACTCTTGGGTCTTAACACCACTCTTATGTACAATCCTTAGTCATTACCTCAAGGTCTCTTGGATGCCAACACTTTTGGGGTGATCTGACCCTTACGCATCTAGGGAGTGCCTCTCACATTTACCCCTTACCCCATGAACTCATGAAGGTGGCCAACCTCATAACCCATGGGCCTAGGTTAAAGGTAGTTGTTACCTCCCAACCCTATGGTCTTGTGCATCCAAGGAACATACAACTCCTACTCCCATTGGTCTCACCCGTACTTAACCTTAGTGTTGACTTAGGATTATATTGTAGCTCATGCTTTCTGTGTTGATACTCAAGCACATCTCATCCTTGAATCCTTACCCGAATCTCCACCATCTCTCTGGGCACTTACATCCCTTCATGGGAGTCACGACAACCTACCTATCTCGGTCTGGCCCCATGCAAGTTACTTCCATGGCAACATATCTTCATGCCCCTTTAGAGATGGTCACACACGAGTCTATAAATTCATGATCGTACTATGTCCTCTTCACTTAGCTCATCAAACTCTTATAAGAGACCTCTTTAGGTTACCTCGAACCTAAACAAAAGTAGGTACTCACCCTACAGAAAGGTCGCTCCCCAAGATGGGATAAAACTATCTCTTGTTAGTAACCAAGGTTACAAACGTCCTTACCTCTAAGGTTTACATCATCATGTGCATGCTTAGCTCTCTCATGCTACTTATGCTCATGGATAGCAAAAAGACAACCTATTAAATCATTCTAAGTTCCTTGGTAGGTCATATGTATTCATCATTCCTCAAGGATGGACGAATATCATGTATACATACATCACCAACTTGTGTGAGTGGTTCATCAAACACATGTCTCAGCTCTAGTGGGTTTCCTTTTGCTGTAACTCATGAGGGGCGTCATACTCAAATACTATGAACTCAATCAGCCTCACGAAAATTATGTGCACTGGTACTGTTGCTTCCCCTCTCTAGTCCAGGAACCCAGGTTTACCTCTTATGCATCGGCAATCTAGCTGCATGCTCAGTTGTTCCAACATGAACCAAACCTATGCCAAATATAGCATACGCCTCATAACACTCTTCCACGTGAACAACCTTAAGAGTCAACTGGGTATGATGCCTCACAACTTGTTATCATACCTTTTTCGGGTCTAAGGAACTCTTTTTCATGCTCCTAATAGGTAGGTACTCATCCCATCTGTACATTTGTTCATGAAGCCTCTTTCTCATTCTAGGGTTTGGTTCCTCTAGAGGCATCCAAGTTACAACAAGTCTCCAAGGATCATGCATGAGGCAACCACATACATCTACTCAGGGTCGTCCATTTCAGGTCATATCATATCCAACTTCACATGGTTCCTCATGTCTCAGAGTCAAGGTCTCCAACCTCCTTCTTCAGGTCTCGCCCTTCCTCTAGAGCTAACCCTACAACTAGTCCTACCACTGGAGGTTATTTCACCAAATATGGGTCAAGCTCATAAGGGTACACATCTATCCCTACTTGGGTGAAGCGTACTATCAAAACTTATATTCGGTCAAGATCATCTAAAGCTCTTTGCATGCCCATCTCATGAACATCAGGCATAAACCTTCGGGTCTAGGTCTAAAACCTACTATCAGCCTTTCTCATGTTCTCTTTTATGTAAGTGCATGCCTCTTCTTTACTCATATACAACTGTTAGGGTCCCTATACAGTTACCACTAACCTCCTCAATGAGGGAGCTATCCCTCACCCTAATAGGCATGACCCTCCCAAGGTCAGGTCGCCACAAGGCACCAGGGTCAAACAACCACCCATGGTTAACATTTCTCATGGATACTCAAAGCCTCTATATACAACATGCATGTCTAACACACATACATGCATGCATGGTCAAGTATGATATCCAACTCATCGTGTATTCTCTTTCTCTATCCATTGATTAGGGTTTGGGTTAGCATTGTCCTCAGAGGATGTGTCAGGTCTCTTCCTCTTCCTAGAGGCTTCTTCCTCCCAGGCTGCTCTCCTCATCCTCCTATAAGAAGGTCTAACCTCAAAGCTCTCCTGAGGGCATGACAACACATGCCATGCAACCTTAAGCATGCAACTAATCTTTAGTTTACGCTTAAACTATTAAACTTATGTCCATGCCATATTTACTTACATTCTTTTCATTATTTGGTTGATGATTCCTTAATCCTTATTACTCTTATCCCAAACACATGATGGTGGTGGAGAGAGAGAGAATACCCTAAGCACTTAATGTTTCTCTAGAAATAAGAGGTAAAGAAGGGACAAAATTAGATGAGAAGACCTAGATGTATCTTATTTCGAGTCAAATCCTTTGATTTTGGCCAGGAAGTCACACAGGATCTGGGAGTCCTCATAGACCGACTTGCGGGGCAGAGGGAAATCTATCCAGCCCCCAGATTGTGATCCTTTTCTAGACACCTCCATCATCGGAAAATCCTCTAATAACTCCCTTGGGCTCTAAAGAGTTTGTTAAATTTAATAATTATTAGATATTAAATGAAAAAACATGGCTCTGATACCAAATGTAATGACCCCACTTCACAATAAACCCCAATTAAAGGAGACCAAGAAGTCAGAAGCGTTATCCCAAAACAAGATTAGTGGTTTTGCAAATAATAAAAAATAATTAATAAATTCTACTAAAGACTAAACTAAAAACTAGAATAAATTTTTTCTTTTAACATACCTTCAAAAATTAGGTAACTAGGACTTCTACCCGAAGTAGGATTCTATCTAACTAATCCTCCTTGAACAAATTAATTGTATCTTCACAATATTTCAATTTATTATTTGTCCTTTTTCAAAAATGTACCTAAAACATCAACAAACAAAACGTCGGTTAGTATATTTCTATACTAGTTTGTGGGGAACAAACACAATTTCACAAATAGTTTTTAACAACCTAATTATCACAAATAATTGATTAACAATCCAAATTACGCTTTCAATGTGACTTCTCAACCGCTTTTTCTCTAAACCCTGGATTACCCTCTCTTAGGGTTTTTGTCCTTGCAAGGGACATAAGGCCACCTTCTCCATCCTGAGCTTGGTTCCTGGTGTCACCTCTCGAGGTGCCCAATGGTCTTCCCTCCGGGGCTTGACCAAATCAGACCTTCCCTCTGGGGCTTGGTCTTGCAACATACATCAGGGTGACATGTAGGTTCGAGAAGCACATTCATATTTAATTGTGATACTCATAGGGACTTTATATGATTGTGAAATTGAACATCCAATAGTTTGGGTTGCAATCAATCAAGAAACAATTAGGAAACACCGTGAAACTAAAGTCGATTATTCATAAAGTAACCACATACCTGATTTGTAGATTTCACAAGCATTAAGCAATTCCAACCAAGAAAGCAATCCAAGCAAGAAATTCAACAATCACAGAATTCTTGAAAAGCATATGTAATCTATTTACTACGCACTCTATCAAGAATCTACTTTATTGACTTGGATTCACTTTCTTGGGCTTCTAATCCGAATTAGGGTTTCATTATATCTACATACAACTTTTCTCTTTTATGTCCACAAAACCTTAAAATAATAGTTCTAGGTTCAAAACCCTAATTATTCAACTTAAACATATTAAATCCTTTATATAATCTATTAGTCTTGAGATTAACCTATCTTCACTTTTATACAAAGGATCTCAAATTATATCTCATTAAAACCCACTAACACTTAGATTAGGGTTTCTAAGCCCATTATTTCATATTAACATATCAAAACCCTAAGTTAAGCTATTTAGCCCATGGATTATGTACTTAGATATTCAAAACATCTTTTTATTAATGATAGGTTAATACGATTGTAGATTATCCCTATTAATCATCCCAATTTCATAGAATCAACAAGTTAGGGTTTTTCCGCATTATAAAGCATTAAGGTTAGCATCTTTAACTTATTTTCGAACTAGGATCAGATTCAGATTCTAAATATAATTTTGTTGGATTCCTTGCATATTTCTGATCAATTTACATATATAACATGTCTTGATTAGACCTACCAATCTTTAGATATGAATTCTGCAAGATCTTCTTTCCTGAACCAATGAGAAGCTGCCGTGTTTTTTTTAATTCTCTTTTCTTTGTGATATAGCCTTTGTCGCATGGATCCACACTTGGATCTAGCTAACCGGTTGTCCGGACCCACCTGTGCTCTTGTCATCTCTTTCATGAGACCCTGAGCAGATGGATGCTCTGTTCCGTAGAGGAAACAGAGCCCTCAAAGCCAGTTGACAACAACAGAATCTTGCTCCCCACCGCAGCGTGCCTCGACCTATTTTGAAGCTAGAACCACCCACCCCTATCCGCTGAAAGTGGAGAGTCCCTCTCCACAGCCCACTAGAGTCATGGGAAGTGATGACCTCATCAGAATAATAGGAGGACGAAAAGAAAAACTTGACCTGCTAGTGGCGTCTTCAAGCAAAGACTCGAAGAACAAGAAGCATGTAGGGTTTCGATTCATTTCTTACCTCCCAAAGGAACCTATGCTGCCCCTCCTTATATAGACAGGGGTACCAAGGGGTCTACCCATAGTTTTAATGGAATCTTCCCCTACAGGTTAATTTGGGAAATCCCAATCATGTACGAAAATAGGGGATTTTTAGGATTGAGAGACTCGTTTCACCCTTCCAAAATCAAAGGAACAACTTTCAGACTCGCACATGGATTGTGCACAAAGGAAATTGATTTCAAAAATTCCTCCTACTGTTACCCTTTCCTAAATTTAAATTAAGAGAAGCCACCATTGGATCAAGGATCCAACGGCTATCAGGCCTCGTATTAGAACATAAATTGTGACATTAAATGTTATCCTTTACACTTTAGGAAACTTACAAAATTCATATCTCCCAAACCATTTATCCTTTTAATCCCAAATTTTGAGGGAAAGTCCATAATGACTTAATGCACGTGTGTACTAAATTTAGAACTCAAACTCGAAAGTATGAGGGACGTTTCTTCATATTCAAGTTATTTCATAATAAGGCATATTTTAAGCATATTTTCTCTCTCTTAACCTTTTATTTTCTTTATTTGGATTCCTTTTACCATTAAAAACCATGTGGACTCGAAATATCATCCATGATGATTCCATTATCCACATTTCCACATATTTCTCATATTTTCATCATTATCTCAAATTTCCTTCCTAATATTGCCTTATTTGATTTCTTCTTGTTCTTTTAATCATATTGGACTCATTAATATATTATGATCCAAAAAATCACATGTAAAAAGGAAATATTGCAAATGGAATCCATTTGATACATATAATTCACACAATTCCCATAATCATACATTTATTGGGGAAATTACATTTCCAACCATATGAACCTGAAAATTTGGGTTGTAACATTTAGAGCCAATTGGATATCCATATTAGTATTCCTATAGTGTTTTAGTCCCTCTTATTGAATGTTTTGGGAAGAATCATTATAATGTTGAATCTTGGATCACAAAGTACAACGCTAAAGGGGAAACTACCTAGTATACAAAATATATTAAAGCACACTAGATTTCCTTACCCTGGGTAGTCTGCTCTGAATCAACATCCTTACTTCTTCACATAGTACCACTACATCAGAATTAGCTATCCTCCTATACTAATTAATTATGTCTATAAGAGATTTTGCATATGAAGGAATCTGCTCGAGAGCCACAACTAACAGGAGATTAACATGGAGCTCGCAAAAGATATAATTCTAGAATTGTTGGTCTACTGTGGTCTTCTTGAGGCAGTTTAGAAAAGGTAAAGGATAAATTATTTTACATACATGTGGTGAAAGATAAGTGCTCTTAGGGGATTCCCCAAGCTGGATTTAACGTGGTCTTCTTCTACTTATACCTCAATTATCTTCACTAAAGGAAGTATCTTCTCCCCAACTACTACATCAGGAATGTCAATAGTTGACTCACTCTGCCTTCCCTTGTTATGCCACTATTTTTCTGTCTCAATCAAATTTTCAATGCAAAGTGCCATAGAATTGTCCTGTTTGTTATTCTATGGGATGTATGTATTTCCTGGGAAACCCCTGCTGAGTAGGCTTATTCAACCCCACTGCATATGATGCCAACTATGAGATTTGAGTTTCCAAGCTTGTTATCTGAGCCCATCGGTTGTGATTCTCCTTATGAGATTGATCAAATTTCAAACAAATCCTCCAACCTATCAAGCTGGCTTGGACCCCCTTTCTTATAGATTTTGATGTGGAATATTGATTGTTGTAGTGGAGATGTTTTACTTGTGAAGGTTCGTGATGGAAATTAAATTACCAGAGCTAGGTGATACATGATTTATTTTATGGGGACACTAATTAAGATAGCCAGATTGTTCATGATCTCACAAAGAGATCTGCACAACAAAATATGTTAATAAAATTTTATCCTTGACTAACTTAAATCCATCTTGATATCCTAAAGATGCAAATTTAGAATAGAGTTGGTATTTAGGACACAAACTATGAACATTTTATCAAACAAATAATCAAACCAAAAATATGAATAAAAGAAATGATGTGTCATGGGGGAAATAAGATATTTTATGATAGTAGATTTTCAATAAAATGCATCACCATGCTATTTATTTCATGATACTAGATTTTCCATATAATGTATCACCATGGTATATCAATCATTGACTTTTGTTAGGTATATTGGTTGTATCTAATTACACTAGCATAGGTTAAGCTCGACAAAGGTGTATCTAGTACATATAGATTGTGAAGAAAGGATATTTTTTCTTTTGTTCAAATGGGAAGAAGGTTTAGTTCCACATTTCATCTTTCTAAAGTTTTTTTCTCCTTATATGTAGGAATACATATGACACGAGTGTCCAAAATCTCTAAGGAGGGTATGGTCACTCTTGTGGTGGGTTTGTTGACCACACACACACTCGTGTGTATGCAATGCAAGCTCGAGCCAAGCTTGGGAATAGAATCGTGGCTTGTGGATCGTGGTTTATGAGAATTGTCTTTCATCTTTTGTCTCTTTTTGGACGAGGGTACAAAATTAATTAATAACTATTTTTCAAAAAAGTTTTGAACCAAATTGGAAAGTGACTCCTTGTATTACTTTTATGTGTACAAGAGCAACTATGTGATCATGTATGTTTGGGAATAGGACAGAGCATGGGAGTTCTATAAATAAGGCCTTTATCATTACAACTCTTTGCATATACCATTGAGATTGAAACCCTAAGCTGTTGTTGCCTATCATAGCTATCACTCCACTGCTGATCTTATGGAGTTCTTCTCCTCTATGAGAGAAAGGACAACTCCATCCTTCCTTCCTCAAGATGGGATTTGTTGGGTGGTGGTATGTTATATCCTCAAATTTTGGTAAATTGGAATTATATAAATAAGTGCATGATTTGATAAGTAGTTTCACCAATGGTATTATTGGTAGGATGATAATGTTATTTATGAGACTATTTACATTGCAAATATGTCCTGGGAGCACAAGACAAAGGAATAAGAGTTTTTGTGTACAAATAAATATTAAAGGTTGTGAATAATTGGATAATAGTAATAAGATAATATGCAAGTTTAGCAAAGAAATTAAGATGTGTGCTGTCTTAGATAATTAAAAGAGTAATTATCTAGCCAGTTTAACAACACATGTTTTGAGACATCAATTAATATATTTTTTATTACTTTATATACTTTAAAATAATAACGTAAGAAAGAGAATTCTAGAAATAGGAAGAAAAAGGGATATTCTATGAGATAATAGTAATTTTTTTGATGATATGTTTAAAAAGAGTAAGTGGGTATATAAGACTTATTCCCATAATTACCAAGGAAATCAAATATAAAATGGGAAAGGTATATATTCATTTCTTATTTTTACGACAATCAATAATATTCATAAACAATACAGAAAATGAGAAACTTATATAAGGAAGGTAGATAAAATCCTTAAATTCCAAAGATAGCCATTTGATATATAGGAAAAACATGCCTTTTCTCTTTCTCATAATATCGTGGATGAGGATGATAGCTTTAGAGGCAAGGGAAGATATTTATGGTTTCTTTCCTTATACGCCAAGTTTTAATAAGAGGGATGGTGGTATTGTGAACTTGGGTTATAGAATAAAACTAAGAATTTCTATATAAAGGAAAGTACTTAATTATTTCCCAAAGAGATGCATTGCCAAATTTGTGCAAACATGGAAGTCATAGCCCACGACTGTCTTCTCCACAACATGTATATAGGAAAGGAAAACTAGATTTTCCCTTTATGCCACACCATCCCTTCCTCTCTTCCTTTCCATGACTTGAGGATGCATGAAAACATCTAATATGGCTTGATGTAATGCCTATATAAGAACATATCATGTTCACACAGGTAACCTTGAGGAAGGAGATGAGAGGAGGAGATCTAGAGGGTGGTAATGAGGGCAATTGAGGGTGTGAAGATATCCTTTTGACCATTGAACTCACCACATACTTCTGGTACTCACAAACTTCTCCCCTTTATATAACTGACAGATTTAGGGAGGTGGGACTATCCCTCCCTCCATGATTGGTTGGTGGTGTGCCCCACGGCTATCATGGTAGAGATTCTTCCCACCTAGTTCTTGCCACATAAACCTCTGAGCTTGGTGGTGTGGTCGACAAGGAGGAAACAACTCCTTACCTTGGTGTAGTGGTGTCAGAGCAGGAGATAGCTGTGGCTAGGTGGCACAATCAGGCATTCGTCTCATTCTACCATGATCAGCAGAGGTTATGGGAACTCCTTGTGCGATCAATAGAGAGAGAGAGAGAGGTCAGCAGGTTAGTGAGGGAACTGGATGAAGGGACCGAAGAAGGTGTTGGTTGCTAGAAAGAATGTTGTGGTGGGAGTTGGAACCCAAGTAGCTGAGCAACGTTAGTCACGCACCATCCTAGTGGCAGCGCAAGCCACACATGAGGGAGAGGAAGATTGGATTAAGGGGTAATGAGTGGTTCAATTGAATAAACAAATGAATAGTTGGTTCAAGAGAAGAACTAGGGAATGAAATGCATATTTTTGATAAGTTAACTCAAAACCAAACTCAGATTAAAAACTAAACATGTGGATTACCAAAAAACACAAGAAATTAAAACGGATTTGCTCGAAGCACCAAAGCCAAAAACTTATTACATATAAGTCCTTAACAAGACACATGTATCATATAACACATACAACATGGTTCTTACATCTTTGTGCATCATCATTCTTGTCATCAACCTGTAACATAAGATACCTATCCCACATTTTGTACGTATACACATACCAGATCTTACATACATGGCTCACAAGACAAAAGAATCGCATCGATATCATACCTGTAAAACACAACAAGAACACCCCCAAAGACTTGACTGTACAAGGATTACTCTAGGACTCTTAACACCAAAAGACCAACTTCACATCCAACCTTATCAGCTACTACTCTTTTTGCTGCACTTCCTCAGCTGCACGATCTCTACCTCTTTGTGCATGATCACCTAAAAGATGTGGAAACCCATGGGGTGAGACCAAACATCCCATCGAGAGATATAACTGTCCACCAAAATCTATTAAAAGCACAAATAACTAAGAAGATAGATATCATACAAGAAAGTTGAGTAGATTCAACTAAATGATATGTAATCAACAAATAAGGAAAAATTAAGAAAGACTAGGTAATCACCACTGTGTAATAGAACAATTCATATTCTAATAAGGAATATGAAGAACATGTATAACAACTGACTTCTCTTACCACCTTATAATTCAAGAAATCAGTAGAAATATAAGTCAAAGGGACTCAACCAATGTTATTCATATTTGAACCTAAGCAAGATATACTACATGACTGTGGTACATATTTTATTATTGCTCCGAGGATTTGAGTCATACCACCCGAATCCAATCGACCACTACTAAGTCAAAATCGGTGCCATACAAGGTCAATGGAAGAGATGGAACCCATGACCTCCTGACACCTCTTGGTCAGCATAAGAGAAACACCACAAAGACATATCAGTCAATTGTAAAAGGTGACATATAGTAAACAGGAGGATCGGATCACACATGGCTGTCCATATATACAATTATACCTAGCCCACCTTGGTACATGTAATAGCACTAGAGGAACATGCTCACACATGGCCATTCTAAAAAGAAGGATTGACTCACTCATGGCCATCCATATCATAAGGAGATCATCTCAAGTATGGCTATCTCGTATAACCTATCATTGTGGATGTAAGGAGGTACTCGACTTGAGCCCCCACATATTCAAAAATATGCACTCTATGTTATACTCATTTCACCAATCCATCAATGAAAGCTGACACTGGAAAGGATCTATGCCACATGACACCTACATGATTAGAGTTTCACTTGATTAATTAAACCAATTGGGTATTTCACTTGATTAATGAAGCCAATTGGGTATCTTTTAGCATCAATCATGTTACGACATACAAATCCTAAACAAATTCTACAAAGATAGGTGTAACATACTGAATTCTAGACTTTTTGCCTTTTGGTCCTCTTTTCTATCTTTTCCTTTCATTTCTATCCTCTTTGGCCTTTCTATTTAATTTGTGGACAATATGATGGTTTAATAAATATTTGTTCACCTTTTCTCTCAATATTTGGGTTTATACACAAATACATCAGTAAGACTTTAGATAACGGGCCTAAAGTGCAAATTGTACACTAAGCAACAAAAAGAATAAAATATTTCGTCCTAGAACTTTATAGTACTTCCTAGAATAAGAGAAATAATAGAAAATCCGAATTTAAAATAAAGGAGAAGATAAATGCAATAATTAAAGGTAATATGGGAATTAATGGGTAAAGAAGATAATGAGGAAGATATTGCACAAAATATTATAATTGGAAACCCATCAAGATAATTTGATACTCAAATTCGTTTCCTTGATCAAAAAGTAACTTAAGGGCCAAGTATCATTTAAAGTGGAACATAATATAAATATTAATGATATTATCAAAAGAAAATAGGAAATATGCCAATAAAGTGAAATAAAATACTTAATGTTCTCAAATCAGAAAAATTACTCCAAATTCGTATTCTAAACATAAAAATAAGCCTTTGGGAAAATTTGCATTTAATTTGGTCAATTTTTAATATTTTATTTTAATCTGGAGAGAGGTGGATTGATTTCACTTCTTTACAGCATGGTATCGGAGCCCATGGTAGTCGGAATCTGACTATTTCAGTTTTGTCTCCCTAGTTAGAACCCTAGATTTGCATAGTTCATGTAGGTGACATGTTTACCCTAGATTTGATCTACCTTGATGATAGGTTGACTTAGGAACCAATAGTCCCACATTAGAACTTTGATGAATAAAACCCTAAAATACTTATAACTAAAATGTGAATAACTTGATGTTGTTTAGGTTTGCCTTTAGGCAACTATTAGGGCATGCAGTTGAAGCAAGGGTGTCTAGAAAGGATCAGGGTTTCGGGGGCTGGCAAAATTTTCCTCTGCACCACTAGCTTGGTATACGAGGCCTCCCGTGCCCATATGATACCGGCTTGGCCTGCGCTGATACGAATTGCCCGAAATAGTTTGCTTTTAGGCAATAGTAACCTTAGCTTCTATATTGTTTATCTTTGGGAACCCTAAGTTTCATGTGTATGATGATTTGTTTGAGGATGGTTACCAAGATAATTTCTTATGTCCTTAGAACCTAGACCTTAGAGTTTGGGTGTTTGTGAGAATATCAGAGTGCGCAATGGAAGCATGATGGATCTTGATAATGGATTAGTTAGACTTATCCTTTAACCCCTAGTGTAGTAGGTCAAACCCTTTAAGGGGTGGAGTATGGTTAGTTGATGATGTTTGAGTGGTTAGATTTCGAGGACGAAATCCTATTTAGGGGGATAGAACCCTATAACATCATGATCTATCTTTAGAAACCCTAACTCCATAGATAGGATGTTAGTATGCTCGGATCCTTAGTTTTGACCAAACAAGTTAATAGTTGTAACCCTAAAGTGCTTTTTTATATATTAATGAACATATAATTATCGTCTAAGGAATAATGCATGTGCTTGAACCCTAATGAATATCCAATGCATATAATATGAATATCAATGCTAATTGTCAATATGTAAGTTGTTAATAATGTCATGAACCAATAAACCCTAATGATATGATGAGTAAGGTTATAATTCGTAATTAATGCATGCTAAGGATGGATAAGTGAAATAAAATGGTCATGTTGACCTAAACCCTAAGTTGTAATATCTAACCCTAATCTATACATCTTTAATGCTTTTCATGAAACATTAATGATGTTAAGTGCTACAATCAGTTAACATAGCTTGATACACATAAATGATATATATATATAATCATCTAAACACATATTAATCAAGTCATCAATATAAAATGCAAGTTAACTTGTTATCTAATACGCACATGTTTAGTCACTTAATGTGAATCAATTCATTGATAAGTAATATGTCTCACCTTGATCATTAAAATACATGTAATGGCTTCTATATGAATATGAAATTATTGAATCTACATATATGTGCAAAATCAATAATATAAAGGAATAAATATGAGAAATGATTAATGATGACATTAATGTGAGCAATAAAGATAATGTGACATTGTGACAACGTTAATATGAATATAAGTAACTAATGTGACATTAATTGAAATAATTGTATGCTTAACAAAAAATTGGATAGAATGTCTTATATTCATGTAAAATAATTTGTTATAATTAATAAAATAGTAATATGAGGATAATGAAGTATAAATCCGAATTATTAAGGACAATGATCAAATATAATAATGAATGTTGAAATAGTTGAGTAACACCTAATTGTAACAAAATCCTTAATAAGAAAAATGAGAAATATATATATATATATATATATAAATAGTTTAATGGATAATAATGAAATATAACCCTTTTTACAATAAAGTATATATGACATGACGTAATTAAATATAATTATGACAATGTGTTATCATAATGAATATAATGTTAGTGAGCCAAAAATATATATATATATATATATATATATATAAATAATGTTAAATCTCCTAAAAAAATATCTTAATGATGGACCCTAGGTGATCCTTGAGAACCCAACCTACGATGAGCTGTATGTGAAATTCTGAATCCTTAGGTGTAGTTGAAGTATAAGCTATGGTGGAAGTTTTATGGTTGGAGGAACAACCTTAAGTTTTGATGATGTGAGGTTGCACACTCACCCTTCCCTAATTGTTAGTGATTTTGGGGACGAAATCCTCTTTAAGGGGTGGAGTGTTGTAACATACTAAATTCTAGACTTTTTTTCCTTTTGGTCCTCTTTTCTATCTTTTCCTTTCATTTCTATCCTCTTTGGCCTTTCTATTTAATTTGTGGACAATATGATGGTTTAATAAATATTTGTTCACCTTTTCTCTCAATATTTGGGTTTATACACAAATACATCAGTAAGACTTTAGATAATGGGCCTAAAGTGCAAATTGTACACTAAGCAATAAAAAGAATAAAATATTTCGTCCTAGAACTTTCTAGTACTTCCTAGAATAAGAGAAATAATAGAAAATCTGAATTTAAAATAAAGGAGAAGATAAATGCAATAATTAAAGGTAATATGGGAATTAATGGGTAAAGAAGATAATGAGGAAGATATTGCACAAAATATTATAATTGGAAACCCATCAAGATAATTTGATACTCAAATTCGTTTCCTTGATCAAAAAGTAACTTAAGGGCCAAGTATCATTTAAAGTGGAACATAATATAAATATTAATGACATTATCAAAAGAAAATAGGAAATATGCCAATAAAGTGAAATAAAATACTTAATGTTCTCAAATCAGAAAAATTACTCCAAATTCGTATTCTAAACATAAAAATAAGCCTTTGGGAAAATTTGCATTTAATTTGGTCAATTTTTAATATTTTATTTTAATCTGGAGAGAGGTGGATTGATTTCACTTCTTTACAATAGGGGAAATAGTACAACTCCAAAAAATATCAAACGTATAAGGTGTCATCTAGTCACATCACCATCACAACATTGTAACACTGCCATTCACATGGCCATCATCAATGTCACATCACTGGGGAACATCAATCCCTAAATCACATCACTGGAGGTTACCACCTCATAATAGGCATTAAGCCATCACCAGGTCATAGGACCCCATCACATCTGCATGATCTCATCATGTCTCATCAACTCTTATAGCCAACACCAGTATCACATAGTAATCACCACAACATACACAACCAATGTCATTCATTTTCACCTCACCTGCAAGGTTAGGGATTTATATATAGGAGAGAGAAAACAACATAACACAATAACCATTCCATGAGAGAGAAGTGAACACATCACATTGCTCATTATTAGGGTTAGGGCTCCATACGAGGCCGATTAGGGTTTTATAGGTACATACAATCGCCAAACCCCAAATATACAACCTCCTAATTTATTGGAACATATTAGGGTTAAAAATCATGATTAGGGTTGATTAAGTAATCACCCAAACAACACTATACATGGCTCATTCATTGCTCATATACATGGGTCAATTATATATTCAATATATGTCACAACCATTCATCATCCATGTGTCGTGACCACCCATAAAACATAGGTCACGACCACCCACAACCATGGTGTCTTGATCATGAACCAACCATGGTGTCGACACCACAACACACCCAAGGAAGGACTTGTCTCAACCACCTACAACCATGGTGTCTCGACCTCAAGAACAAGGTCATGACTCGACCCAAAACTAAGGATGCCTCAACCTTAAAACCATGCCATGTCATGACCACAAGCACCAAGGCATGCCATGACCCTCAACCAATTAGAGTTAGGTTGTGTTCGTGACACTAAGTCATCCATATCAACCCAAACCAAACCAAGCATCAAGGTGTCACGACCTCAACTAAAACATGGTGTAAAGACCACTTTGGTCAAACTACCACAAAGACAAGAGGACAATACCAAAATAGGGATTAAGAACACGAAAAATAGAAGATTCCTTCGGCCAAAACAGAAGATGAAACCAAGGAAATCCATCCTTAACATTGAGAAGAAACCTCATGCAGAACGGTCACCAAGAACCCTACAACTTGCATCATGAAACTAGCGTGAAAGTACCTTATACAAGAGAGAGAAAGCCACGTCTGATACCTCTAAAATAGAACCCACCTCCATGGAACATCAAGACACACGACTATCATGCATGCAAGCAAAACCAAGGTCAAAAGGTTGGAGAAAACCACCGTATCACTATCATCACCAAAATCGGGTACATAGAAATTAGGGTTTCAGATTTCAAGCACACCAAGCATGATAACTACCACTGATCAAGTTTTAGAGCATGGTATCATCTTTCAACATATAAGGAGCATGTTTAGAGAGAGAAAATAGTAACATTCAAGTATGAAATGTGCAATAATAGTGAGGAAAAATTGGTATATAACCCGCCTTAAGGAAGATAACTCTAAGGGTTGCAAACTCCAAGCACACGATCCCAAGGGAGGATGAAGCTCCACCAAAAGCTCCACTATCAACTACAAAAGCACCTCAAGAAGGAGAAGACATCATGGTCAAAGTTTTCTCAAGAAAAGGGCATGAAAAAACCATAGGCCGTACCAAGGAAAGAAGGGAGAAAAGAGAGTGGAAACTTCCTATCACTTGGGTGTTGCCTTGTTAAAACATGGCTTATGACCCTTGTGATGATGAGATCTCTCTCAAGAATGGACTCCATGTCAAAACATCATATAAGGCTAAGGTAGGAGAAGAAGATGGAGTAGGGGATCCAAAGGAAACATTGCAAAAGAAAGGCATATACTTATCAAGGTTGAAGATGAGTAAAGATCACTACAAACACCACATGCAAAGGAAGTTCAGCCACAAGGAGTTCCAAGATTAATTCTTCTTGCTCCACTAAGATTCAAGAATGACCAAGCAAGAAGGGAGAAAGAAGATGGATGAAAAGAGTTGCTTGCATGGTGAGAAGAGGGTTTATATAGAAAAGGAGAGAAGTAGGGTGAAGGATGAGGTGTCAACAAGATAGGGCTCCAAAGGGACACTTTTCCACCCAAGAAACCAACATGCAACCACTTAACCATGCATGCACATGATGGTCATACAACCTATGTTGGATCTCGACCTACTTGGGTCACCCCCAACATGGTCTCGGACGCGAAATCCCAAAATGGTGTCGAGGCAAACCAACCCACACATCCTGGTCGAGACAAGGGTTCTCTACACCTATTAGGTCGAGACACTAAAAGTCTGTAACACCTCATCACACTAAATGAGATTACTCAAAACACTACCACATTAATCATATAGTAAAAAATGCGGAACAATTAAAACCGAATTTCACATCATGTACAAGTTCTGAAACATTTACATAAAGGTCCATCTTTTCCATTGATATATATAACAGGAATTTACATCTGTACTCAATGGATTCAACCACATCTTGTGTAGAAAAGAAGAATTTACATGGACATGCCATATATACATACACTGGCATACTGCCAAAATCTTGTGTCGATACAAGTACATCATCTATAAAACAAGGATGACACTAGGACTTTGCTACTAATATGGACAACTGACCAACCTTCTAAATCTATTGATCATCAGGATGGTTTTCTTCCACAACACAACCTCGACCTCATTGTCTGCGACCACCTAAAAAGATGTAGTGTCCCACGGGTGAGACCCAGTCCCAACGAGCAATATAACTCTCTCCAATGAATATTGATTACAATAGATTATATATTAGTAAATAAATTGGCCAGATAGGGTATTGAATAATCAATTGAGCAGATTGAACAGTTTAAGCATACTAAGAAATTAAGCAAATAAGCTTTATCAAAAAGTAGAATTACTCAAATTTCATAAGTTTACATTCTATAAGAACCATGTAGTATAAAGATAAAACAAGGGTTACTCAACCAATGCGAGATATATTTAACCTTAACAGATATATACTACTGTGACGTCCCCAGATTTTGACTTCTCCAAACCCTAATGGGAATGATATGTCAGAATCCGAAAACATCATCCAATCATATCAGAAAGCGATGCGGAAGCATAATACGCATACATGAACATACAACCATAACGTACTCAACATTCAACATGTAAATTACAACATGAATTACAATTGCATATTGAAAGAGAATTTTTACACAAGTCTAAACATGTATGCTAACTAGGATCTTCACAATAGGTACAACCTGGACAACTGCTCACTTTCTTTCTTTTATCCCACGCTAGATCTGAACCTAAAACATACGTGAAACAACAAATCAACACACAAGGTGTTGTGTACGTGGGTAGAAAGATACATACTAATATGTTTGCATAATTGAAATAACTTGAGAAAGAAAGAGTAAAAGAAAACATTATTTAAGGCGATAATCAGGTAAACATTCCTTTTATTGCTTTCATTTTGATGCGGTTGTACTACACCTATTGCACTTGACTTACATCTAGTGTGGGCAACAGAATATCATCATACATCTAACATGGGCCAAGGAATCATACATCCATGTTAGGAAACATACATCCACACCAGGCTATGTGCTCTAGTAGCTACAACCCATCATGATCATTTAGGTTTCTCTTAAATTTGGCGAAGTATAACTCATACTAGTTCAACCAAGCAAACATATCCAAATACAAGCATTCAAGATATTGCATATCACAGGCAACCAGAAAACTAGTCTTATACTTAATAAATCCCACGTACCTGAGTTCAGATATTCCTCACATATCCATGATTATCTAGATAAACTGGTCATCACCTGATTAATAGCAAATTAATCATCATTAATACATGGTTCATTATGTCCTTGATATTTTAGGTCTAAGTTAGGGTTTAGGCCAAACTTAGGTTCAAACTAATCTAAATGCGTGTTTGATATTTTTATACTGACTAGGGTGTCATTTTAGAGGTCTGGTCCAATTTTTGTAATTTTTTGATGACTAGTCTATTTTCTAGAATTAAAATAAGGTTAGAAAGCATTTAATTAGTCATTAATAGAAAATGACTAGATGTGATAATAATCAATTAGAGTCCATAAATCAGTTTTAATCATAACTAGGATTCTAAAAGAATTTTCTGAGAATTTATTTCGATTGGATATCATTTATTATATTTAATGAGCCCTAAAAGAAGCATCATCTAGTAATTTGAAAACCATGAATATTACTAGTTCAATGGTCTCATCTAGGTGTTTTATAATAAGGTAGGCATTTTTCTGAGTCTCCTGGTATTTTTGGAGAATTTTTAGGGTAATGGGGCTATTTCTTAGACATTTTCTAAGTTTCAATGTATTTCTGCAAAATAATCATCTATATACCTTTTTGGAATGACCAGAGCCGTTGGATGAAGCCAGCAAGGTACCCGGATGCGTGCCACGTTGCCTAACAGTAGGCGTAGCTTGCTGCCTCAGCCAGGTCTTTAGGTGGGGGCTGGCCGGTTCAAAGATTGGACCGACTTTCAGGTTGGGTTGTCAAAAGATATGCCCGACTCCTTCTTTCTGTTTCCTGGAACACATGCGTTTCTCTGCGCTTCCACTCCATCGTGAACACCATCGTGTGAGGGGAGCAACCGCCGTGAGGGAAGCACGGGCGCCGCCACAGAAGCTTGGGCTCTGGTGGCCAGAGAGGGTCCTATCCTCTCCATCGCTCGTCAAGGTGGCACCGACCTCCATCGAGATCGCCCCAACAGCAAGCCGTCCCTGACTCCTACATGTGCCGCCGTGGGGAAAGGGGCTCCGACATTGAATCCGATGGAGCTAAAGGTCAATGATGTCTGATCATGCTGCCAAAACCAGCACCGTGGTGCGTCTAGAGTTGAGGTGGCCAGAGGTCGTCGTGCAGTTCGTCCGCCTGGTTCCCTTCATCCTGGTTCGTCCCCCCTGGTGGTGGCGGCGAGCAGTAGTAGGAAGGTTGGGGGTTTCTTCACCAGCACCCGCCTTGCCCCAAAGAGGAGTCAGGAGGCTATGGCCTACGAGTTTGTTCTCTGATCTCGTATGTAGTCTTGATATATGCAGGGATGCTCACAGATCTAGCTTCACAGTCGACTCCATACAAGCTATTTTGCTGAGGTGGTAGCAACGAACAACAGATGGAAGATTTGGGATCTTCACGACTCAAGAGAAGGGTTCTGGATCCATGGATAAGACAGAAGACGACTGCCTCTCCTCTAGGAACTTAAAGGAGGAGTGCTCATCACGTGAGGAATCCTAGATGTGTACCTCGAAGCTCTTATTCTCTTGGTCATGGCTCTCTCTCTCTCTATCTCTCTCTCTGGTGAAGAACTGGAATTCCTAATGACCTTGAAAGGTCAGGGTAGACTCATAGAAAGAAATCAGAGGTAGAGAAGGAGTGGTGACACCAAGGGTACAACGCAGGTGTCATTGAATATGATGACCCTGCCGCCTGGGAAGAAGGACTTGTGAGAGACGATGGAGAAGGTGGAGGAAAGAGGTTCCAGTCTCGAGTGAGGGGTTAGTCTGTTTGGAGTGCTCCTCAGATCATGGTTTTTCCAGCTATATCCCCTTCGATTGCCTCACCTTCATCGGATCTAGGGATACCTCACTCTGTTCTGTTCCTCCCTTTACGGAGGTTAGAGATGACTTGGTCACGGGTCTGTGTGGACAATTACGATTGCGAGCATGACAAATGCATTACAAATGAATAGGCTGTGTGACGCATATAATAACCTGCCATTTTAGACTTTGTTCGAGTGGTATATGGCCAAGTCTCAAGATACTCATTTAATCATAATCTTTCATAGCTCAAACTCTTATATTTCTTAATAGGAGGCCCCCATATAGATGGCATTTTAATCCACGTGTTCCTCATCACATGAGTCCTTATTTTTCCATGTTTGAACCCATGCTTACAACATTTGGTCATCTAACTTAATTCCTTAGATAACCTCATTAATAAGTATATAACCTTGAATTCAATTTATAAAATAATCAAATCTTGGTTCAACAAGTCCCACAACACATGTTATTATCCTAAAATACCTCAAGGCTTGTTAATTTGTCACTTGACTTCGCTACGTCTACGAATTGGACCTCTTGACCTCATAAGTACCCAAATCAACTAATATAAAGCAATATATATCATACTTGGAATTCAAATCAATATCATAATCACCAATCACATCTTTACTTTAACCATACCATTTAAGGTGATGTGATTCAAAATTAGATGATCAATTCCACAAGTGAGTTCAACCACCTAAAGAACACTCATGCTCTTGGAATATCATACTGGGTATCAAAACCCTAAAATTGAGGTCATCACATTCACCCCACCTTAAATGGAATTTCGTCCTCGAAATTCAACTGGTGTCATGCTTAAAGTGATACAAAAATTCCCAATTTCATGAAGGTCACCACTTCTAGGTACCAAAGTCTTCATATTTATGCATGCATCCCAAGTCGACGTCTTAGGATCTAGAGCATATAGGGTGTACCCACCCCACCTTATATATATGGAAGCATCATCACATAGTTCACTTATAACTTGACATTCTAGCATTTAGGATTTAAATTTCTTGTTACCCTAATATGAAAGAATTAGTTTACATATGGAGTTGAGAAGGTATTACTAAGGTTTTTATCTTTCACCCCATTGAACCATGTAAAGTGACATCAAGTGTTCCTTTCATTTGTTACTAAAATCGTCACATTTGACTTCATTAAAATGGGTTTATGATCAACATCTGACTTAGATGTCATCATTATAGAAGAGCTTACTTTACATGCTTGAATATAGAGTTTCACCATAAGGTGTGGGATTTATAATCAAGCTAGAAGCTTAGAGTTGTAAGATTGAGTTTAGGAACTTTATTTCGTGATCATGTACTCAATGATCCACATATATCTCTATTTCATTCTCAATTTTTTTTTTAATTTATATCTTTCATGTATGTAATGAAGGGAAAGATGATATACTAAGTCAATCTTATCATGATTTAAAAAAATTGAATATTGGACACATAGGAAGGTAATATAGCATAGTCCAAGCTTCTATGAGTGACTCCACATATATACATCATCTATCTAGCTCAAGTGAGGTTTCTAGCATCATATATATTAAGAAAGAGAAGAAGAAGAAGAAGGGACAACATGTATGATTATCTTATGTACAATGCATTTTACTCCAAGAACTTTCATTTCATATATCACCTCACTTGCAGCTAATGACGAGCATTATTGACTTAAGTCACTCAAGCTAGGACCTAACTCAGCCAAAGGATTGACTTTATCATATGGGTCATCTACCCATCCTTTTCTTTTACCCAATTCTCACATATAGATTTGAATCATGCATAAGGACTCAACTCAACACTCGAGAGTAATCTAGTGTAGGATTTTTTTTAACACATATCTCATATATTGGAGGCTAGGTCCTATGACCTTCTCCCTGTGGGTCTTACTCTCTCTAGAGTTCACCACATATCTCATCCTACCACTAGATATCCTCCTTTTATAAGAGCTTGAGGCTCATGCACACTCATCTCTATCATAACTTAGCTTATCTTAAGTAGAAAAAGGGAATGTACTTTCATCATTACAACTTAGCATAGATCCTCTAAGAGTTGGATTCAACTCATATACAACTCAAATATTAATAAGGAAACTTATACCAGCATAGTTCAAAGTTTGATACGATTCTATATGCTTATTTCCTTCATCTTTCTTTTGTCTATCTATGTATCACATAACCTTATGAGGCTCTAGACGTCTAATCTAGATCTATTCTCTCATCTAGACTGATGTCACTCCCTTTCACTTAGATTGCATGAACACCCACTACTCTCCTGTGTGAGGGACACATTTTTATATGTACATATATATAATAAAATATTCTATAGTTTTTCTCCGAGAAGGCAGACGTCAGAGAAAACTGTTGAGGCTCGAGCCGATTGGAAAACAAAACCAAATCAGCAAAATCGAGTGTCCCACACACAGTAGATAGTCTAGTGCTATGTCACCTAGTGAAATGGTGAGAACGAGATGTAGACTAGTGTAGCTACCCAATGCATATGAGCTCTATATGAATAGGGTTTCACACACTTGTCTAAACCTAGTTCTCGAACATCTAGGTTCTAACCTAGAGGCTAAGTCAAACCTTATTCCTATAGAACAACTTACTATGTTTCTAGGATTTAATGTGACGTCCCCAGATTTTGACTTCTCCAAACCCTAATGGGAATGATATGTCAGAATCCGAAAACATCATCCAATCATATCAGAAAGCGATGCGGAAGCATAATACGCATACATGAACATACAACCATAACGTACTCAACATTCAACATGTAAATTACAACATGAATTACAATTGCATATTGAAAGAGAATTTTTACACAAGTCTAAACATGTATGCTAACTAGGATCTTCACAATAGGTACAACCTGGACAACCGCTCACTTTCTTTCTTTTATCCCACTCTAGCTCTGAACCTAAAACATACGTGAAACAACAAATCAACACACAAGGTGTTGTGTACGTGGGTAGAAAGATACATACTAATATGTTTGCATAATTGAAATAACTTGAGAAAGAAAGAGTAAAAGAAAACATTATTTAAGGCTATAATCAGGTAAACATTCCTTTTATTGCTTTCATTTTGATGCGGTTGTACTACACATATTGCACTTGACTTACATCTAGTGTGGCCAACTAAATATCATCATAAATCTAACATGGGCCAAGGAATCATACATCCATGTTAGGCAACATACATCCACACCAGGCTATGTGCTCTAGTAGCTACAACCCATCATGATCATTTAGGTTTCTCTTAAATTTGGCGAAGTATAACTCATACTAGTTCAACCAAGCAAACATATCCAAATACGAGCATTCAAGATATTGCATATCATAGGCAACCAGAAAACTAGTCTTATACTTAATAAATCCCACGTACCTGAGTTCAGATATTCCTCACATATCCATGATCATCTAGATAAACTGGTCATCACCTGATTAATAGCAAATTAATCATCATTAATACATGGTTCATTATGTCCTTGATATTTTAGGTCTAAGTTAGGGTTTAGGCCAAACTTAGGTTCAAACTAATCGAAACGTGTGTTTGATATTTTTATACTGGCTAGGGTGTCATTTTAGAGGTCTGGTCCAATTTTTGTAATTTTCTGATGACTAGTCTATTTTCTAGAATTAAAATAAGGTTAGAAAGCATTTAATTAGTCATTAATAGAAAATGACTAGATGTGATAATAATCAATTAGAGTCCATAAATCAATTTTAATCATAACTAGGATTCTAAAAGAATTTTTTGAGAATTTATTTCGATTGGATATCATTTATTATATTTAATGAGCCCTAAAAGAAGCATCATCTAGTAATTTTAAAACCATGAATATTACTACTTCAATGGTCTGATCTAGGTGTTTTATAATAAGGTAGGCATTTTTCTGAGTCTACTGGTATTTTTGGAGAATTTTTAGGGTAATGGGGCTATTTCTTAGACATTTTCTAAGTTTCAATGTATTTATGCAAAATAATCATCTATATACCTTTTTGGAATGACCAGAGCCGTTGGATGAAGCCAGCAAGGTACCCGGATGCGTGCCACATTTCCTAACAGTAGGCGTAGCTTGCTGCCTCAGCCAGGTCTTTAGGTGGGGGCCGGCAGGTTCAAAGATTGGACCGACTTTCAGGTTGGGTTGTCAAAAGATATGCCCGACTCCTTCTTTCTGTTTCCTTGGACACATGCGTTTCTCTGCGCTTCCGCTCCATCGTGAACACCATCGTGTGAGGGGAGCAACTACCGTGAGGGAAGCATGGGTGCCGCCGCAGAAGCTTGGGCTCTGGTGGCCAGAGAGGGTCCTATCCTCTCCATCGCTCGTCAAGGTGGCACCGACCTCCATCGAGATCGCCCCAATAGCAAGCCGTCCCTGACTCCTACATGTGCCTCCGTGGCGAAAGGGGCTCCGGCATTGAATCCGATGGAGCTAAAGGTCAATGCCGTCCGATCATGCTGCCAAAACCAGCACCGTGGTGCGTCTAGAGTTGAGGTGGCCAGAGGTCACCGTGCAGTTCGTCTTCCTGGTTCCCTTCATCCTGGTTCATCCCCCCTGGTGGTGGCGGCGAGCAGTAGTGGGAAGGTTGGGGGTTTCTTCACCAGCACCCGCCTTGCCCCAAAGAGGAGTCAGGAGGCTACAGGCTACGAGTTTGTTCTCTGATCTCGTATGCAGTCTTGATATATGCAGGGCTGCTCACAGATCTAGCTTCACGGTCGACTCCATACAAGCTATTTTGCTGAGGTGGTAGCAACGAACAACAGATGGATGATTTGGGATCTTCACGACTCAAGAGAAGGGCTCTGGATCCATGGATAAGACAGAAGACGATCGCCTCTCCTCTAGGAACTTAAAGGAGGAGTGCTCATCACGCGAGGAATCCTAGATGTGTACCTCGAAGCTCTTATTCTCTTGGCCATGGCTCTCTCTCTCTCTCTGTCTGTCTCTCTCTTTGGTGAAGAACTGGAATTCCTAATGACCTTGAAAGGTCACGGTAGACTCATAGAAAGAAATCAGAGGTAGAGAAGGAGTGGTGACACCAAGGGTACAATGCAGGTGTCATTGAATATGATGACCCTGCCGCCTGGGATGAAGGACTTGTGAGAGACGATGGAGAAGGTGGAGGAAAGAGGTTCCAGTCTCAAGTGAGGGGTCAGTCTGTTTGGAGTGCTCCTCGGATCATGGCTTTTCCAGCTATATCCCCTTCGATTGCCTCACCTTCATCGGATCTAGGGATACCTCACTCTGTTCTGTTCCTCCCTTTACAGAGGTTAGAGATGACTTGGTCACGGGTCTATGTGGACAATTACGATTGCGAGCATGACAAATGCATTACAAATGAATAGGCTGTGTGATGCATATAATAACCTGCCATTTTAGACTTTGTTCGAGTGGTATATGGCCAAGTCTCAAGATACTCATTTAATCATAATCTTTCATAGCTCAAACTCTTATATTTCTTAATAGGAGGCCCCCATATAGATGGCATTTTAATCCACATGTTCCTCATCACATGAATACTTATTTTTCCATGTTTGAACCCATGCTTACAACATTTGGTCATCTAACTTAATTCCTTAGATAACCTCATTAATAAGTATATAACCTTGAATTCAATTTATAAAATAATCAAATCTTGGTTCAATAAGTCCCACAACACATGTTATTATCCTAAAATACCTTAAGGCTTGTTAATTTGTCACTTTACTTCGCTACATCTACGAATTGGACCTCTTGACCTCATAAGTACCCAAATCAACTAATATAAAGCAATATATATCATACTTGGAATTCAAATCAATATCATAATCACCAATCACATCTTTACTTTAACCATACCATTTAAGGTGATGTGATTCAAAATTAGATGATCAATTCCACAAGTGAGTTCAACCACCTAAAGAACACTCATGGTCTTGGAATATCATACTGGGTATCAAAACCCTAAAATTGAGGTCATCACAACTACACGGGTTGGATTACATCTTTTCTTAGTTCCCCTGAGGGATTTGAGGAATATGAATCAAGTCTCAAATGACCACTACTAAGTCAAAATTAGTGCCATACAATATCTAGGATAACCATATTCCTAATATCTTCTCCACCCTCGGTCAGTACGAGTCTACCACAATGACACATCAGGTCAAGCTGCTAACAGCCTAGTCCGTCCTTGGTATAGGTCATGACACTAGTGAAAGGAGGTGGGAATACAAACCCTACCATCTGTGGTACAACCACAACTGTTCTCAATTCTTATCATATATACATATCTGAGACACGATCATAGTCAGTCTCCTGCCAAGGTAGACCACATTCATCCTCCCAAACATCTGGAGTCAGGATTACAAGCACCCTACATACTCAACATTATGCACTCTGATTTTCCATTAGGAATACTTGTTTCAGCATCTGGCAAGTCCTGACCCTCAGATGGATCTATGGCACATGGTACTACATGATTAGGGTTGCACTTAATTAGCTATTTCCATTTGGATGAATTAAGGCTTCATCATAAAAATGGACATACAAACCTTAATTCATTTCTATCAAATGTATAAGCATTGCAAATTTAGAAGATATAAAACATTTGAATTATAGATCTTAATTACATTACCATATGCTATCATCCATTGCATTATAATGAACCACATTATCATCATATCATTTCAAGATATCCATTTCTTATCACAAGGTCCAGGGTTTCAACCCTTATTAGAACATGAAAAGGATTTCACCTCAATCAGGGATCAACATGCCCAAAGGTCATTAAGACCATCGCATTATTCATAGAAAGGTTATCCTCATCATTCCATGCCTTAAACAAGGCTCAAAAGATCATAAACAAATATGTGTCCATTGGTATTATTATGGCAAGGAATTATGATATTCAAATAGCACTATAATATGGTTTAAACACAAGAAGAGTGTAATACATTGTCACATTAATCACGCAAGAGGGATGATTATAACCAATCACCATCATTTAATTACATTAAGGTTAGGTATAACAAACTATATCACATTGAAGTTACACACCCACTTGTTATGGTCATTTATGAAATATAACATTATGAGAGAAAAGGTAAGACAAGAAATTAATGATATTGAACCATAGAATTATCATTACTAGGACCCACATATAATATCATGGGATTCATTCTAATCCATTGGATGTTGAAGCATCCAATCTTATTTATTGGATTGGGTTCATTGTTCAAAAGTATCAATTGAAGTATAGGTCTAACCATTAGATCAATTGAACCAAGGAACCATTGGTTAAAGGTTTATTCGAATAAAAAATTACATCCTAACTCACCATATGTGGTGATGACCTAATCCACCATTAGTTGTGAACATTAAGTCACCATTGCTTGTTAGATGAACACTATATTCATTTAACACCATCAAATATCAAGCTAATGATATCATTGATTGATATCATCATTAGATAATCAAATCATTGCCCATTGAGATTCCAAGATATCCTAACACTGACCTGAGGTGTGACTATAAGTTCACACCATTGTTCATCACCGTTGGTCACTACCTTCAATTGTCATGAAGACCACACCATCGGGTCATGTGTTTAGAAAAGAAAACAACCTAGAAACCCTAATATGGACCATCGATTGATAGGTGCTTAACATCTTAGGTGGTGATACCAACCTAAAATAAGTCATATACTTCCTTAAGAAGAACATGCATGATTGCAGGTTCATCTAAAACTAGAAACAAAATAGGAAACACCATAAAAATCGAAATCCCAAACAAGCTTAACTTCTTAATGCTTAAATCACCATTTTTAAGCAAGAACATGAGCTAACAAGCTTATAGTAAACAATATAAGCAAAGAGGGTTATAAAAGTCACCTCTACTAAGAAGAACAAACTTCTAGAAGCAAGAAACTCAAGCAAAGAAGGGAAGACAAACCCAAATTTCATATTTGAACTCGACCAAGTAGGAACTTTTCTTCACAAAGCAAAACCCTAGAATAAGAAGCAAGAAAGGTATATTCTTGAGTTCTAGAGTAACTTATACCATGTAACAGAAAGGTTCTGACCTGCAAAAAGATAGTAGGAAGATGAACAAAGAAAGAAACAGAGGAAAGAAGGGAATACTTACTTGCTTAGGTCAAGTACCAAGAAAGAGATGTAGAGACCCTAAAGGAAGCAAGTCATAATCCGAGATGCTTCTACCAAGAAGATCCACACCTTCTTCTTCCTTGGATAGAAGATCCATGGAAAAATAGAGGAAGGACAATGATCATAGAAGGAGGGAAGTGGTAGAGAGAAAAAGTTTTGTTTGGGAGTTCTAGGATAGATATATAAAGCTTGGAGGATAAGGTCGAGAAGAAGCATGAGGTGTACAAGTAGCTCCCCATGTGTCCATGGCCTTAACCTATTAAGGATATACAAGAAACCACACAACAAGATACCCTACCATTCATGAGACCTTTTTAGGCACCATTTCTCGCATTTCCAATCTGAACAAATAAACCATTGGCTGATAGCTCCTAAAGGTAGCCCATCCATAAAGGGGTAAACCCTAAAATACCCTTGAAGAAAAACACCTCCAAACAAAGGTTTAACTAGGATCCTCATGGATCAAAAAGCTCAAGGATGATAATATAACATCTAAGGAATATAATGCATATGACAAATTGCAAATAAAACCTATCAATTGGGTAAATTGTAGAAAAGTCCAAAATGTACATAAAATTACATAACTTCCTTAAATAATGTCCAAATTGGACCAAATTTGAAACTTAATCTTGTCTCATGATTACAAAGAATATAACAAGGTTATATTAGAGTTACAAGAACTCAAGTACGGTAATTAATATTATTTAACACTTTAACAATGTTTAGGGGCCTTACAACTATAAACCCCTAACAAAGATTTATCCCCAAAATCCTATGCAAAGAGAGATGGGAACTTTCTATACATCTGATTCTCTAGTTACCATGTGGCTTCCTCTATGCCATGATGATGCCAAAAAACCTTTACTAACACTACATCTTTCTTCTTCAACTTCTTCACTCTGTTGTCCATGATCAACACTGGACTTTCAACATAAGAGATATTATAATCTAACTCAACCTCTATTGGTTGGATTATTTGCTTTGTATCTGGATGGAATTTCCTTACCATGGAGATGTGAAAACATTATGTAACCTATGTATCTCTGGTTGTAACTCCATCTTGTGCTCCACCTTTCTAATACGAGCTAATATAGGGTATGGTCCCATAAATCTAGGAGACAAATTACCCTTGTTACCAAACCTTAGCATCCCTTTCCAAGGAGAGACTTTGAGATATACTTTGTCTCCCACTTCGAACTCAAGTGGTTTGGGTTGGTTATCTGCATAATATTTTTATCTATCCTGGGCTTCTTTCAACTGCTATTCTATCACATTAATCTTTTCTATAGTCTATTGTACTAGCTCATGACCCAAAAGTTGATATTCACCGCTCACATACCAGAAAAGAGGACACCGACAATGTCTCCCATATAGAGCCTCATGAGGAGACATATCTATGCTTCTCTTGTAGCTATTGTTATAAGAAAACTCTATTAGACTCAGATGTATATCCCAACTCCCAAGAAATTGTAATACACATGCCCTCAAAAGATCTTCTAAAGTCTGAATAGACCTTTCAGAATGGACATCTGTTTGTGGATCAAAAGTTGTGCTGAACCTTAGCTGTGTTCCCATTTTAGAATGCAGATGCTCCCAGAAATGACTTCCGAACTGTGGACCTCTGTCAAAAACTATAGTCATTGGAATTCCATGCAAATGAACTATCTCATTAACATATATTTGTGCCAATTTGTCTATTGTAAACATTGTCTTGACTGGTAGAAAATGAGTTGACTTAGTCAATCTATCTACTATCACCCATATGGAATCATGACCCTTGGCTATCCTAGGAAGACAACCACAAAGTCCATGGTAATATGATACCATTTCCACTGTGGTATTGATAAGGGTTGTAATGTCCCTACAGGTTTCTGGTGCTCAGTCTTCACATATTGACAAACTAGACATCTGGCAATGAACTCTTCCACATCACGCTTTAGACCTAGCCACCAATACAAGTCCTTCAAGTTCTGATACAAATTTGTACTTATAGGATGCATTACATACATCGAGGAGTGAGCCTCCTCAAGTACCATCTTCCTCAACCCCTCAACATCAAGAACTACTATCCCATTGTGGAAACAAACTATATTGTCATCTACCTCATGGAAGCCATCATACTTTTCACTGCTAATCCCTGATTAGATATTATATATCACAATATCATTCTGTTGTGCATCATAGATCTATTATCTCAAGGTAGGTTTGACTTGTAACTGTTCCAATAGAGTTGCCAACAAAGAAACTTCTAACTACACATTCATATGGTGAAGGGAGACTAACATATCCCATTTATGCCTCACCAAGGAATACAATTGTGCATTATCTACCATTGATGATGAAGACGACTTCCTACTTAAAGAATCATCTACTACATTTTCTTTTCCTAGATGGTAATATATCGTACAATCATAATCCTTAATCATCTCCATCCATCTCCTCTTCCTTATATTCAAGTCTTGCTTTGAAAATATATACTAAAAATTCTTGTGGTCGGTGAAGATCTGACAATTCTCTCCATAAAGGTAGTGTCTCTAGATCATTTAAGGAAGGACCATCCCTGCAAGCTCCAGATCATGTGTTGGGTAATTCCCCTTGTGTTTCTTAAGTTTTCGTGAAGCAAAAGAAATCATGTTTTTCTCCTGCATCAACACACATCCCAACCCATTCTTTGAAGAATCACAAAAGACAATATAGCCTTTACCTTTCTCTGGAAACACTAACACCAGTACACCAGTAAATTTTCTTTCAACTGTTGGAAAGAATACCAACACTTGTCATTCCAAGAAAAAGGAACATCATTCCTTGCTAACCTAGTAAGTGGTAATGCTACAAAACTAAAATCCTTAATGAACCTTTTGTAGTAGCTTGCCAAACCTAGGAAACTGTGAATCACTATTGGTGTCTTTGATTGCCCATTCTAGTAAAAACTCCACTTTCTTGGGGTCAACACAAACACCTTTAGAAAATATAACATGGCATAGTTTAGACACTTCAGATAACTAGAATTCACACTTGTTGAACTTAGCATGCAGCTGATGCTACCTCAACAAAGTCAACGCCTGGAGAAGGTGTTGCTCATGATGTTGACTATCCTTGGAGTATATTAGGATATCATCTATGAACATGACCACACAATGATCAAGATAAGGTCTAAACACCCTATTCATTAGATCCATAAAAGCTGCATGTGCATTGGTTAGCCCCAATAGCATAACCACAAACTCATAATGACCATACCTAGTCCTAAAGGCTGACTTAGGTATGTCATCTGCCCTAGTCCTCAACTGATGGTAACCTGAACTGAGGACTATCTTTGAAAACACAGTGGCACCACTCAACTTATCAAAAAGATCATCAATCCTTGGCAAAGGATACTTATTCTTTATCGTCACTTTGTTTAACTGTCGGTAATCTATACAGAACCTCATGGAACCGTCTTTCTTCTTCACAAACAACACATGAGCACCCCAAGGGAAAATGCTCATATTGATAAAAACCTTCTCTAACAATTCCTATAACTGTTTCTTTAACTCCAACATCTCTGCTGGCACCATTCTATATGGTGCTTGTTCTATGGGTTGTGTTCCAGGAGCAAGATTGATCTCAAAGTCAATCTCTCTAGGAGTGGGAACTCTAGGAACTCATCAGGAAAAATATCTTCAAAGTCTTGTACCATTGGTACCTCCTGGATACTAGGACCTCTCGCCTTGGTATCCACAACATGGGATAAGAAAGATTCACATCCTTGTTTCATCAACCTCTCCTCTATCATAGATAACATCAAATACGTAGGAAGAATCTTCCTATCACCTTCAAAACCAACTCTACCTCTCCATCATGGAACGTTGCTACTTTATTACTACAGTCCAAGATTACCTTCTACTTTTCCAAGGTATCCATTCCTAAAATCACATCAAAACCATGCATGTCAAGTGGTAAAAGATCCACTTGAATATTACACCTAGAAAAAGAAAGAACACAAGAAGAGCACACTTCCTACAACTCGGCGGAACCAACCAAAGGAGTCTCTAGCTGTAGGCTATCAGATCTACAACTAACAAGTAGATAACAACTATCTATCACCTCTCTAGTGATAAAAGAGTGTGTTGCACTTGGATCTATTAGCATAGATACAAAACAAGAAGAAGATGAATCAAAATGAAATAACTCTATCTGACCTGTCATGACTTGTGGGTTGACTACTACTTCTGGCTGGCTCATGGCATAAAACCTTGCTGTCACCTACTTTTGTCCACGTCCTCTGAAATCCTATCTAGAGGATCCTGTCTGTAATGCTTGATCACGTCCGCTACCACTGCCACTAATGAACTATCTCTGTTGTGATCGCTACTGACTCTGCCTTAGCTGTTGAGTCACTTCCTCAACCTTGATAGGGAAATTCCATCTAATGTGTCCCATCTGTCCACATTGGTGACACACCCGATTATCACTCTATGGTCTAAATGGCCCTGTAACCAAGACTGATGATGATCTGTAAGCTCCTATTGGTGGAAAATGGTGACCTCTACCCTTACTCAGGGTCCACTGTGGAGGTGCATGTGATCTTGGTTCAGTGAAGGTTGACCTTGGTTGTGATTGCGGTGGGAAAAATCATGGCTTCTTGAAGCCTCGAGATGATTGTCCTTGGAATTGAATCAGTCACTTATTAGCATTAGCTTCACACTTTTCTATGGCATATCTCTCAATCCTCCTTACATATTCAACAATGGTGGAAAACCTTTCCCTATTATCTAGGGCTAATGTTGTTGTAGTTAACTCAGTACTTAGCCCCTTCTCAAACCTACAGGTCCTTCCCTTGTCAGTGGCTGCCAGGTGAGGAAATAACGTTAGAAGTTCCATGAACTTTGACTCATACTCATTATTAGTCATAGATCCTTGATGAATCTTCTCAAACTGAGAAATTTTCCCATCTAAGCAAGTTTCTGAAAAAATTAGTTGACAAATTCCCGCTGAAACTCCTCCCAACCTATCACCACTCTGGGTCTTTTCTCCTCTTCTATTGCCCACCAGTGGCCAACACTACCCTTCAACTGGTAGACAACATGCTTTACTTTGTCCTCTTCAGGGATGCTCATGATTTCAAATGCCTTCTCCAGCTCCGTTAGCCACATGTCGATGTCTACTGGGTCAGAATCACCAACATATTCGATCACCCCAACACGTCTAAGATGTTCAAACATCTTCTTGACACCTTGGTATTCCACATTAGGGATGGTTACCCTTATTTGAAGTGCTAGCGTTCTATCCGCTATATGAGTAATTGTGACCATTATCTATCTAAACATAGACTGAAACTCATGATAGGCCATCATTTCTGGGTCTATCTGAGACATTGTAGGCTACTCTTGCCCTATCTCTGGTACTCTATCTTCATGTGTCTACCTCCTGGGACCACTTCTTGGTGCAACATAGCTACTTTCCATGTGTTCTTCATGCCCTGCAAACATATTTTCATAAGCATAAATTATGATCAGATATGTTGGATACATAAAAATAGACTCAAACCTAAGTCCTATGTCCCTATAGACTCAGCAAACCTAAAGCTCTAATACCAACTTAACTGTGACACCTCATCACACTAAACAAGATTACTAAAAACACAAAACTCGATCGACTACTAAATTAAACACATAGTCAAAAATGCGGAATAAGTGAAACTAAATTTCACATCATGGATAAGTTCTAAAACATTTACATAAAGGTCCAACTTTTCCATTCATATATATAACAAGAATCTACACCTGTACTCAATGGCCTTAACCACATCCAATGTACAAAAGAAGCATCTACATGGACATGCCATATATACATACACTGGGGAACTATGAAAAATCTTGTGTTGATACAAGTACATCATCTAGAAAACACCTCCTATACCAGGACATGAGAGTACATGGACGACACTAGGACTCTACTACTATTATCTACAACTGACCAACCTTCTAAATCTATTAATCACTAAGCTAGTTTTTTTCCATAGCATGACCTCGACCTCATTGCCCGCGGCCACCTATAAAAATGTGGTGACCCATGGGTGAGACCCAGTCCCAGTGAGAGATATAACTCTCTCCTACGAATAATGATTACAATATATTAGTTAACAATAAATAAACTGGGTAGATAAGTAATTGAGCATATTCAACAATTTAAGGACACTAAGCAATTAAGAAAATAATCTTTAGCAACAAGTAGAATCATTCAAATTTCACAAGTCTACATTCTATAAGAACTATGTAGTATAAAGATAAAAAAGGGTTACTCAACCAATATGAGACATATTTAACCCTAAAAGATTTATACTACATGACTTGGATGTCATCTTTTATTATGTTTCCCTAAGGGATTTGAGGAATACCACTCAAGTCCCAACTTACCACTACTAAGTCAAAATTAGTATCATATAAGATCTAGGATAATTGGATTCCTAAGATTTTCTCTGCCCTCAATCACTATGAGTCTACCATAGTGACGCATCAAGTCAAGTTGCTAACATCCTAGTCCGTCCTTCGTACATGTCATGACACTAGTAAAAGGAGGTGGGAATACAAACCCTACCATCCGAGGTACAACGACAACTATCCTCAATTCTTATCATATATACATATTTGAGACACGACCATAGCCATTCTCCTACCGAGGTAGGCCACAATAATCCTCCCAAACATTTGGAGTCAGGATGACAAGCACCCCGCGTACTCAATAGTATGCACTTTGAGTTTCCCTTAAGAATACTTGTTTCACCATCTGGAAGGTCCTGACACTCAGATGGATCTATGGCATAGGGCACTACATGATTAGGGTTACACTAGATTAGTTATTGCCAATCAAATGAATTAAGGCTTCATCATACAAATGGAAATACAAACCCTAATTTGCAACTTCAGAAGATATAAAAAATTTGAAGTATAGATCTTAATCAAATTACCACTTGATATCATCCATTTTATTATAATGAACCACATTATCGTCATATCATTTCATGATATCCATTTCTTATCACAAGTTCTAAGGTTTCAACCCTTATTGGAACATGAACATAATTTCACCTCAATCAGGGCCAACATGCCCAAAGGTCATTAAGACCATCACATAATTCATAACAAGGTTATCCTCATCATTCTATGCCTTAAACAAGGCTCAAAATATCATCGTCAAATATGTGTCCACATGTATTATTATGGAAAGGAACTATGATATTCAAATAGAACTACATTGTGGTTTAAACACAAGAAGAGTGTAATATATTGTCACATTAATCATTCAAGAGGGCTGATTATAACCAATCACCATCATTTAATTACATTAAGGTTAGGTATAACGAACTATATCAAATTGAAGTTACACACCCACTTATTATGGTCATTTATAAAATATAACTATATGAGAGCAAAGGTAAAACAACAAATTAATGATATAGAACCATCGAGTTCTCATCACGAGGACCCACATATAATATCATGGGATTCATTCTAATCCATTGGATGTTGAAGCATCCAATCTTATTCATTGGATCGGGTTCATTGTTCAAAGTTATCAATTGAAGTATAGGTCTAACCATTAGATCAATTGAACCAAGGAACGATTGGCATAAGGCTTAATTGAATCTACAATTACATCCATAACTCACCATATGTGGTGATGACCTGAACCACCATTAGTTGTGATCATTAAGTCACCATCGGTTGTTAGATCAACACTATATTCATTTAACACCATCGGATATTAAGCTAATGTAATCATTGATTGATAGCATCATTATAGAATCAAAACATTTCTCATTGAGATTCCAAGAGAGTCTAACACTGACCTAAGGTGTGACTATCAGTTCAGACCATCATTCATCACCCTTGGTTACCACCTTCAGTTGTCATGAAGACAACGCCATCGGGTCTTGTGTTTAGAAAAGAAAATAACATAGAAACCCTAATAGGGACCATATGTGGTGATACCAACCTGAACTAAGTCATCTCCTTGCTTAGGAAGAACGTGCACATGATTACATGTTCATCTAGAACTAGAAACAAAATAGGAAACACCATAAAAATTGAAATCCCAAACAATCTTAGCTTCACAATGCTTAAATCACCATTTTTAAGCAAGAACTTGAGATAACAAGCTTATAGTAAACAATATAAGTAAAGAGGGTTATAAAACTTGCCTCTACTGAGAAGAACAAACTTCTAGAAGAAAGAAACTCGAGCAAAGAAGGGAAGAAAACTCAAATTTCAGATCTAAACTCAGCCCAGTAGGCACTTTTCTCCACAAAGAAGCAAAACCCTAGAAGAAGAAGCAAGAAAGGTAGATTCTTAAGTTCTAGAGCAACTTCTACCATGGAACAACAAGGTTCCGTCCTGGAGAAAGATAGGAGGAAGAAGAATAGAGAAAGAAATGGAGGAAAGAAGGGGATACTTACTTTCTTAGGTCAAGATCACTAAGAAGGAGATTTAGAAACCCTAAACGAAGAAAATCATAACCCTACATGCTTCTACCAAGAAGATCCACACCTTCTTCTTGCTTGGATAGAACCTCCATAGAGAAATAGGGGAAGGATGATGCTCTTAGAAGGAGGGAAGTGGTAGAGAGCAAAAGTTTCATTTAGAATCTTAAGGATAGATATATAAAGCTTGGAGGATATGGTAGAGAAGAAGCAAGAGGTGTACAAGTAGCTCCCCATGTGTCCATGGCCTTAAACTATTAAGGATATACAAGAAACCACACAAGAAGTTGGCCCACCATTCATGGAGACCTATTTAGGCACCGTTTGTTGCATTTCCAAGCCAAACAAATAAGACATTGGTTGATGGCTCCTAAAGGTAGCCCATCCATAAAGGGGTAAACCCTAAAATACCCTTGAAAAAAACACCTCGAAACAAAGGTTTAACTAGGAACTCCATGGCTCAAAAATCTCAAGAATGATAAGATAACATCTGAGGAACATAATGCATGTGAAAAATTGCAACGAAAACCTCTCAATTGGATAAACTGTAGAAAAGTTCAAAATTTACATAAAATTACATAACTTGCTCAAACAATGTCCCAATTGGACCAAATTTGGAACTTAAGCTTTAAGGTTAGATTAGGATTATAAGAACTCAAGTATGGTAATTAATCTTATTCAACACTTTAAGCAAGTTTAGGGACCTTATAAAGACAAACTATCTCGACCTCAACCAAACACCCTAGGTCGAAACCAATATGTCCAAGAAAAGCATCTTAGTTGAGATACACCAAGAACATACCTATGTCGTGGCATAGGTCGCTACACCCATACATGTACACATGGTTTAAACACATCAAACCCTAGAAACCCTAATCACCACAAGTGATGGCAATAGTCAACCAAGGCTCAACCAAGGAACCCTAAGGCATCACGTTCTCTCTCATGAAGCCAAGAGAGAGAAGGAAAATTTTAGAGGTGGAAAATTGCAAGATAACCCTCACAAATTGATAAATTGCAATTTAGCTCAAAACAAGCACATAAGGCACAAACATCATCCAAACAAGCTCAAACTGGAGACTTAATCTCTCTACAAGGTCTAAGACCATCTCAAAGGATTAGAGAAAGGTTATAAGCACATGATCAAGCCAAAGAAAATAGGGTTAACTCAAAAAAAAGGCCAGGGGTCTTACAACATTGAACCACACCCATACTTATCCAGGTGGCGCTGGCGCCAACCTATGATATGGAGCCACGCGGCCAATAATTAAGGTATATATGGTTATTTTGATTAATTCATAGAAAATGCTAGGTTTATTCAAATATACCCAACTTATATATCAAACTAATTGGGAGAATGAGGGGAATCAAAATAAATTAGTTTTGGAACCTAAACATTCTTCAAATTATAGAAGTACTACAATATGTGATTAGTAAGTGACTAACACATGAAAACCCTAGATTTTAGGTATTCTAATGTTGAAAACATTAAAAGCCTTACCTTTATGCTATTATTCACTACTAATAGGCACATATTCTATATTAATAGGTGCATATTCACCATTACTAGGTGCATATCAACCATCAGTAGGTGCATATTTCTCCATTAATAGGTGCACATTCCACATTACGAGGTGCTTATGTACACGTTCCAAAAAAGTGCTATAAACTTGCCAAAAAATAGTGAGTACGCATCTATAGTTGCTAAAATAACCATTAGTATGGGCTTATACACCATTTGTAATCATGTATAAGAATTTATAGGTGCATATTCACCATGGATCGATGCTTATTCCACACTTATAGGTGTATTCACCATTAGTAGGAATATTCATGACATTCCCTCTCCCTCATTACTTCTCTTCACTTCCCTCATTTGTTGGTTCACATTTACTATTAATAGGAGTGCTTTCACCATAGCTAGGTGTATTCACTACTCCCTTTTCCCTCATGATTTCCCTCCTCTTTTCATATATGCATATTCACATTCACCCAAAAATGGAAAAAATGCGCCTAAAAATGGTGAATGCACACCCAAAAATGTTGAAATACGCTGACTTGTTGAACACTATTAGTAGGTGGGTGTTCACAATTTGTAGTTTCATATTCATTATATATAGGTGGTGTATTCACAATTAATAGTCATATATTCCACATTCATAGTTATATATTCACAATACATAAGTGTATTCCTTACTTTCCTATTGAGTAACGCTACACAACGCATAAAGTAGCCCCATTCCCACAATATCTCTTGGGGAGAGAAGAAGACCACACTTGATTAGAGGAAAAGTAGAAGCCCTTCCACTATATTCTAGAAATATGCTCTCTTTATCTAATATGAGTTATTATAGAGAAAGAAGCATATGAAAAAGGAAGATATAGAAAATAAGAGATAAATAAGCAGGATGTGGAGATAAATAAGGAAAGAGGTTGAGAAAGAGAGAAGAAAAATAGGAAAAGAGAGAGAAGAAGATAGGAAATTTTTTTTTCTCATAACTTTAAATCCATGATGATTTTTTTGTCAAAATAAAAAGTATTAATTCTTTACAAATTGTGTTTCTGATAAAACTAATGTTGTCATATTTTGGAGAAATAATAATATAAGTGAAGTATAAAATAGAGAGGAATGAAGTAATAAAAGGAGCGTAAAATATTAAATAAGTGAGGGGATTAGACAAGAGAGAAGAAAGAAGTAAAATAAGAGACAAAGGAAGTATGAAAAAAAGAGGGAAGTCAATGTTGGTATTGTACCCCCAAAAGGGTGATATTTTAGTCAAAACATGGGTAATGTACCCCAAATACGATTACTGTACTACAAACACTAGTAATGTACTTGGTTAGATAAACTAGAGAGGTACAATACCTATTTTTTGAGTACATATCGTGTGTTTTAGGGTATAATATATGTATGTTACAGTAGAATATCCATGTTTTGGGATATACTTCCTCCATTTTAGGATACAATATCATGTGTTTTAGGGTACATTACTCCCTTTTTTTGGGATATAATACCTAGGTTTTGGGATACATTACTCCCGTTTTAGGGGTACCCTATCCTTGTTTTGGTGTACAAATCTCATGTTTTAGTTACACTTCTCCCCTTCTAAGGGTTACCAATGTTTACGTACCTCCTCTTTTTATACTTTCCTTGAATCTTCTTATACTTCTCTCCTCTCTCCTATTTACTTCCCTCATCTTTATTTTATACTTTCCTCTCCTTTTTATATTTCCCTCCTTTACTTTATACACTTCTCTCATATGCCTTCAAGGAGTGATTCAAGTGGTCAAGCACGTCATCCCCTCACTAAGGGACCTGTGTTTGATTCACAACTACCACATTGAATTTATAACCCTCCTAAGCGTCCGACCTTCACCACAAGTAAGGGGGAGGGGGAGAAATATTCTCTTCTAAGCCATACTTCTCTCATATTATTTTTATCTCAAGAGTATTCCAACATTAGTCTTGTTGGAAAGTATTATTTGCAACATATTTAATTCTTTTAATGTAGTAAAAAGATTCATTTTAGATTGAAAGTTTTGAAGAAAAAACTTATACTCCCCTCCTCTCTTTATTAAATTTCTCTCATAATATTCTTTCTCTAAGTATCACAACGTTCATCTTTTTGGAATGTAACTTTTTGTAAGAAATTTAATATTTATTTATTCAAGTTGGAAAGTAATTACAGATTGAAAGTTATGTGAAAAATAATTTAATAGACTATATATCTCTCTCATAGAAGATATAGTAGGGATAGTAAGAGAATATTTTTATAGTCATATGTGGCTCTTCCAAATGCTTAATTAGGTAAAAAGGTGGGTGTAAAAAGTTGTCTACTATTTTTCTATCTATTGCCTCATTACTTCCAGATTCCTAATTACTTCCCTCATCTTTCTTCATTTGTAGGCCCTTATTCACTATTAATAGGGAAATAATCTAATCATAGTTGACATATTCATTACTTCCCTCAAATTTCATCATTAATTTCTTTTTTGTTTGTTTTATAGTTCCCTCTCATCACTATCCTCTTATTACTTCCATCAAATTCCTTCATTACTTCAATACCGTCATCAATTTCCTCCTGTATCCATAATTACTCCCCTACTCTTTCTCATGACTTTCTTCCTACCTATGATTTATTCCCTCAATTCCCTCATATACCCTTTTAACTTCCTTCCTTATTTGTTTTATCTTCCTCTAAAAAATGAGGATACTCACTCTCCCTGTTACTATTTTCTATGCTTATGATAGTGCAACAATAAACGCAAGTGCCAGACTGACATGTGCAAAGGTGAGCTAATGCTCTTACTAGATGAGATGTGGTTTTGGTCGTGCATAATATGCACGTAAGGGTTTGCAAGATTCACTAAAATTTATCTGATATTTGTGATGATGATAGAAACCTCACGTACTCGCTCCTTATGTTGTGCATGAGAAGTCATAAAATAAATTTGTGATTTTTTAAATCTAATTTAGTGAAGGAATTTGCTATGTGGTACACACATTGGAACTAAAAATGGAACCAAAATCATTCTCCACCAAAAATGGATGCTATATAAATACATTAACATATTTTATTTGTTATAGTATTTGTTGTGTAGTGGAGATATATTTGGATGCTTTTGGATTGGAAAATGATTTCCACTTAGAATTATCCTTTTATGAATGAATTTCTATATCTATACTATTATATAAAGGATAAATATTTAAATTAATTACAACACCACTAGACAATCAGATTGCACCATTTTTGAAATACTATCTTCTCCCTAACTCTCTCTCTCTTCTCTCCTTTTTGAGGATTTTACCCCTTCTCTTCGAAACAACCCGTCCCCATCACTTCATTCTGCCACACTCCATTGATTGTCTTTATCTCTCCCCTCATCATGTGAATGTGGTTCCTAAATTCTCTTCTAACTCACCTCAACAAAAAACAAATCTAGCAAAATGCTTCATGTTCTTTCTCGACCACCCCATTACTCGTGGTCGTTATCGAGTCTTAACGATGCCTACAAGTACTCCCCCTTCCTTTATCGTTCCCTAGGATTTTGCCTTCCTTTTAAACTTAAATTCACATTCAACTACTTGCCACCACTTTCTCTCCCGCTGTCTGACTCCCGAATAAAAAGATACCATTTTCAAAGTTTTGACAACTTTTTAAATCTTGTTCTTGTAACAAAATCCCTTACCATCCATCCCTTTTGCCTAATAGTACAACACTCATATCTCTCTAGTTTCAAACAAAACTCACACATGGTGTGGCTCTCTCTCTTATGCCATCCTAATGACTTCCTCAACCAAATTTATATTTATCTCTTTCTCTCTCACTACCACTATCTCACAGTCAACAAACCCCTTACTTTCTTCCCAACATCATCTTCTTATCATTAGTTTCCTTATATCACGAACCGCTGAAAAATTATTTATTCATATAAGGAAAATTTTATCTATATCTATACCATGATTTATGTCTATCTATCTATCTATCTATCTATCTATCTATCTATCATCTAAGCTTCAGGCCCAACTTTGTTGGGGTCGACTGCAAGGATCCTTCATTTCCATTCAGCTCTATCGTGGGTCATATTATGGTAGATATTAAAAATCTCTCTTTATAAGCTCTTTCCATGTTAGTTTAGGCCTTCCTCTTCTTCTATTAATTGTGTTTGTCTCAATCACATTACTTCATATAGTCACATTAGTTGGTCCGCGTTGCACATGTCCATACCATATGGGTCGACCCTCACACAACTTGTCCTCAATGCTCGCCACCCCCACTTTATTCCTGATATAGTCATTTCTCAAGCGATATTTTTTTGTCTTCCCACACATCCATCTCAACATATGCATTTTGACCACATTCACCTTGTTGAGATCTTGTTTCTTCACCACTTAAAATTAACTCCCATAGAGCATGGATGGATGTATAGTTGTTCTAAAAACTTATCCTCAATGCTCTCCACCTCCACTTTATTCTTGATATAGTCATTTCTCAAGAAAAATTTTCTTGTCTTCCCATACACCCATCTCAACATACACATCTCGACCACATTCATCTTGTTGAGACCGTGTTTCTTATTTTCTCACACATCCATCTCTTCTTCCATTATATATAACCATTATATATATCTATACTAATAAAAGAGTGTTATGTACACTGATGTCATTTTTATTTCCAGAAAAAATTCTAAACTATGATAATGTTGGATTTCATATCTCTACATCCTCCTTGACTATCTTTCTTCTAACAATTTTTATCCACTTCTTTTATTTTTCTTCTTATTTCCTACCATCCACTTCCCTACTCCCACATACTCCACTTACTCTCTTTCATTCCCTCTCCCAAACTAAACCCACCTTCTCCATCTGCACGGTCTCCATCCCTCCTTGGAACCGTCTTTCCCATTATTTTCTCATCTCTTCTATAAATTTTGTTTGACACTTTCCATTATACTTCTCCTCAATTTTAATCGATTAGACAACACATATTTCAAGACATTTATCCATAAACTCTAATAAACCGCTCCACTCACTTACCCAATTGAAACAAAAAGCAATTATTTTTTAAGTTAAAACTAGTCAAATGACAACTTTGTTTCCTTAATTAAATACCAATGGTTCACCCTATTCTGATCGATCCACCTATTTAGAAATGAATCTTCCCCATTCTGTCCACTCTCTTCACTCTACTTTATTTTCTATTCTCCCAAACATTATGGGTGGCCACCCCATCCACTACCATGTTGTCTCCACTCCCTCTCCCCAACTTTAGCCTCAACCCTATCATCTACTACATCTACAAGAAGAAGAAGATAGAGGGGTTCCAGTCTCTACCGTGTCTGGTGGCTCTACTCAGCGAGGCCATTTTAAAGCGGTCTGACTTAATCCTTTTCTTCATGATGTTATACTCATCTTCGTCATTGAGACCGCCTACATGCACATGTTAGTCATCTAATGGAAAAACATGTCTAAGGCAATCCTTGTATTGGACTACCCATATGCATAAATGTACATGCTCAGATCATCATTAAGATATTGTCTTTTATAATCTATGGCTCCTTGTTGATAGAATTAAATATCTCTATAGACAATAATAAATAGCTATTTGTGTGTAGATGAACATGATCAAGCTCATTTTGGGCCTAAACATCACCTTATTCATCTTGATTTTGTCCTGGCAATCATTTTCTGGCACAAAACATATATGTTACAACCCCAAATTTTCATGTGTTTTCATAATTGAAATATAACGATTTTGTGAATTTTGGACTTAATTAAAAAGGTTGAAAGAAGGGATTTCCTTGCAAATCACCCTTACATTAGGAATTTCATGGTTCCTATTATTATATTAACCCAATAATGGATATAAAAGAGAAGGAAAGAAGAAAAATCCAAGTAATGGAAAAAGATACATGATAATGGATATTAAGCAAAAGTATTTATGAGAAATAATTGGAAATATCTAGAAAGTGGCATTAATGGCCACAATTGAGTGAAATTTGTTTATGTAGGATTTCTAATAAAAGAAATATGAAAAGAGGACAAAGGAGATGAAAGATAATGAGAAATCCTTGCAAAAGAATATCTTAATAAATAAATAAGAAATATAATGTGAAATAAAGGATGTAGATGCATCTAGAAGGGTAATAAGTATCCCTAAAAAGGAATTTCGAAAATACTAGAATTACTTCGGCACCAAGGAGTCCCAATGGAGAAAAATAAAGAGAAAATGAAAAACAATACAAAATAAGAGGATAATGTGATACATAATTAATGACTTTTTGATATTATCAAAAAGAGGTATTGTTTGCTTTAAGAAAGAAGAATTTCATGGCCAATGGATTAAAAGCCAATCACAAGGAACTTAAGAGTGGAAAAATTCAGATTCCTTAATAAGGAAGGATCATCTTTTAATAATTAATTAAAAGAAAAATAAAGGAAAGAGGGGTTGTGCTAAGGTGTATGTTTAATATCTTTCCTTTAGTAAGTCATGACTCACGTGGACACACAATCGTAGATATGAGGGAAGGGAAACAAAGAGTTCGACCCCTTCCTTGCTGACTTCCTTCCAAGGTACGTATATATATATATATATATATATATATATATATATATATATATATATATATATATATATATATATATATATACAGATCGATTGAGGCACAAACCCCATCCCATGGGTGGCACGTAGCCCTCCTTCCCATCCTCTCCCTTCCTACTTTAATGGAAACCTTAGGGTTCGTCCTTGGGAGATCTCGTCTCCATGGAAAGGCCATGGCTGGATTAGGAGGAGGCGCGCCTCCCAGGCGATGGTCATATGAAGCGCGGATAACGCCTGCTTAGTTCTTGATAGAGACAGAGTTGTAGAATGAAGATATGCGGCCTAGTGTATGGTGAGGAGATCCGTCGAGGACTCCCGGAGACTCCACCGTCGTTGGTGCAACATCTAGGTTTGCCTTCTCGCTTCTCCTTCTAGTTCTGTTAACCCTTACACCTGCAACCGTAGTGCGACTCTTATGCTCTCACACCCATGCCTCCGACAAAGCCAGAGGTACCTTCATGTGTGTGGTGGGAGGTTGGAGGTAATGGGATCCATTCTTGGTCCCTCGGCGGCCGAGAGAAGGGACCTGAGCCCTGTCGGCCCTTCCAGGATCGCGGACAGCACCCTTCCGTGAGGTAAGAAGAAGGCCGTCCCTCTATTGGATGGTTTTGCCCCCGAGCTCTCTATAGCCCTTGTATTCGTGGGAGGGGCAATGGAGTAATTCTGTTATAAACTTAAACAGTTCACAATTTAAGTGGATGGGGTATTAGATGCTGATGTGGCGACTAACGATTGGTCAGAATCTAATAACCTTGAAATAATTATAGAAAATTAATGGTAACTCTGATGGGGATGTATAATATATGAAAGTTGATCAGGAGAACGAGAGGAATCCAAATAAAATAGTTTTAGATTCCGATTCCTCTTGAAATTCGAAAAGAAGTTGAAGTTATCAACTTTAATGTATTAATGATTAAGAAACCTGATTTTGAGAAATTTAATGTATTTAGTAGGGTTTAATGGATGATAATAGTTAATATTAACCTATTAATTGTAAAAAGGTACATTAAGATAAAAAATGTTGAACTTTTCACGTTATTAGTTTAATTGAGAGTTCATGGGCATAAATATGCTTTAATGGGCCTTGAAACCCTAATATTAGTAAATGTGACTCATAATGGTTTTAATTATTCAAAATTGTGAATAAAGTTTAGATATGATAATCCCAAGCTATTTCGAGTATAAAAGTGGATAAATACCCTTAATGTAGTAATTAGGGTTTTCTAATGGATAAAGGTATTAATTAATGACAAATAGAGTTCATATGTGAATTAGAACATAGTGAACTATGAATTAATGATAAATGAGCATAATGATCTTATCATGGATTAAAAGGATAAAAATGGTAGCTTTATTGTAAAAGAGGCTTAATGGACTTATTTAATGGTTAATTATGCCTTGAATCCAAAACTGAGGATTAGATATTGAGATAATTAGGGTTTGTGATCAATTACATTAAATTAGGGTTTAAAATAGTAAAAGATGAAGGGAAACCTTAATTGTAATGAAAACCCTAAAAGTGAACTAGAAACCCTAGGAAGCGAGCTAGGTTTAGTAGATCTTGATGGCATGATTAATAATAGGAAATTGTATGCATATTTCAGGATCTCATAATGTGCTTGCTTGCCTATTTGGAATTCTTGCATGTATTATTCTGTCTCAAATCAGCCTGTCAGGTATGTGGTTACGCTTATGAATATCTCAAATTAGTTTTTCGAGGTTTTCTGAAGTTTTCCTCGATGACTTGAATTAAACTGTAGGATGAATTTAATTCCTGCAAACTATAATGTGGATATGACTATCACTTAAGATATGTGTCTATTAGCTCAGATCCTAGTCCCCTCTGTGGCTTAATAGTTTGACCTAGTACATGGCTACCTATGGGGTAGGTCCATCAAGTCATTGGATGACTTAGTACATGGCTACCAATGGAGTAGGTCCATCAAGTCACCTTGAGTCAGGGTTTGGGCGACCTTTGGGTAGGGCCATGCGACTCTATAACCCTAAGTATTGGCTACCTGTGAGGTAGGGTCATGGGGGTAAGGATCTACCATAGAGAGAGGTAGTATCCAAGTCCACTATAGGGACAACACAGAGATAGGGGATATGTAAGGATTGAGTAGTATTGCTTAATACATAATCTTGGCTGTTAAATTATAGTTGGCTGATTACATTGTTATCATAGTTGCACGATTAATATTTCCCCCACATTCCAGCTTTATGCTAACCGACATTTTGTTTGTCGGCATTTTAGGTACAAGTGAAAAGAACAAACAGTAAAGTGGCATATGTGGAATTAAATGAGGATTAATGATCAAGGAGGATTAGTTAGAATATTCTCTCATATGGATAGAAGATTAGTAATCCAAGTTTTTCAAAGATATGCCAAAAAGATTTAATTTATACCAGATTTCAGTATAGTTGCTGGAATTTGATAATTGTTATTGATTATTTGTCGAACCTTTGATCCTATTAATTGGGATAATGGCTCTGACCTTCTGGTCTCCCTTAATTGGGGGTTACCGAGAGGCGGGGTCATTACATTTGGTATCAGAGCATAGGTTCCTCATTTAATCCTTAATAATTATTAAATTTTACAAACTCCGTAGAACCCAAGGGAGTTATTAGAGGATTTTCTGAAAGAAAGAGGTGTCTAGAAAAGGATCACATCTAGGGGCTGGAAAGATTTTCCTCCACACCGCTAGTCAAAATATGAGGACTCCCAGATTAGTGTGACTGCCTGGCCAACGTCTCAGGATTTGACTCGAAATAAGATACCTTTAGGACTCTCTCATCTTGTTCATCCCTTCTCAACTCAAATGTTGTTAGGGATTATAAGGATTAGGGTTTTGTCTCTTTTCCTCACCCTCCTGAGGTATGGGTAAGGTTGATAAGGTTTAAGGAATCCTCCACCAAATTAATAAAAAACATGTAAATAAGATTTCATGGACATAAGCTTAATAGATTAAGCGTAAAAGAATAGATACATGCTTAGGTCGTATGACATAAGTTGTCATACCCTCAGGTAAGACCTGAGTCTAGACCTTCTTGTCAGGAGGATAAGTATAAAAAGTTGGTCTTGGAGATAGAGATCTCCATTACAAGTAGAGACCTGACACATCCTATGAGGATGATGTTAACCCTAAGTGAAGGTTAGAGAGAAAGATGACATGATGGACATGCCTTGGATGCCATATGAGCCATGAGAGGTTGGATGATAGGGTACCTTTCACGACCCAACCTTGGGGAGGGTCATGCATGTTAGAGTGAAGGATAGCTCATGCATTGATGAGGTTAGAGAAGAACCTATGGAACTCCATGAGATTATATGAGCATGGCATAGTAGGCACCCAAAGTACATCAGTAGCGTTGATAGTAGGCTAAAACCCTAACCAGGAGAGTATGATGGATAGCTTGTAAGATAAGCATAAAGAGCTATGGATAATCTTGAGCAAACATAAGTTCAACATAGGCTTCACCCGTGTAGGGGTATGCTTGTGAGCTTGATCCATCTTCTTGAAGGGAGGACCTCTAGTAGTGAGGCTGGTTGCAGGGTTAGCTCTAGACAGAGATAGAGCAGGACCCAAGCAAGAAGGTTGGTAGCCTAGACTCTGAGATATGAGGGAAAGTGGGGAGTTGAGGATGATGTGACCTAAGTGGATGATAGTGGTTGCCTCATACTGATGATATCTTGGTTACCATTAGAGGAACCAAACCCTAAAGAGAGGATGAGGCTCCTGGTACCTCTATACCTATGGTATAGATGAGAAGATGAGTTCCTTAAACCATGAAGAGGTTTAGTAATAGGTTGTGAGGCCTTGTACCTTGTTGTTTGTCCTTGAGGAGGACTCAACTCTGAAGTGTTGCTCGAATAGAAGGATGACAGGAAGTGCATGGCATGCCTTATACATGCTTGATATGTGGTTATGAGGTTGAGCATGCAGTTAGACACCCAGAAAGTGAACCTAGGCATAAGAGGGGAAGTTGTGTACCTAATGCTCATGATGAGATTTGAGTTTCTGTAGATGCGAGTATGGTACTTATCATGGTTAGAGGAGAGGGAAACCCCTTAAGTTTAATGTATGTTTGATGAACCCCTCATAGCAAAGTTGATGACATGGGAAGGTATGATCTTGATCCAGCATTGAGGAAAGGGAACAAGTGTGACCTAGCAATGTTTAGTAGGTGGTCTGCTTGTACCTTAGTAGATGCTGGGTTAAGCATGCTCATACGAATATAAACCCTAAGGATGTTTGTGACCTTGTAGTTTCCTCCCATCTTGGGAGAGGGACCCTTTGGTAGGGTGTATACCAATTTTGTGGGTTTTGAGGAAACCTAAAGAGGTCTCATAGGATCTTGAGAAGCTAAGAGAAAAGTACATGGTATGAGAATGAACCTGTAGACCCATAGATAACCATCTCTATGTGCATGTGGATGTGTTACCATGGAGGTAACCGACATGGGGCCTGACCAAGGTAGGCATGTTGCCATGACCACTATGAAAGGATGAAAGTCAGCCCATGAATGCAGAGAGAGATGATGAAGGCTTGGGTAAGGTTCTAAGTTGAACATGTATTCTGTTAGAATCCTAAGTCTATCCTAGGGTCAGGTAGGGATAAGACCGATGGAAGTAGGAGTTGCCTAATTCCCTAGTTGCACATGACCATAGGGTCGGGAGGTAATAACTATCATTGTCTGAGGGCCATGGGTTGGGAGATTGATCACCTTCATGAACTCATGGGACCCAATGGGCAGATGAGTAGGGCACTCTCTAGATGCATGAGGGAAAAGGGATAACCCCAAAAGTGACGACACCCTATAGACCTAGAGGAGATGACCAGGGATTGTGTGTGGACCCAAGTAGGTTCAAGACCAGTTTTCCATGGAAGTAATTTTGATATCAAGATGATTGTGATGTAGAGACATATGTGGCACGTTTCAACTTAGATTTAAAGGTGTACTGGCAAGGTGGCATGTACCATCTCTACTCTTGGAATAGGAAGAACTCTGTATTTGGACTGCACCCAAATGCTTATTTCCTCTTGTTATGGGAGTGAGAGATAGGACAATACACATGCCATACACCAAGGATAAAAGATGATGTGAGTTGGAACGTTGCTATGAGGTATGAGGAAAGAGATGATAACATATCCTAGTGGAGTGAATGATACATGGATGGTTTACAAACATTAAGAGAAACAAGGTAGTCATCTTATGAGGATGTTTTATCATGAGCTATGAGTTATACAAGTTTGAGTTCAAAAAACCAAGAGAATAAGCTCAGAGTTTTCTCGATGAAGATGGAGTTGGAGCTGAGATGAGGTAATAAGTGAAATACATGGAGGTATGTCTTCAACTTTACCTAACACCTAAGGATGTGAAGTGGTAATGGATGCTCTGGATGAGATACAGCTGCCTAGTTTAGATGGAGGCTAGAAGAGGTTGTTAGGTTAACCCTCGCTCAGAAAAGAGATAAGTTTGGCTAACACTCAGATGTAACAATATCGGTTGGTCAAGTTAATGGTTGTTTGGTTATATATCCTAGTTCTTGATGCAATGAAAGGATGGTTGTAGAACCTCAGATGCACTTCTCTGGAAAGGAAGGTGATGAAACCCCAATTAGAGTGGTTTAGGGTTTTCGAGGAATATAACTTAAGGAATCATGACAATACAGGAGATCATGATTTAAGATTACCATGGTACTGCCAAGATAATAAGTGACAGTAGTACTTTGGATGCCTAAGATGAAGTTTCATGTGGTATGTTGCCATGCAAGCCAGGAGGTGAAGGACGGACACCAGTAACCCAGTGTATTGATATAGAGGATAAAAGAGTCCCTGAGAGGGAATGGGAGTTCATTACTACAGATGTTGTGGTAAGTCTCCCCTAGACCAAGGAAGGTCAAGATGCAATAATTAATGACTTTTTGATATTATCAAAAAGAGGTATTGTTTTCTTTAAGAAAGAAGAATTTCATGGTTGATGGATTAAAATCCAAGCACAAGGAGCTTAAGAGAGGAAAAATTCGAATTCCTTAATAACCAAGGATCATCTTTTAATAATTAATTAAAAGAAAAATAAAGGGAAGAGGGTTTGTGCTAAGGTGTATGCTTAATATCTTTCCTTTAGTAAGTCATGACTCACGTGGACACACAATTGTAGATATGAGGGAAGGGAAACAAAGAGTTCGACCCCTTCCTTGCTGAATTCCTTCCAAGGTATGAATATATATATATATATATATATATATATATATATATATATATATATATATATATATATATATCGATGGAGCCACAAACCCCATACCATGGGTGGCACATAGCCCTCCTTCCTAGCCTCTCCCTAACTACTTTAATGGAAACCTTAGGGTTCGTCCTTGGGAGATCTTGTGTCCTTGGAAAGGACATGGCTGGATCAGGAGGAGGTGCACATCCCAGGCGATGGTCATCTGAAGCGCGGCTAACTCCTGCTTAGTTCTTGATAGAGACAGAGTTGAAGAATGAAGAGATGTGGCCTGGTGTACAGTGAGGAGATCCGTCAAGAACTCATGGAGACTTCGCCGTCCTTAGTGCAACATCTAGGTTTGCCTTCTCGCTTCTCCTTCCAGTTCTATTAACCCTTACACCTACAACCGTAGTGCGACTCTTATGCTCTCACACCCACACCTTCGGCAAAGCCAGAGGTACCTTCGTGTGCGTGGTGGGTGGTCGGAGGTGATGGGATCCGGTCTTGGTCCCTCAACGGCTAGGAGAAGGGACCTGAGCCCTGTCGGCCCGTCCGGGATCGCGAATGGCGCCCTTCCGCGAGGAAGAAGAAGGTTGTCCCTCTATTGGATGGTTTTTCCCCCGGGCTCTCTGTAGCCCGTGTATCTGTGGGAGGGGCATTGGAGTAATTCTGTTATAAACTAAAATAGTTCACGATTTAAGTGGAAGGGGTATTAGATGCTGATGTGGCGACTAACGATTGGTCAGAATCAAATAACCTTGAAATAATTATAGAAAATTAATAGTAACTCTGATGGGGACATATAATATATGAAATTTGATTAGGAGAATGAGAGGAATCCAAATAAATAGTTTTAGATTCTGATTCCTCTTGAAATTCTAAAAGAAGTTGAAGTTATCAACTTTAATGTATTAATGATTAAGAAGCCCTATTTTGGGATGATTAATGTATTTAGTAGGGTTTAATGAATGATAAAAGTTGATATTAACCTGTTAATTGTAAAAAGGTACACTAAGATAAAAAATGATGAACTTTTCTCATAATTAGTTTAATTGAGAGTTCATGGGCATAAATATGCTTTAATGGGCCTTGAAACCCTAATATTAGTAAATGTGACTCATAATGGTTTTAATTATTCAAAATTGTGAATAAAGTTGAGATATGATAATCCCAAGCTATTTCGAGTATAAAAGTAGATAAATACCCTTAATGTAGTAATTAGTGTTTTCTAATGGATAAACGTGTTAATTAATTACAAATTGAGTTCATATGTGAATTAGACCATAGTTAACTATGAATTAATGATAATTGAGCATAATGATCTTGTCATGGATTAAAAGGATAAAAATGGTGGCTTTAATGTAAAAGAGGCTTAATGGACTTATTTAATGGTTAATTATGCCTTTAATCCGAAACTGAGGATTAGATATTGAGATAATTAGTGTTTGTGATCAATTGCATTAAATTAGGGTTTAAAATAGTAAAAGATGAAGGGAAACCTTAATTACAATGAAAACCCTAAAAGTGGACTAGAAACCCTAGGAAGCAAGATAGGTTTAGTAGATCTTGATGGCATGATTTATAATAGGAAATTATATGCATATTTCAGGATCTCATAATGTGCTTGCTTGCCTATTTGGTATTCTTGCATGTATTATTCTGTCTCAAATCAGCCTGACAGGTATGTGGTTACGCTTATGAATATCTCAAATTAGTTTTTTGAGGTTTTCTGAAGTTTTCCTCGATGACTTGAACTAAACTGTTGGATGAATTTAATTCATGCAAACTAAAATGTGGATATGACTATCACTTAAGATATGTGCCTACTAACTCTGATCCCAGTCCCCTCTATGGCTTAATAGTTTGACCTAGTACATGGATACCTATGGGGTAGGTTCATCAGGTCATTGGATGACTTAGTACATAGCTACCAATGGGGTAGGTCCATCAAGTCACCTTGAGTCAGGGATTGGGCTACCTTTGGGTAGGGCCATGCGACTCTATAACCCTAAGTATTGGCTACCTGTGAGGTAGGGCCATGGGGGTAAGGATCTACCATAGAGAGAGGTAGTATCCAAGTCCACTGCAGGGACATCACAGAGATAGGGGATAGGTAAGGATTGAGTAGTATTGCTTAAGACATAATCTTGGCTGTTAAATTATAATTGGCTGATTACATTGTTATCATAGTTGAACGATTATTGTTTCCCCCACATACCAGCTTTATACTGATCGACGTTTTGTTTGTTGGCATTTTAGGTTCAAGTGAAAAGAACAAATAGTAAAGTGGCATATGTGGAATTAAATGAGGATTAATGATCAAGGAGGATTAGTTAGAATATTCTCTCATATGGATAGAAGATTACTAATCCAAGTTTTTCAAAGGTATGGCAAAATTTTTTAATTTATACCAGATTTCTGTATAGTTGGTAGAATTTGATAATTTTTATTGATTATTTGTCAAACCTTTGATCCTATTAATTGGGATAATGGCTCTGACCTTCTGGTCTCCCTTAATTGGGGGTTACCAGGAGGCGGGGTCGTTACATTTGATATTAGAGCATAGGTTCCTCATTTAATACTTAATAATCATTAAATTTTACAAACTCCGTAGAACCTAAGGGAGTTATTAGAGGATTTTCTAAAAGACAGAGGTGTCTAGAAAAGGATCACATCTGGGGGTTGGAAAGATTTCCTCTGCACCGGTAGTCAGAATACGAGGACTCCCAGATTAGTGTGACTGTCTGGCCAACGTCTCAGGATTTGACTCGAAATAAGATACCTTTAGGACTCTCTCATCTTATTCATCCCTTCTCAACTCAAATGTTGTTAGGGATTATAAGGATTAGGGTTTTCTCTCTTTTCCTCACCCTCCTGAGTTATGGGTAAGGTTGATAAGGTTTAAGGAATCCTCCACCAAATTAATAAAAAAACATGTAAAAAAGATGTCATGGACATAAGCTTAATAGATTAAGCATAAAAGAATAGATACATGCTTAGGTAGTATGACATAAGTTGTGATGCCCTCAGGAGAGACCTAAGGCTAGACCTTTTTGTCAGGAGGATAAGTATAAAAAGTTAGTCTTGGAGGTAGAGATCTCCATTACAAGTAGAGACCTGACACATCCTCTGAGGATGGTGTTAACCCTAAGTGAAGGTTAGACAGAAAGATGGCATGATGGACATGCCTTTGATGCCATATGAGCCATGAGAGGTTGGATGACTGGGTACCTTTGGCGACACAACCCTGGGGAGGGTCGTGCATGTTAGAGTGAAGGATAGCTCCTTCATGGATGAGGTTAGAGAAGAACCTATGGAACTCCATGAGCTTATATGAGCATGGCATAGTAGGCACCCAAAGTACGTCAGTAGTGCTGACAGTAGGCTAAAACCCTAACCAGGAGATATGATGGATAGCTTGTAAGATAAGCATAAAGAGCTATGGATAATCTTAAGCAAACATAAGTTCAACATAGGCTTCACCCGCGTAGGGGTATGCTTGTAAGCTTGATCCATCTTCATGAAGGGAGGACCTCTAGTAGTGAGGCTGGTTGCAAGGTTAGCTCTAGAGAGAGAGAGAAGGACCCAAGCAAGAAGGTTGGTAGCCTAGACTCCGAGATATGAGAGAAAGTGGGGAGTTGAGGATGATGTGACCTAAGTGGATGATAGTGGTTGCCTCATATTGATAATATCTTGGTTACCATTAGAGGAACCAAACCCTGAAGAGAGGATAAGGCTGGTGGTACCTCTGTACCTATGGTATAGATGAGAAGAAGAGTTCCTTAAACCATGAAGAGGTTTAGTAACAGGTTGTGAGGCCTTGTACCTTGTTGTTCGTCCTTGAGGAGGACTCAACTCTGAAGTGTTTCTCGAATAGAAGGATTACAGGAAGTGCATGTCATGCCTTACACACACTTGATACGTGGTTAAAAGGTTGAGCATGCAGTTGGACACCCAGAAAGCAAACCTAGGCATAAGAGGGGAAGTTGTGTACCTAATGCTCATGATGGGATTTGAGTTTCTATAGATGTGAGAATGGTACTTATCATGGTTAGAGGAAAGGGAAACCCCTTAAGTTTAATGTATGTTTGATGAACCCCTCACAGTGATGTTGATGACATGGGAAGGTATGATCTTGATCAAACATTGAGGAAAGAGAACAAGTGTGACATAGCATGGTTAAGTAGGTGGTCTTCTTGTGCCTTAGTAGATGCTAGGTTAAGCATGCTCATACGGATATAAACCCTAAGGATGTTTGTGACCTTGTTGTCAAGAGTTGTAGTTTCCTCCCATCCTAGGAGAGGGACCCTTTGGTAGGGTGTATACCAATTTTGTGGGTTTTGAGGAAACCTAAAGAGGTCTCATAGGATCTTAATAAGTTAAGAGAAAAGTACATGGTATGAGAATGAACTTGTAGACCCATAGATAACCATCTCTATGTGCATGTGGATGTGTTACCATGGAGGTAACCGGTATGGGGCCTAACCAAGGTAGGCATGTCGCCATGACCCCTATGAAAGGATGAAAGTGAGCCCATGAATGCAGAGAGATATGATGAAGGCTTGGGTAAGGTTCTAAGTCGAACATGTCATATGTTAGAATCCTAAGTCTATTCTAGGGTCAGGTAGGGATAAGACTGATGGAAGTAGGAGTTGCCTAATTCCCTAGTGACACATGACCATAGGGTCGGGAGGTAACATCTATCATTGTCTGAGGGCCATGGGTTGGGAGATTGATCACCTTCATGAACTCATGGGACCCAAAGGGAAGATGAGTAGGGCACTCTCTGGATGCATGAGGGAAAAGGGATAACCCCAAAAGTGTCGGCACCCTATAGACCAAGAGGAGATGACCAAGGATTGTGTGTGGACCCAAGTAGGTTCGAGACTAATTTTCCATGGAAGTAATTCTGATCTCAAGACGATTGTGATGTAGAGTCATATGTGGCACGTTTCAACTTAGATTTAAAGGTGTACTGGCAAGGTGGGATGTACCATCTCTACTCTTGGAACAGGAAGAACTCTATATTTGGACTGTAGCCAAATGTTTATTTCCTCTTGTTATGGGAGTGAGAGAGAGGACAATACACATACGATACACCAAGGATAAAAGATGATGTGAGTTGGAACGTTGCTATGAGGTATGAGGACAGAGATGATAACATACCCTAGTGGAGTGAATGATACATGGATGGTTTACAAACATTAAGAGAAACAAGGTAGTCATCTTGTGAGGATGTTTTATCATGAGCTATGAGTTATAAAAGTTTGAGTTCGAAAAACCAAGAGAATAAGCTCAAAGTTTTCTTGATGAAGATAGAGTTGGAGATGAGATGAGGTAATAAGTGAAATACATGGAGGTGTATGTCTTCAACTTTACCTAACACCTAAGGATGTGAAGTGGTAATGGATGCTCTGGATGAGATACAACTTCCTAGTTAAGATGGAGGCTAGAAGAGGTTGTTAGGTTAACCCTCGGTCGAAAAAGAAATAAGTTTGGCTAACACTCAGATGTAACAATATTGGTTGATCAAGTTAATGGTTGTTTTGTTAGCCAGCCTAGTCCTTGATGCAATGAAAGGATGGTTGTAGAACCTCAGATGCAGTTCTCTGGAAAGGAAGGTGATGAAACCCCGATTAGAGTGGTTTAGGGTTTCTGAGGAATCGATCTTAAGGAATCATGATAATACAAGAGATCATGATTTAAGATTACCATGGTACTACCAAGATAATAAGTGACAGTAGTACTTTTGATGCCTATGATGAACTTGCATGTGGTATGTTGCCATGCAAGCCAGGAGGTGAAGGACGAACACCAGTAACCCAGTGTATTGATATAGAGCGTAAAAGAGACCCTGAGAGGGAATGGGAGTTCATCACTACAGATGTTGTGGTAAGTCTCCCCTAGACCAACGAAGGTCAAGATGTAATATGGGTTATGGTAGATCGCCTTACCTAGATGACATGAGAAAGAAAGAGTAATGTCAAGGGACAGATCTAGTTGAATTACATAGGAGAAGGAGATGGTTCAACTACACCATGATACGAGTTCAAAAGTTCTTGAGTATAACCTAAAGATACACTTCCATAAGGTGGAAGAAGATACATGAAGAACTCGATGGTAGTATAGTTTATCACCCCTAACTAATGGTTAGTGTGTTCCAGACTAGAGGGAGCATGTGTGCTCGTTCAGGGTGTTACATGGAGACAATTCTTGTCTTCAGTAAGATGTGATGATAACCACCATAGCCAGTATCTGGATGTAAAGAAGCTCTGCAAGGGAGGTTGTGTCGGTCACCACTTAATTAAGATGATGTTGGTGAAGGGACCTCGCGAAGGTTAGAAAAGGACCACAGTGTGTGCAGATGAAGTTTCTTTGATCATGCAATGGCTGAAAGGTGCCCATGGACGACATGAGTTCTAAGCTGATGCAAAGTAGACTAACATGCAGTTCACTGTGGGGGAATATGTGAAATGAAAATCTGACCCCTCTAAGTTATAGCTAAGAGAGATGAGTCCCTGATGCATGGGTTCCTTTGACATGGTTTGGTGGAGAAGGTTAAGGTTGCCCTTACCCCTCAGGATAGTGTGATGTGTGATGAGTTTCATGTGTCCAATTTAGAGCACTATGTGAGGTACCCAGACCATGTGTAGAGCAATGAACCTAGTGAGCCCAAGGGAGGCTGAAATGACATGAGTCACCTATGAGGTTTATAGATGCCAAGGTGAAAGAACTCAAAGAAAGGAATATGTGATGATAAAAGTTCTTTGGAAGCGCCATAGATAGGGCAAAGACACATAGGGGCCAATGATGGACATGTAAAAGTCTTATCCTGAATTGTTTGTTTGCTTGATGGAATTTTGAGGAAAAAATTCTTATAAGAGGGGAAGGATGTTACAACCCCAAATTTTCATGTGTTTTCATAATTGAAATATAATGATTTTGTGAATTTTGGACATAATTAAAAAGGTTGTATGCTTTACTTCAAAGAAGGGATTTCTTTGCAAATCACCCTTACATTAGGAATTTCGTGGTTCCTATTATTATATTAACCCAATAATGGATATAAAAGAGAAGGAAAGAAGAAAAATCCAAGTAATGGAAAAAGATACATGATAACGGATATTAAGAAAAAGTATTTATGAGAAATACTTGGAAATATCTAGAAAGTGGCATTATTGGCCACAATTGAGTGAAATTTGTTTACGTAGGATTTCTTATAAAAGAAATATGAAAAGAGGAAAAAGGAGATGAAAGATAATGAGAAATCCTTGCAAAATAATATCTTAATAAAGAAATAAGAAATATAATGTGAAATAAAGGATGTAGATGCATCTGGAAGGGTAATAAGTATCCCTAAAAAGGAATTTCGAAAATACTAGAATTACTTGGTGATCAAGGAGTCCCAATGGAGAAAAAGAAAGAGAAAATGAAAAACAATACAAAATAAGAGGATAATGTGATACATAATTAATGAATTTTTGATATTATCAAAAAGAGGTATTGTTTGCTTTAAGAAATAAGAATTTCGTGGCCAATGGATTAAAAGCCAAGAACAAGGAACTTAAGAGAGGAAAAATTTGGATTCCTTAATAACGAAGGATCATCTTTTAATAATTAATTAAAAGAAAAATAAAGGGAAGAGGGGTTGTGATAAGGTGTATGCTTAATATCTTTCCTTTAGTAAGTCATGACTCATGTGGACACACAATCGTAGATATGAGGGAAGGGAAGCAAAGAGTTTGACCCCTTCCTTGCTGACTTCCTTCCAAGGTACGTATATATGTATATATATATCTATATATATATATACATATATATATATATGTATATATATATATATATATATAGATCGATGGAGCCACAAACCCCATCCCATGGGTGGAACGTAGCCCTCATTTCCAACCTCTCCCTTCTCACTTTAACGGCAACATTAGGGTTCATCCTTGTGAGATCTCGTCTGCATGGAAAGGCCATGGCTGGATTAGGAGGAGGCGCACATCCTAGGCGATGGTCATCTGAAGCGCGGCTAACGCCTACTTAGTTCTTGATAGAGACAAAGTTGTAGAATGAAGAGATGTGGCCTGGTGTACGGCGAGGAGATCCGTCGAGGGCTCCTGGAGACTCCGCCGTCCTTGGTGCAACATCCAGGTTTGCCTTCTCACTTCTCCTTCCAATTCTATTAACCCTTACACCTTCAACCGTAGTGCGACTCTTATGCTCTCACACCCACTCCTCTAGTGAAGCCAGAGGTACCTTCGTGTGCGTGGTGGGGGGTCGAAGGTAATGGGATCTGGTCTTGGTCCCTCAGCGGCCGGGAGAAGGGACCTGAGCCCTGTCAGCCCATCCAGGATCGCGGACGTCACCCTTCCACGAGGAAGAAGAAGGTCGTCCCTCTATTGGATGGTTTTGCCCCCGAGCTCTCTGTAGCCCATGTATCCGTGGGAGGGGCAATGGAGTAATTCCATTATAAACTTAAACAATTCACAATTTAAGTGGAAGGGGTATTAGATGCTGATGTGGCGACTAACGATTGGTCAGAAGCAAATAACCTTGAAATAATTATAGAAAATTAATGGTAACTATGATGGTGATGTATAATATATGAAAGTTGATCAGGAGAACGAGTGGAATCCAAATAAAATAGTTTTAGATTTTGATTCCTCTTGCAATTAGAAAATAAGTTGAAGTTATCAACTTTAATGTATTAATGATTAAGAAACCCTATTTTGAGACGATTAATGTATTTAGTAGGTTTAATGGATGATAAAAGTTGATATTAACCTATGAATTGTAAAAAGGTACATTAAGATAAAAAATGATGAACTTTGCATGTAATTAGTTTAATTGAGAGTTCATGGGCATAAATATGCTTTAATGGGCCTTGAAACCCTAATATTAGTAAATGTGACTCATACTGGTTTTAATTATTCAAAATTGTGAATAAAGTTGAGATATGATAATCCCAAGATATTTTGAGTATAAAAGTGGATAAATACCCTTAATGTATTAATTAGGGTTTTCTAATGGATAAAGGTATTAATTAATGACAAATAGTGTTCATATGTGAATTAGACCATAGTGAACTATGAATTAATGATAAATGAGCATAATGATCTTGTCATGGATTAATAGGATAAAAATGGTAGCTTTAATGTAAAAGAGGCTTAATGGACTTATTTAATTGTTTTTTTTTTGGGAAAAGACTAACTTCTTATTCAAATACTGGTTACATCAACATTATTAGTAACTCTATCTAAATCTTGGCTATACAGGTGTAAGACCTCCTTGGGCGGCCACAGGTAGAAAAGATAATGATCTTTGTTATTTAAATGTAACTTTGCTAGGCTATCTGCTAGCACGTTACTTGTTCTTCGCTTGAATCAGATTGCAATATTTGTCTGAATTTTCCTCCTGATCTTCGCAAGCCAGAGAGAAAACCTAGGCTAGGTTCCATCATCTTCCTCGATCATCCTCACTGCCACATTATAGTCAGATTCTAACATAACAGTAGACCAATTATTCAACTCAGCTTGTTCCTGTGCTAACAGAATCCCGGCGAGCTCAGCTTGAGTAGCACTGGATGTAGCTACCGGCATGCCCCATGCCCTGACCCATTCTCCTTTGTGATTCCTGGCTATAGCAACTACAGCTGCCCCCCATTTTGTAACTGCTGCATCCACATTAACCTTAATGGTTTTGCGAGGTGGTGGTGTCCATGCTTCACCTCTGGCGTGTGTTTGTTTAGATGGGTTGGTCGCCCAAGCTATCTCATGCAACCGGATGTCCCACCTTATACTTGCCCGTATATGTACTTTTCTTAAATGGTTGTCTTCCATAACACTGCTATTCCGTGCTTGCCACATCCCGTGGCAAATCACCCAGAAGTGTTCCTCTTGAAGGCCAGTCTCTTTGACAGTGAATCTGCACCACGTCTCAATGTTTCTTGCTGCAAAGAAAGAGTGCTGTTTGGTTGAATAGATTTGTTCCTGCCACAAGGATTTCGAGATGCCACAGTCCCGTAATGTGTGGATTAAAGACTCATCTTCTTCCTCACATCTAGGGCAAGTGCCCATCTCCGTCATGTGCCTAAATTTCCTTCTCAAGTTTGTGAGGAGTGCATCTTGTCAAGCAAGCCAAGAAAAGGTCTTTATTCTGCCTGCCATCCTTAACTTCCATAGTGAATCCCACTTCCCTGGAGTCACTACTTCTTTCTGCCTTCTAATCAACTCATAAGCTGAGCTTGTGGTGAAGGTACCATTGCCAGTGTGGATCCAGAATCTGCGATCCTCCATTTCATCTACCAAGGGAACATGGATTTGGAGAATTTGCTGTACCGTATCACTATTGAACCAGTCCTGTAGGAATGATATGTCCCATCATCCATCCTCAATGACTAGGGAATTGACTTTCAGGTCTTCTATATCTTCTGGAATGGGCCTTTTGACAACCTCTCTAAGCCTCAGGTGCTCACTCACCCATATATCATCCCAAACATTCACTGAGTTGCCTCTCAGCAGGATCAACCTGGTGTTGTCCTTCATGAATTGGCGTGCTGCTAAGCAGGCTTTTCCTAGCCGCGACAGTGAGCCGTCTCCCCCTACACTGCGTCTGTTGAGGCGTTGCCGCATCACTTTGCACCAGAAAGTTTCCCTTCCAGATAGAAGGTCCCAAGCATGTTTAGATAGAAGCGCTTGATCCCAGTCCCTCATCGTTTTAATTCCCAGACCTCCCTTGCTTTTTGGACTAGTAACCTACTCCCATGAGACCAGGGAGATGGACCTGTTCCTGCTGCCTCCCCACACAAACCTGCGTATGATACTATCCAGCCGATCGTAGAGAGTAAGGGGTAGGATCGCTGTCTGCATAGCATAAGTAGGAACAACCGTAAGTGTAGATTGGGAAAGGCATACCCTTCCTGAGAAAGACAAGCTGCGTGCTGCGCAAGCGCTAACTTTACCCTCCACCTTCTCGAAAATGTCCACATAGGTATGCTTTGTCCCTCTGGAATGAATGACAGGCACTCCAAGGTAGCACCCAAGATCGTTTGTAACTTGAAAGTGAAAAATGTGTTGGATCTGTCTTCGGATCGATGTGGGAACACTAGCAGAAAAGAATATGCGAGATTTTGATGCTGAGATGGATTGTCCCGATGCCTGCTCGAATGTTTTGAAACATTGTAAGATACACCTCATTTGTTCCTTGCTCGCCTGAGCAAAAAGAATAAGATCATCTGTGAAGCACACATGAGCTACTGAGATACCCGATCTTCCCATCTTGATTGGCCGCCATTTCCCGTTGCAAGTTCGTTCCTGGATCATTTGGCTTAGCCGTTCGATACATAACACAAAAGGTACGGGGAGAGTGGGTCTCCCTGTCGCAATCCTCGGCTTGTTTTGAATGGGAGAGATGTCTTTCCATTCCATATCAGTGAGGTATCACCTCCTGAAATTGAGTTGATAATGTAGGTTTTAATGGAAGATGGAAGTCCCACATGATCCCAGGTATCCTGAATGAACCACCATGACATTTGATCATAAGCCTTTGTTAGGTCCATCTTAATTGCCATAGTCTTTGCTCCCTTTGGATTCTTCATACCATGTATAATCTCCTGGACCAGTGCAATATTGTCTGTGATCCGACGCCCTGGAAAAAAACTACTTTGCTCCTCCAAAATCCAGCTAGGGATATACTTCTTAAGTCTTTCCACCACTATTTTAGAAGCTAATTTTAGCATGATATTGTTCAAGGAAATGGGACGCAGTTGCTCGCACTGCTCTGGGTTTGGACATTTGGGAATTAAGATAATAGTTGCATTGCAGACCTCATCTGGGAGGGGCTTCCCTTCTAGCATGTCCTGAATAAACTTGGTGACTGAGTGACCAACGATGTTCCAGTTGCATTGCAAGAACTCTGCATTAACGCCGTCAGGCCCAGTAGCTTTGTAAGCCTGCATTTTGTTCAGCACCTGCTGTACTTCAGAGTACGTTGGTGTAACAGCAATACTAGTGGCCTCCTCTCCGCTTAGCTGTTTGAAAACTCCTGGGATGCTTTCTTCGGATCTATAGTTCCTGGAGTGGCAGCTTGCATTCGGTGCAGACAACGCCTTTTCAAAATGGGTAGTTACCATATGCATGATCTCCCCTTCATCAGTAATCCAGTTGCCCTATTGGTCTTTGAGAGCCAGCATGGTATTAGTTCACTTCCGTTGCTTCACCCAAGCTTGGTAGAAGCGAGTATTGTTGTCTCCATTATGGAGCCAATTGACGTGTGCTTTTTGCTTCCAGTCCTCTTCTTCCTCATTGATAAACACCTGCAACTTAGCTTGCAAATTAGTGCATAAAAATTGGTGATGGGATCATACTGATCAGCCAACATCCTTTGAAGAGTGTTGATGTTGTGGAACAGACGGTTTCTTTCCCTTGATTTCTTTTTCTTTTTATCCCTCTCCCAATTAATGATTTGTTGTCTTACCGAGCTGAGAGATGAATAGAAATTTGTTGTACCTTCCCATATGGAACCTAGCATGTTTTTGAAGTCTTCCTCCTTATTCCAGCTGACTTTAGTCAGGAAACGGTGGGGGCGTCTCTCTTCCTTCTTCGTTCGAAGCAGAAGGGGGCAATGGTCGGAGGATATCCTGGCTAAATGTATCAAATTGACATTCGGAAATGAATTCATGAATTCAATATTTGCAGCCGCCCTATCCAATCTTTCTTGTAACATTCCATGTTTGAATGTGAACTTTACTCCTGAAAAACCCAGATCAGATAATCTGTCTTCCATCAACGTTTCTTTGAAGGTCTTGGCTTCTCTGTAATTATACCAGTTGCTCCCGACTTTCTCAGTAGGTGAGAGGGTTGTATTGAAATCACCAAGGATAACCCAAGGTTATCTGATGTTTCTGCTCATGTTTATGATGTGTTTCCATAGGAGTTGACGAATGGCAAGGTGAGGACTAGCATATATAAACGAGACAACCATACAGTCGTTAAACCTACAAGTGATGAACTACCTGTGGCAGCAAAGGATTTGAACTTTTAGTCATTCATCTTTCCAGCAAACCCATATACCTCCAGCAAACCCCCTGGCCTCCACACGATAAGAGAAGTTGAAGCCCATGCACTTGATAGTTTTTAAATCTTTATTTTCACTTATACGCGGTTCAAGAATAGATACTACATCAGGTTTGTGTTCCCTCATGAAATCCATCAGAGTGGAGCACCTATCTTTGTTTCCAATGCCCCTTACATTCCAGCACATAATATTCATATTGGTTTTAGCTTTGTTGTGTGATCGGCTTCTTCTTGGGTGTAGATACAGATAGATTAACTTAACAAGAGTTTGTCTCAGTGGCCTTGCCCCCATCATTCTTCTCGTTCTGCGACAATTCCTGTCTCTGGTCCTTCTCACCAGTAGGTATCTGCCCATTCTCTGCAATATCAGCTATAGCTTTATCCAAGCGGTTGCTTCTTTGCTTTCCTGTCCCTGTATCCGGTGGTTTGCCCCTCCTTTTAGTCGAGAAGCCACTGGTCGCTCCGGCTTTCCATGGTTGCAGCACCTTTGCTTTCTCTGTGACTCCTCTTCCATCCTTGGATTTTCTAAGCCGTATCGTCATGGAGCTTTTGGCTTGCTTCGTTTGCTCATCTTCTTGCTTTTCTTCTGTAATAGTGGTAGCAACTGGTTCGTCTTCCATGTCCTCGACGTTAATAACCTCATCTACTGCTGGTTTAACTACTTTGTGCTTTCTGTCGCTGTTGTTTCCTGTCTGCGTAGTGTTCTCCTTCATCAACGTATTGCCCACTATGTTGGTGATATCCCTAAACACCCCTTTACTTGTGTTACCAGTTGCATTCCAGTCTCCTTCTTCCTCCTGTAAACCTTCAAATCTGTTCGCATGAACTTCCATGGCAGCTTCCTGTATTCTATGGTGCCTCCTTCTGCCCCCCTTCATCCTCTGCGTTTGCCAACCTCCTGTATTATTTATGGCAGTACCTCCTTCGCTTGTTGGTCGAACTGGTTCAGTTTGTGTTTCTTGTTCCTCCTCTTCAGTGACTTGTTTTTTACAATTCTTCGAGATGTGTCCCTCCATTCCACACTTGGTGCACGCCCATGGGAAACCTTCGTACACAACTTCATAGTTTCTTCCATTTATAAGGATGGAACTCACCAGTTTCTTGTTTGTGTTTATTTCTACCGCCAGTCTAGCAAAGCGGCTCCTCGATCTATTCTCTGCATAACTGTCTACCTTGACTAGGCTCCCCAATGCCATGCCAATATATTCAAACATGGTTGCTACATACATATGTAGCGGTAGGTTCATTACTCATACCCATGTTACTATGTAGTCGGGGAAAGCTTCAGTTGGCTGGAACAGGGGGTACCAAGCCCAGACGATAACATTGCACCCGAACAGCTTCTAAGGACCACCTATGAGTGCCATTTCGTAATCGTGCTTGCATGACATCTGCATTACGAAGTGCCCATGTTCCAGTTCAAACATGTTAAACCTTCCTTTAATTCGCCATAGAAACTTCAGTTTGTCCTTCAGGGTCATGTACCCAACCTCGGTTCCGAGCATCCGCACGACAACTTCTTACCTCCACGGGCGGGCCAGATCTTCTTCTGCATCTGGATCGACCGTAATACTTGGGGTCCCGTCGTCGTCGGTCAGAGACACAACCCCCAACGGTAGGTTTTGTTCAAAGAGATTTTCCAGAAAGAACTCCTCCCGTTCTATTAGGTTACCGCCACTTGGGCTTTTCTTCGAGTTCACTACATCTGCAAATGAAACAGCTCTATCTATGGTTCCGGCAGCCAGTTCTGGACTTTTATCTCTGCCTCGTTGCTCCTCCGTTACTCTCCGAAGAATCATGTATGGGTTTAGATGAGTATTTCTCGGGGTAGCGGTTCCTCTCATGCCTGCCACCGTGAAGTTCAGCCCTATCTCCGGTATGCAGTGGGCTACTTTGCCCCGTCGAGACTCCTCTCTGCGGAGGATTTCGTCCATCGGAACAAGGTCCTCGCCATCTTTCGGGATGTAATCTCATGTGTCATGATATCCTTCCTTTGGATCCAGTTCCCTGCCGTCACTTTTTTCTCCCTGGGTTCCTCGATCACTTCGATCGCCCCTCTCCCTGATCGCCCCTCTCCCCCCACTCGCGCTTCCGAGCCCTAGCACCGCCATGCTCTTATTTAATTGTTAATTATGCCTTTAATCCAAAACTGAGGATTAGATATTGAGATAATTAGGGTTTGTGAACAATTGCATTAAATTAGGGTTTAAAATAGTAAAAGATGAATGGAAACCTTAATTGCAATGAAAACCCTAAAAGTGGACTAGAAACCCTAGGAAGCGAGCTAGTTTAGTAGATCTTGATGGCATGATTAATAATAGGAAATTATATGCATATTTTAGGATCTCATAATGTGGTTGCTTTCCTATTTGGAATTCTTGCATGTATTATTCTGTCTCAAATCATCCTAATAGGTATGTGGTTACACTTATGAATATCTCGAATTAGTTTTTTGAGGTTTTTCGAAGTTTTCCTCGATGACTTGAATTAAACTGTTGGATGAATTTAATTCATGCAAACTATAATGTGGATATGACCATCACTTAAGATGTGTGCCTACTAGCTCATATCCTAGTCCCCTCTGTGGCTTAATAGTTTGACCTAGTACATGGCTACCTATGGGGTAGGTCCATCAGGTCATTGGATGACTTAGTACATGGCTACCAATGGGGTAGGTCCATCAAGTCACCTTGAGTCAGGGATTGGGCTACCTTTGGGTAGGTCCATGCGACTCTATAACCCTAAGTATTGGCTTCCTGTGAGGTAGGGCGATGGGGGTAAGGATCTACCATAGAGAGAGGTAGTATCCAAGTCCACTACAGGGACAACACAGAGATAGGGGATAGGTAAGGATTGAGTAGTATTGCTTAAGACGTAATCTCGGTTGTTAAATTATAATTGGCTGATTACATTGTTATCATAGTTGCACGATTATTGTTTCCCCCACATACCTGCTTTATCCTGACTGAAATTTTGTTTGTCAGCATTTTAGGTACAAGTGAAAAGAACAAACAGTAAAGCGGCATATGTGGAATTAAATGAGGATTAATGATCAAGGAGGATTAGTTAGAATATTCTCTCATACAGATAGAAGATTAGTAATCCAAGTTTTTCAATGGTATGCCAAAAAGTTTAATTTATACCAGATTTTAGTATAGTTAGTAGAATTTGATAATTTTTATTGATTATTTGTCGAACCTTTGATCCTATTAATTGGGATAATGGCTCTAACCTTCTGGTCTCCCTTAATTGGGGGTTACCGGGAGGTGGCATCGTTACAAAACTGAACAAGTCATGATGAACAACCCGCTCTGTGTCAGCTTCTCTGACTCTGTATGAGCCGTCTCAACATCGAACTTAGTGATTCAATTTATTTGTTGTATAGTTTTCATAAAAAAAGATTTCTATTTGATCTTTCTCTCACTACTCCACACCAAGAGTGTGGAGTACAACCCATCCCATTATGTCTTTGCCTCACCCTCGACACCATCTTCTAGTTCAATTAATAGTTCTTCTCAGTTGTAGGAACATGTAAATTTAATTCGCACATCTAAGAAGTTCCTCATGATTTGATTCTGGGAGTTGATATTAACCACGTAAATCCAAATATCAATATTGTGTCAGATTCCCAATGTACTAGGCTTCTCCTTTGGGAATGGATCACTTTCTTCAAGTCTACTTGATCTGATGATGGATGTCATGTGTTGGAGCATGTGGATGTGACTGGTTCTCTTGTTCTACTATTTGAGACCAGGAGATAGTAGTTGAATGTTAAGGGGTCACTATAGGTAACATGGATGCATACAAAACAAAAGAGTCTTGATCGGGATAGACAACCCTCTTTGGTTGGGAATGATCCAACATGTACATGTTTGACACGTTCAGGGATCAGATGCCTAATCACCACTTAAAGATTTACCAGTTACCATGTTAATTTCACAATCGATGTCAAAGTTGTTGCTACCATTTCACTACTTAAAGCTTTAGTGCTTACCATGTCAATTTCACAGCCAAATGTCAAAGTTGTTGCTACCTTTTCATAAAATCTGCGAGGCTCCTAAAATAATATGTTATTTAGATAGTTTATTTGGCATACAATCTCTTAAATTGTACTTGTAGATAAAATGAGTACTCTATAACTATATTGATAAAAAGACTTCACACTTTATATATTGGTTTCATGTGTGCCATTCCCATGTTTTGGACAAGTATTGATTCATTTCATGAAGTATACACTTGGACATGTAGATTCCTCAACATAACTTGAATCCACAACACTGATATGCGACAGAACAATATACCCTTGCAATGAATGCTATAAGTATGGCAATTGATGTGTCTTTCACCAATTACACCAACAAGGCTAACACTCTTCAATGTAAAATTATTACATACTTGCTCCCCAATTTCATGTGTAGAGACCTCCCTTACAAAAATATTTACGCTATATTTGGTAAGTAGTGAATGAAGGGGAGGGGAAGGGAAGGGAGGGGAGGGGAGAGGAGGGGAAGGGAGGTAAGGGAAGGGAGGGGAGGGGACACTTATGTTAGTATGTTTGGTTAACATAGGGAGGGGAACGGACGAAAAACATAAAAAAAAACGAAAAATAAAATAAACTTTTTTGTGACGTGGAATATTAGTGATATAAAAATATTTTTATGTATAATATATATACTTAGTTTTTTTCTGGATACATTATTTTTACAGAGGTGTAGACGACAAAGAAGATTGCCAACATTTTCTAGATTACAAAGCATGTAGATCTAAATATAAAATCATAAGATGTAGATAAAGGCCACATACATTTCTTATTTCTAATGTGTCGAAAGTGTCACATAAGTTTTTTTATAAAAATGTAGTACTAGTATTTTTATATTTATTGTGGTCATACAAGTAGCTTATTTCATAATTTTGTATTTAGAATAAGTTTTCTGGCTATGTATTTAATTACTTCTCATCATAGTCCACCACATTTTCTCTAATTATCCATCTTTTTTATTTTTACAATTGTATAACAATGTCAAACTTTTCAACTTTCTTAGTTAAAAAATAAACTTTTAAGTTTTGATGCATCAGATAGTTGTCATTTTCACATGCTATTTAGTATTCATTTTTATGCACTTATTGTTCATTTTCATATTAATTTGTGCATTATTTACTATCATTAGCATGTGATACTTAATTGCATCAAATAAATGTAATTTTAATGTTACTGTATCATTTAATATTATTTAAGAGCTTATGTTTGGTTTTTTGGATTTCAGGCAAAATTTATAAGAATCGACACAAATTGAAATTTAGAAGACTCGGTAGTATGACCATGAAGTCGATACTACCAACAACATCACAACAAAGATTCAGAATTTCTCAAAGAAATCTCAATACTACCAACATCAACTCGGTAGTACCGACAACTTAATAAGCAGCCACAACTATCAAAGGCATCGATAGTATCGACACAGAGGGACAAGGAAGATCTAAAAATTAAGTATAATATGAAGGTTGGCGATTAAGGACATCCTAAGTCATTCTATGACTTTGGGGAATTTCGGCTCGACCTAATAATCTCATTCTATTCTATTAGACAACAACAAAGAGAAAGGAGAGGAGAAAGCGGAGAAGAAGACCACATTTTGGGAGATTCGAGCACCTCTAGAGGATCGATTTGTAGCAGGAAGGTGGAAAATTGTCACATTCATCTAAGGGGATCATCCTGACCATCTTCTTCAAGGGTTCTTTAGTTTTACTAATGCTTCCCACATTTTTATTTTTCTCTCTCATGTATTTGATCATGGAAATCATGCGGGGCTAAACCCCTTGTTCCTTAGGACTCGAGAGTAGCCTGGTTATGCATTCTAATTGACTTTTATGCATTAATATATCAATTTGTCTAATTTTTGGGCTTATGTATATGAGATTGTCATGAACGATCCATGCTCAGTCACCATAGGTAGTTAATTAGACCTTTAATTGCTTTGAAAAAGGGAACTAATACTTGGAAAATTCATAGAGATACATATTTTATATCGCCCTTTGTGAAAGGGGACTTACAAATATGAAGAGATTACCCAGAGTGTTTGATAAAGAACCTAACTAATAACATAATCATTATGAGAGCGGGGTTGGTACTAGATTAGGCAGTGAATTACGCTGTGACAATGGGTAATTCTTGATATATGTCTCTTACTCTAGGGTTAGGAGAGACGTTTATTAATGTTATGATGTTAATTACAATGTTAAATGAGGTGAAACTATAATCCTAAGAAATTCACGTCCAACTAATATCAATGACCAGTAATTTTAGATTTATTTTCAATTTTAGATAATTAAACCTTCAATCAAGTTTTCATCATCTTATTTGACTGCATTACAGTTAGTAGTGTTTCTAGATTAACGTTTACCTGAGTTCGACATCTGGGCCTCTTCAGGACTATATTAGATTGATACATACCTTTAAGTTTGATGAAGTTTACTTATATCGAGTTTTTGGCATCGTTTATGGGGAAATGGCAAATCCAACACTACGGGTGTTGTGATTGGCCACTCTAGGTCACAACCTTTATTTCCTATTATTCCTTCTAAGCTGAATTTCAGATATCATTTAATCAAATATTAGTATCCGTTCTCACATTATTTTTAACTATTTCAGGTACTAGTGTATGGTGTAAACAAGAAGCACCGATTATGGAGCCTCATCGCCACAGAGTGCCTTTCTAGAAGATTTCCTACGTAGGGCACATGAATATAGTAGGTCTGTGCATCGATTGATTCAGTCTCCACCACCTGAGACATCATCACCTGAGACTCTGATACATCCACCAAAACAACCAGAGCCTACTCATATAGCACACCCATCGAAACAACAAACTATTTGGGAGAAGATCAAGGCGTCTTTCTCAACATCTAAGTTGGGGCCAATCAAAAGATAGTCTATAAATGTGGGTAGCTACAATATTGATCCTTGGTTGGTGGCATTGGTCAAGTAACAAGCTTTTCATGGCCATAGCACTGAAGATCCAATGATGCACATAAGCGATTTTCTAGAGAGCAACGATATGGTAAAGATAGACAGAGTGCCAACCACTGTGATCTACTTGAAGCTTTTCCCATCATCATTTGCAGACAACACCAAATCTTAGTTCTACAATATACCTTAGTGGTGATTAGGGTTCTCTAGGGTTGGTGTGCTTTGACCTTGTGACCTTGGTTGGTTTGTCTCAACCTAGGGTTTGTTGAGGGGTTTTGCAGTTGAGATACTTCCCCTTGGTGTGGTAGTCACGACCAAGGTTGTGTTGGGTTGAGACAAAGGATTGGAGACTTGTGTTTCAACCTAGGTTGCTTGTGGTGGTCTTGGTGTCATGACCTAGTAGTGTTGTTAGGGTGTGTCGTGACCATGGAGCCCCTTGGTGTGTCGCGGTCGTGACATAGGATGTAGACTTTCTTAGGTGGTTGAGACACTAACTAGATAGTATCAACATGTATTGCATGTCAAGTTTAAGTGGTTGCATGTGGATGCATGTTGGTCTTTTATGAGGACAAGTGTCCCTTGGGTTCCTTAGTGTGTTGACACCTCACCCTTTGTTCTCTCTCTCATCCTTCATCTATATAACCCCTTATCCCTTCTTTCTTGCAACTCTTTCAGCCATCTATCTTCTTCCTCCTTCTTTGATTGTTCTTGGAAGCTTGCTGGAGCAAGGAGGTTCGTCCATAGAGCTTGAGGAACCAATCTCTTCTTGCATGTGGAGGTTGTGGTGATCCGAGTTCATCCCCCATCTTTAGTAAGTGTTTACCCTCTAAGTTGATGTTCTGTCGATCTCCTACCTTCATCTCCTTCTCTTTCTCGGCCTTAGACTATTTTTGACATGGTGGTCATTCTTGAGAGTAAGCTCCTCATCACAAGAATAATAGGCCATGTTTTGACAAGGTGAAACCCAAGTGAGAGGGAGTTTCTTCTGTCTTTTCCCCCTTCTTTCCTTTGGTTTGTTTTTGAGGTTTTTCTCTCTTTCTTGAGCTACTCTTTGACCTTGGTGTTTCCCCTTTCTTGAGGTTCTCCTGAGACGAGTGTGGAGCTTTTAGTGGATATTTTCCAACCCTTGGATCATGTTCTTGGAGCTCTGGATCTTAAATTTTGAAGCTCATGGTTGTGATCATCTTAAGGTGGGTTATATGACACTAAACCTTCTCTATTATTGCACTTCTCATTACATTTTGTTGCTGTCTTCTATCTCTATGGTGCTTCTCTAGCATTTTAGTATATCATGCTAAACCCTAGAAATCATTTGGTAGAATCATTATGCCTTATTTGGAAGTAATAAACCCTATTATTTTGTACCCATTTTGGTAGATGATGTGTTATGAAGGTTTTTCTGTATGTATTGCTCTTTACCTTGCCCTCATGCATGGTATTTCTACACTTAGAGGTTACAGGAATGTTAGGATCGATTTTTGTTATATTGAGTTTGGTTCTCTTCCTTAGATAAGGTTCTTCCTTAGTAGTTTCTTGACCCATGACTTAGAGTCTGGGTGACCATTTGTATGTGACCTTTTCTTCATGATAACTATGGTTTCACTCTTAGTTTCAGTTCTATTTGGATGAACTAGATGGTGCATCTTGGGTGTTTGAGGCACTCCCCTCATGATGATCGTGACCATGATAGCCTTTGGTCGAGATGCTCCTTTGAGGTTGAGTTTGACCTAGTGGTGTTAGGTCAAGGCTTTTTGTGTTAAGTAACCTAGTCACCCTTGGTGTTGGACTTGCCTTGCTTGGGTTGAAACTCATCCTAGAGAGTGGGTTCACAACCATGAGGGTCTTGAATCGCGACATGGGTGAGGGTTGATCATCTTGGGTTTCGACATAGGTTGAGGTTGAGACACCTTATGGTCGTGATGCTTTGGTGAAACCCTACCCTAGGTGTCGTAGGCGTGACAGGGTCTGGAGGTTGAAGGTCATGACATGTGAGAGATGGTGGAGGCACATGACGGTCACGGTTGCAACATGGACCATAGTAGGTGGTCGCAACCTATTTGTTTATGTGGCCAACATAGGGTGATGGTAGGTGGATGAGAAACACATGTAAACACCTAATGATAACTATATATGTATGATGCATAAGACATATACATGATTTTTAGAATGTTATCTAATCAACTCTAATGGTGTTTTCTAATCATTATGCACTCTAAGATGAGGGAGGGTGATGGTTCTCGGGTTGATGGTTGAACCTAGTCTTATAAACCCCAATCGGTTAAAAGGAAACCCTAATCCTAATAATAATGAATGATGATCTTGCTTGTTTCTCCATCATGGAATGGTTATGATGTTATGTGGTTACCTCTCTTGTTTATAAACTTCTAACCATGTAGGTGTTATGAGTTTGATAATCATAGCTAGCGTATGCTATGGTGATGAGACATGATATAAGTTGAATGAGCCTAGAGAGGCATGTTGAGGCATTTGTGATACATAAATGATGAGTTGAGGGATTGATATCCCATAGCATGTGACTATGGTATTAATGATGTGATAAATGGAAATAATACATGCATCATGCGGTGATAGTGTGACAATTTCACACCCTATATCTTTATATCTACCAGAAGAGTACTATGCCCTTATCTTTGTAGAATTTGTTATGATTTTATATGTTGTAACTTGATTGATGCTAAAAGTCACTTAATTGACTTAACTAATCAAGTGGAACCTAATCATATAGTTTTTCCCTATGCCATAGATCCATCTCAGTGTAAACACTTGTTGGATGGTGAAACATGTTTTCCCTTAGAGGAAGCCTGGAGTCATATACTATTGAGTATATGCATTCACATGATTGGATACGGGCCATACCCTGACAGGAGTGCGGCTACAGGCCGTAGCTCAGTGATATGATATTGATGAGGTTTTACAGGATTGGCTGCGGGCCATACCCTCACAGGAGTTCCGCTACAGGCCTTAGCTTAGTTTCACTAGATCTGTGACATGTACCAAGGTGAGCTAAGACTTTTAGTATTGACTATATGTCACAGGTTACGGCTGACTGGTATGTCTCTACTATGTGCTCGTATACTGACCATGAGGTTTGGTGAGGTCATGGATTCGGGCTCTTCCATAGACCTTGTATGGCATCGATTTTGGATGAGCAGTGGTAAGTTGGATTTGAGTGGTATGACTCAAATCCTTAGGGAATAATAAAATACGTAATTATTTGTGTAGTATCTTACTTAGGTTCAAATATGAAAATATTGGATGAGGCCTTGCTTTCTTTTATATAGTATAACTGTTAGAGAAAATATATGTTCTTCATATTCCTTTTATGATGGTAAGATGTTTCGTAATCTAATTGCAATTGCTTATTCTGTTAGTCATAATGACTTGCATATCATACTTGTATCTTTACTACTGTTCCTTAATAATCTTATTTGTGCTAATAACAGTGTTGGTGGAGAGTTATATCTCCTGTTGAGATTTGGAATCTCACCTAGTGGGTTTTCCCACATCTTTTTAGGTGGACATGAATGGGGAGCTAGAGATCGTGCAATAGAGGCTGAGCAACAATAAGAAGGCTAGCAGCTGACAAGGTTGGAAGTGCTGCTTATGGTCCTTTTTGTGTCTAGAGTCCTAGAGTCGTCCCTGTACACTCAGGGCTTTGGGATGGTGTTGGGACATATTTTGTAGACATTCTTTCAATACATGGCTTTGGCTCAGGTGTTCCTCTTGATGTAAAGTTACAGTGGATATGTATATATATGTTTGGGACATGTTTTCTTGTAATAGGCTGATGGAATACATGTTAAGCACTTAGTGACATGTAAGGACTCATATGTAAATGTTTTTGTTGTTTGCGAGATTAATGAAAATGGTTTAAATTTTCAGTGTTTTCCGGTAATCTGTTTGCTTAAGTTTTGTTTATGTGGTTATTTTTGAGTTATCTTATGGTTTGTAAAGTGGGGCGTCATAAATTGACACTGGGAATCAAAGAATATCACTTTGAAATCAAGATGCTCGAGTCTGCATAGAAGACTAAAGAGAAGGCACACTATCACATGCTTCAGTAGGTCTAAGGAAAGATGTCTTTATATGTTGGGAGGACATTCTTAGAAATGGCTCATGTGATGACACATGTTCACAAGGTCACATTGGTAGTGAATATCTTAGAGAACACTAAGGAAGTTTCATTGATAAAGGAAGTTCAATATCCAGGTGATGGAGAGGAGCAACATTTCCCAACAACAATTCAAGAGGCAGCTTCTTCCACTGTAGTGCAAACATATCCATAGTTTCCTTTAGAGGCATGTCTCATGAATTTGGTGGATGACTATAGCCAACATGTTCTTTGGAGGAGTGTGTCTTGTTTCTCAATGTAACATACTAGATATTGGACCTTACCCTAGAACTTTGATCTTCTAGGTTTGGCCAAACAAGGTTGAGTGTTAGGCCTTAAAAGATGTTTAGAATGACTTAATGATGTAATGCATGTGAACTCACCTTAATGGAACCTAAATGAATAAGTAATTAAGATAATGGGCCACTAATGGGCCATATGACATATCTCATGTAAGAAAGTCTCAAAAGTGGAAATAAACTTCAAATTTGTAATCTACACATTAAAATAAGCCTACATGTCAATTTTCATCTAATTTGGAAAAACTTGAAATATTAAGGTAAGTTAGAAGTGAGAAACTACATAAAAGATGTAAGTAATAAATAAATGTGATATATGGCACCAAAATATGGTATTAAAGGCAAATTCATATTCAACATATCAAATATAACTTAAGGATTAATTTTTGCTTAATTTGGATAATTCTAATGTCATTAATTCATCAGGAGAGAGAAACTAAGTTTTTGGATAATAAATACATTAAAGTTCTTAAAAGGAAAATCTAACTCCATAATCGGAATCTACATGTTTAACTTAACCTATGTGCAACATTTGTTTTAATTTGGATAATTATAGTACCCTTAAATGAGGAAAGAGAAAAGATATACATTAATTGGATTTCACTTTGGTTTAATTTGATTTATTTCCTTGTCATGTTTATTTTCCTTCAATTTCATATAGTTTTGGGATCTAATGTGTCACATGGATTTACTTTCCTTTTTCTTTCTTTTTTGGGTCATGAAACGGCTTTAGTTTTGTCTCCTTTTTCGCATATCATATCGTCGGCTTTAGAGCCCTCCCCTCTACTTGACCTAATACGATTAGAAAATGAATTTCCCGCACAGTAACAAGGATTTTCATTTTTCCTCAATCTCTTTCTTCTTTCCTCATCATGATTTTCCAGTTTCCTTTTCATCATCCTTGTCTCTTTCTGATTTCAGAGATCCCTACTTTGGATGGGATTCCTCCTCTCTATCGCTGGGTCAACAATGTGTTTCCTTTCTTGCTCTGTTTTTCTGTTTTCAAGCTTTTCTCATTGAGCCATGGACCATCTCCTATAAATACCTACCCCCCCTATGATCCCCAATCATCCAGCGACCATCTTCAATCACTGCTTTGGTTCCTTTTTCCCTACTCCTTGGTTTCCCTACTCTAGTTTCCTGTTTCTGCGACGATGATCTTGACAGTGGTGTTCTTGGTGATCAGCGGTGCTGGTTCTTGGCTTGGTGCGAGTCGTGGTGGCATGGGCAAGCTTAGTGGATCCTCGGTTTACACAGTTAGTAGGTAACATAGTTTTGACCCTTTATTTTGGGTTTTGTTCATCACGTCAATTTCAGGTCTGTGATCGTCTTCTCACTGGTTTTCCTTGTTTTCTCTCTTTGGTTTTGAATGCCTGACCTTCCTCTGACTTTGGCTGGGCTCTTCTTCGACTCGTTCTCTCTATCCAAACATCCTAGTTTGTTTAGTGATGGCAAAGGTCTTAATTCAAGCTATAGCTGACCATTTTCATTGTGGTTTTTCTCTTTGTGTTTGTCGGAGTCTTTGGATCAAAGTTAATGTAGAACCCTTCGCCTGGATCTCTTTGGTTTGAGTTCTGGAGCTCGAAGAACACATTGCGATGCTTGGATTTCGCGAGTTCTTCATGGGGGAAACAAAACCCCTAGTGTATTCCCCTCTCTACCCTCCTCTCTAACCTTCACTTTAGTTTTATCGCCAAAGGGCTTTTTCATCTTTTCGCCCTGATCTCTTCTCTCTCTCACTTTGGTTGCAGATTTGGCATTTTTCTTATTTCCTATTGGCCAATTTTATTAAATCGATAACTAAATATTCCTTGATCATAAAAATGTGCATAAATAGTCAATAAAACAAGAAAAGAAGATCTATCTGTTGATACAAATCTTGTCACCTAATTCTGATGTTTAAATAAAAGTTAATATTAATGGAATAATGTAATTAGATAATATCTTGTAAAATTCATAACTAGTTATCTATAAGTCAGAAAAATATAATAAAATGTGTTTTGGACTCCTAACAACATAAACTAAAATGTGGAACAATTTTCATAACCTATTCAAATAATGATAAAAAGGTGGTTCTTAGGGTTTGCATAATGAATATGAAATTGATACAAAATCTACATATATGTTTAATAGGTTCTTTGGAGGCCTATGCTTGGACCTAGACTTGGATTTGGATGCAATAGACTCTGAAGTTGAGGTATTTTGTTTCCCTATTATTCTATGTTGAGCAATTCACCTATATTATTCTTTCTCTTGATCCTATAGACAATAGCCTATACAAATTCCTCTTATTTTATAATATCATGGTTCTTGTGTGGTAATCTTGGATATTCTCTTGACTCTTATCTCAAGCTTTGGTGCATGTTGGACTTTCAATTATATGTGTCCACTATGATGTGGATGTTTATTTGTGGAGATGTGATATCTTGTTCCCACTTGCATGTGGATGTTTGTGTTGTCCATTGTGTGATGGCAACATTATATAATCTGACTATACTTTTTACTTTCCTCTACATTTATACATGCTATGTGATTCAATAGCACTAGATTAGTGTAATTTACATTGGTTTTTGGGGTAGTATTCCCCTATTATTTATTGAGGAGAGTGACAATATCCCATTCTCTATACCCGAGTTTGGCAGTATTCCATTCTCAATTTTATATATTTGGGAGATTGGCAGTGTGCCTTTCTCTATCAGGTTTCAAATTTATGAGGCTTGGTAGTCAATGTCTTTATATTGTTCTAGGGCTATGCTTATCTCACATGCATGCAGGTTGATGATGATATGTGGTTCTTTTCCCACCATGGTAGTGGATGTATATATTTATAGCACATTCTCTTATTTGTTGGTTATGGCAAGTATCACTTTTGTTGATGATTCTTTTCTCTTCATACCCACTTGGGTGGTACTTTACTCTTCTATGGGAAGCTTCATTATATTTGATGTCCTTTATTCCATTTATTGCTCAATTTACTTTTAATATGCACATACCAGCTTTTGCCAATGTCTTCCATTTTTCTCTTCTTTTGCTGGGGTATGATTCCAACCCTAGGTGGAGGACTTGGATGACAAGGCATGTTGACCTGGACATAGATCGAGAAATTAAAGCTTGGAGACAATCTTGAGGTGGTTTAGATTTCCACTACATGGATCCTTATGATGTAAGTTTAGGATGTTACCTTGTCTTATAAATTGAATATAGTCATGTTTTTATTCCGCTTCTACACTTTGGTTGCTTTGTATACCATTAATAAAGATTTGAAAATTTTACACCCACTCCAAGCATACCTTTGAAGTGTGTTCAGACTGGAGGTTCTATTGTTCAAATTTTTAATAGAGAGGTGGCTTCACTTCTTTACACTCACGGCACTACCATGTTACTACACTAGACACTTTGAGGATCTTGGACCACCTCCTCTGCCTTTGGTCCCATGTTTACTTGGTCCTATGGATCTAGAACTGAAGCCATTGCCTCCGCACTTGAAGTACATTTTCTTGGAAGAAAAAGCGAAGCATCCGGTCATCATCTCAAATTCATTGAGTATCTCTTGGTCATTTTGAAAAACCACCAGGTAGAAGTTGGATGGTCTGTTGTAGACATAAAGGGGATCTCCCCTAGTTTCTACCAACACAAGATCAGAGAACAAGAAGGAGACAAGCCCATAGTGCAACCTCAACAACAACTCAGTCCCATCATGACTGAGGTAGTAAAGAAGGAGGTAGTATAACTTTTATCTACAGTTATAATTTATGCAATCTTTAACTCCAACTCGGTTAGTCCAACCCGGGTAGTTCCTAAAAAAGGGAGAATAATAGTAAAAAATTATTCAAATGATGAATTGATTTCTACTAGGCTGGTGATTGGGTGGCGAGTATGTATTGATTACCGACGTTTGAATGATGCCACTTTGAGAGAGAATTTCCCGCTTCCCTTTATTGATCAGATTCTTAAGCGGATCGTCGGCCGCTCTCACTTTTGTTTTCTCGATGGTTATTCTGGATACAACCAAATTTCTATTGAGCCACAAGACCAAGAGAAGTCCACCTTCACTTGTCCATATGGAACTTTTGCATATCGTCGGATGTCGTTCAGTCTTTGCAACACACCGACTACCTTTTAGCGATGCATTCTTGTCATTTTTTCTGATATGGTGGAGCAATGTCTGGAGGTATTCATGGATGATTTTTCAATGTATGGGGAATCATTTGATGATTACCTTGACAATCTCAATAAGGTTTTGCAAAGATGCGAAGACACTCACCTAGTTTTGAATTTGGAAAAATGTCACATGATGGTGAGTGAGAGAATTGTTTTGGAACACAAGGTGTCCAATAAGGGAATGGAGGTTGACCCGGTAAAAATAGAAGTCATCTTCAAGATGCATCCACCATCATTGGTGAAGGGAGTGAGAATCTTCTTAGGACATGCCAAATTTTACCGACGATTTGTAAAATATTTTTCAAAAATCATCAAGTCTCTCTCCAAGTTGTTGGAAAAGGACACTAATTTTAATTTTGGTGATCGATGTTTAAAGGCATTTGAGGTATTGAAGGAGAAATTGATCTTCGCACCTGTTGTCTAGGCTCCATATTGGAGCCAACCCTTTGAGTTGATGTGTGACACATCAGATTAAACAATAGGGACCGTTCTAGACAAATATTGAGTTAAAGTTCCTGTTGTCATCTATTATGCATCGAAGACCCTAAATGATGGCCAATTAAACTATACAACCACAAAAAAGAGCTATTGGAAGTGGTTTTCTCTTTTGAGAAATATCGACAATATTTGATAGGGGCTAGGGTCTTAGTTTGGACTAATCATCCAACCATTAAATATTTGTTGCAGAAGAAGGATACAAAGCCTAGGTTGATTATATGGATATTGTTACTGTAGGATTTTGATATTGAAATTAAAGATAAATCAGACACTGAATATGTAGTGGCTGATTGCCAATCTAGGATCGAAAGGGTTGATGAAAAGGACATAGATATACCTATTGTGGAAGGATTCCCAAATGAGAAGCTCTTTGCCTTGAAAAATAAAGGTCTATGGTGTGCAAACATTGTGAACTACTTGGCATGTGGAGAGCTACTAGAGGATTGGGGATATAGGGAGAAGAAGAAATTCTTCCATTCCTTGAGGTATTACATTTGGGATGATCTTGTTTTGCTTAAGCAATGTAGGGACATGATTTTAAGGAAATGTTTGTCTGATTGTGAGTTTGAGAGTATTTTGGCACATTGTCATTCCTTACCTATTGGGGGTTGTCATGCTAGTTCTAGGACTACAACCAAGGTTTTAGAATGTGGTTTTTATTAGACGACACTTTTTAAGGACACATATAACTTTTTTCTTCATTGGGATGTGTGTCAACGTGCAAGGAATATCTCAAAGAGACACAGAATGCCCCTGGATGTTTTTTAGGAAATTGAAGTATTTGATTTATGGGGGATTGATTTTATGGTCCCGTTTGTTTCATTGAATTTGGATTTATATATATTACTTGCTATTGACTATGTGTCTAAGTGGGCGCAAGCAATTCCAACCTGCACCACTGATGCCCAAGTTGTATGCAGGTTTGTGAAAGATAACATCTTATGCAGGTTTGGGGTGCCCAAGTTGATAATCAACGATGGTGAATCTCACTTCATCAATAGGAAATTTAGGGAACTTTTGAGTAAATATGGAGTGAAACACAACGTAGGTACTCCATATAATCCCCAAACCCAAGGACATATTGGAGCATGTTGCTTAATGATGATCTATGGGCATATAGGACAACCTGTAAGACACCTATAGTAACCACTACTTTTAGGTTGGTTTAAGGGAGATCTTGTCACATACCCATAGAGTTACAACACAAAGATAAATGGGCACTAAGGAAATTGAACTACAATTTGGATTATGTAGGGAGAAAAGGAATGTTAGAATTGAATGATCTAGATGAGCTTAGGTTTTACGCCTATGAAATCTCTAGGATCTACAAAGAGAGAACCAAAAAGATCCATGATCGTCACATCCTACATAGAGTTTTCACTCCAGGACATAAGGGGCTTCTGTTCAATTCTAGGTTGAAGTTACACCCTGGTAAACTGAGGTTTAGATGGAGTGGGCCTTTTGAGGTAGTTTAAGGTTTTCCCCATGGGGCGGTAGAGATAAGAAATGGGGCTGAGACATTCCTTGTTAATGGCAAGTGACTTAAACATTACTTTGGGAGAGATGTGGTCAGGAAGGAAGAGGAGTTGAAGCTCATTGAGATTCAATGATCTTATGTGCTTAGATCATCGAGCCTATGATGTAAAACAAGGGCACTTGTTGGGAGGCAATACAACCATCATTTTCCCCTTACATTCTAATTTGTAGTTTTCATTACTTTAGTTTGCATTTTATTCCTTTTTTAATGTAAAAAAGGTATCTTGATCAATTTTGTGTGGTGTGCCAGTTGAGTATTAGTCAGTAGTACCGACCAGAGTCAGTAGTACCAATGAGGTCACAAGAAAAGGATCTAATTGTAGAAAACGACTTAGTAATACCAACCACAATGTCAAGGGTACTAAACACTTCATAGGGAGGATGAATATAAATTCAAGGAAAATCGGTACTACCGACCATCATTTCGATAGCACTGAATTTTTGTAGAAAAGGGACCGAGTTCACTAATCAAGACTAAGTACCGACATTATCTTAGTAGTACCAACACAAAATTAAGTCCCAGGTTTGAAACACCAAGATCACGATCGAAATCATCGACTCTTTTGAACGACTCGGTACTACCAACACAAAGTCAGTAGTACTGACACCCGAAGACCAAAATCTATAGGAGTGCCAATGACGATCAAGAGTTTTCACATCTGATGGTCAGTACCACCGAGCCGTGGATCAATTGGTAATACTGACTTCTGTCAGTACTACTACACATGGCAATCCACGTCTATCGAGATCAACAAATTAGATCTGTCAGTATCAACGACTGGTACTGAGTCACACAGATTATGGAGGAAAAGTCAGTACTACTGACTTTTTGTCAGTACTATCGACCCAACATTAGGGGCGCGTCTGACTGCTATATAAGAAGGGCTTGTGTTTAGTTTTTCTTCACACCTTCTTCACACCTCCTCCAAGAAATTTTGTGTAAGAATCTCTAGGCGGTTAGAGTCTACTCTGAGCTTCTTTTTCTCCATCCCCTTCTTGTACTACTGAGATGTCATCCTAGAGAGGTGCTTCTTCATCGTCGGGGGAATCCTACAGTGATTCCTAAACCAAGCTGCATCTCCCACCCTAACACCAACATAAAGAAGATATATGACGACCTACTAAGGAGGGAGATAGATGAAATATAGTATGGAGCCCGTGCATTCATTGCCTATTTGGGATTCATCAAGAACCTCTACCAAGTCTACAAGCATTAGGGGTTGAGGGGTGATCACATGTTCTTTAGTGATTGGCTCACCTTCCCAGAGATCGTCTATGAGTTACTGGCATCACTCAAGATATGCATCATCCCCGAGCATGTGGATGAATGGAGGGAAGGTTGTGTCAACTTTAGTCTTTTTAACACCAAATTTCACATGACACTACGGTAGTTCAATTCCATCTATGGGTGGACAATGGGGGAAGAATGTTTCTTCCCCAACACTTTCAACTTCAAGTTTGCATGGGAGATATTGGCGGAGGTGCCAGAAGGCTACCATATCAGCTGGCATACAAACTCCATAACTGACATCGAGCATCCATTTACGCACATCTTACATCGCCTCCTCACTAAAACCATCATTTTCCAAATGAAGCCAGGGGTAGGGTAAGACTCAGAGGGTTGATCACTACTTCCTCTACAAGCTTCCAGAGTTAGGAGGGAAGAATGTGGACTTTGGTTCTTTCTTCCTTCAACACATGATTTCGGTGGGGAGATTGGTGTAGAAGACCCCACTTATCCATTTGATAGGATTGATCACTCTAGTAGAAATCCATTTGAACCTCGATCTCTCCACCTCCAAAACCTTAAAGGCTGCTCTCAAGTTAGACATAAATCATTTCAAGAGATCCAACCTCCTCAACGTGCGTCAAGGGAAAACCATACACATGTTGTTTAGAGGGTACCCAGTACAAGGAGAGGGAGCTCCCCAATCTAGTCTTTGACTTGCAAGGACTCCACCTCATGAGAAAACTTATAAATAGATCCTCAGAGGATGAGGAGGAAGAACACGACTCCGTGCAAGAACAACAATAGGAGAAGAATGAAGAAGAAGAGGAGGAGGAACCCACAATTCCCATCACGAGGTGAGAGGTTCCACACAAGTGACCACACCACATATGGAGCCTCTAGTTCATATGCTCCACCGCCTTCACATGAGGATGATCCATACTCCATGGAGGGCATCTATGTAATGCTACACGAGATTCAATAGGGGAAACAATAGCAGACTGCTACACTGGCTGGCATGCATGATGTCTAAGAACAGTTTTATCAAAATCAATAGGTGATCTTTGAAAATGAGCGACTTCTCTTGGTCAACCAATTGAACATGCACAAACGCCTGCATCGTATGGAGAATTATCAACATGTGTTCTTCGACAACTACTGGAGCCAGGGCTACTTTAGCCAGTATCCACAACCTCTAGAGATCCCACCACCACCCCAAATGTTCCAAGGGACTTTCTATCCCTATGATCCTACCATGCCACAATGACCACCACGACCCTTTTGATCGGATACCAATGTTCCACCTTTTAAGTGTGAATTTGACTAAGCCGACATAGTCAAGTTAAAGCTTAGGGGTGTTGGAACAACTCTATCCTTAGTCTTTATTTTTCTTTTAGTCTTTATTTGTTTTTTAGTTTTTATTTTTCTATGTTGTAGGATCCACGATCTATCTAGTGTAAAAGTGGAGCTTAATTCATGATTCATGTCAATGTCATGTATTTTTAGGTGTTTACAATGAAAATTAAAATGAAAATATATAAAATATTTAGCTTAGTTGCAAATTTCTTGAGTTGCACCACCTATAGGAAGTTTATGGGCTATTCAACTTAAGGACATTTGATATGTATAGACATCTTAATTATTCATGTAATGTGGATGAAGATGGAATTTGAGCCTAAATTGATCAAACAATTAATAGGATCTTAAATTGAAATTTAAGAAAGAAATCCTAAGGTTACCCTATACACATGTCATTAGAGAGAGATATATCATAGTTCATGAAATACATTCTCTCTTAATTATGTGATTCCATCCATTTCTCACTCATTTTGACCCACCACCTTAAGATGATCAAGTTATCTAAATTATTTCCTCTTGGTTGCAGTGCATGGCATGATAGGTGACATGATAGTTAGTTTCTCTTTTATTGCATTAGTTACAAAATGAAAAAATATACGCATAAATAAAATTCTTGTGCATACCATCTATTTTCATAATAATTACAATTACATGTAGACTGCATGCATCTTTCATCATTCATTTTCACATAATGTGGTTATATTGTTTTCCTCTAAAAGAAAAGTGCAGTGATACACATCAATACCCTCAGAAAAAAAGAAAAAAATGAAATGAATGTGACATGTTAGTGAAGCCTGAGCATAACTTTACATCATGCTACAACAGTGGGACAATGAAAAGAAAAAAACAAAGAAGAATAAAAAACTCAATGGTATGAAAGATAGAGGGAAAAAGGATGATCTAAACTCTTCACAAAAAGATGGAAACATTCACATGATGTATTCTTTTCTTTACTTTATTCTCATTCAATTGATGAGTTTTTTAACACATGCGTCATTACACCCATAATATTAGGCATTATGATTCATGTATTTCTCATTATCTCCACTATATAGGTCATCATGTTTTATTTTTGCATAAATAATTCACATGAAACTTGTGACTCTTCATTAGTCACTTAATTCTTTCCATCTGTTGCTCTTTTCGGTAGGCCACTTAAATGATTATTTTCCTCATTCATTCATATAAAGAGAAATGCTTCCAAGTAGTTGGTAGTTAGGAAAGAGCAACATAGATAGGGAATCACATGATGCACAAAGAGAATGCATGATTGACTATGATATTAACTGCTCTACTGATAATGTTTCATTGATCCAAGGGTGAACAACTTTAATGGGTAATTTTTGGTCGCTATAGAGTAGTTGATTGTTCACTGGTCAGTAAAGGCCGGTTTGAGACCATAAGGTGGGGATAGTTGAGAAAAGAAATTTATATTTTATGTCCTTTTACTGACTTATCTCTAACAAATTTGAGGGTGTGTTTCTCGAGGATGAGCAACATTTAAGCTTAGGGGAGTTTGATGCATTGGATAATTGTATTTTTCCCATGCTATTTATTATTGATTTTTGTGCACTTATTGTTCATTTTCATATTAATTTATGTAATATTTACTATCATTAGCATGTGATACTTTATTTCATAAAATAAATGTAATTTTAAAGTTCCTAAATGATTTAATATTATTTAAGAGCTTATGTTTGGTTTTTTTGGATTTTAGGAAAATTTTAAAAGAATCTACATAGCTCCTTACTACTGACTTTAGCATTGGTGGTACTGACACTTGCTCAGAGAGGAACATATTGAATTTGAGAAGACTCGGTAGTACCGACCATGAAGTTGATACTACCGACAACATCACAGTAAAGACTCTCTTGAGAAATCTCGATACTACCAACATGAACTCGGTAGTACCGACAACTTAATAGGCAGCTGCAACTATTGAAGGCATCAGTAGTACTGACACCTAGTCAGTAGTTCCGACACAGAGGGATCAGGTAGATCTGAAAATTAAATCTAATCCGATGATTGGCAACTAAGGATGCCCTAAGTCACTTGTATGACTTAGTGGAATTTCGACCAGACCTAATAATTTCATTCTATTTTGTTAGAAGACAGTCAAGAGCAAAGAGAGGAGAAAGTGGAGTAGAAGGCCACATTTTGGGAGATTCAGACACCTTCAGAGAACATATTTGCAGTCGAAAGGTAGTAAATCACCACGTTCGTCAAAGGGGATCATTCAAACTGTCTTTTTAGTGGTTCTTTAGTTTTACTAATGTTTTCCATATTTTTCTTCTTCTCTCTCATGTATTAGACAAAATAAATCATGCGGGGCTAAAACCCTTATTCCTTAGGACACGGGAGTAGCCCGATTATGCATTGTAATTGACTTTTATACACTAATATATCAAATTTTCTAATTTTTGGACATATTTCTATTAGATTGTCATGAACTATACATGTTTGATCATCATAGGTAGTCAATTAGACATTTAATTGCTTTGAAAAAGGGAATTAATGGTTGAAAAATTTATTGAAATACATGTTTTGTATCTCCCTTTGAGAAAGGAGGCTTACGAATATGAAGAGATTACCCATAGTTTTTGATAAAATACCTAACTAATAACGCAATCATTAGGAGAGTGGGGTTGGTATTAGATTAGGTAGTGAATTACGTCATGAGAGTGGATAATTCTTGCTACATGTCTCTTAGTCCAGGGTCAGGAGATATGTTTATGAATGTTATGATGTCAATTACAATGTTAACAGAGGTGAAACCGTAATCCTAAGGAATTCACTCCAATTGAGATCAACAACCAATAGTTTTAGATTTATTTTCTTTATTAGATAATTAAACCTTCAATCAAGTTTTCATCGGCTTAGCTGATCGCATTATATTTAGTAGTAGTTTTTGGATTAACGTTTCAATGAGTTCAACATCCGGGCCTCTTAAGGCCTATATTACATTGATAGGTACACTTGTGTTTGATGTGTAGTTTACTCGCATAAGGTTTTCATCTAAATTGTATATAAAATTCATTTTGGTTTCTTTTATTTTTTTTCATTTTCTTTTTCACAAAAAATACTTCATATGTTTTTTTTTGGTCGGTCAAAAAAACGTGTTATTATAGAAACCAAAAACTTTGGGCACTAAGTACCCCATTACATCGACAGGAGCTAAAAAGCTCAAACAAAGATCAAACTCCCCACACAGGGGAAACACAAGATTTCTAGACGAGACAAAACTAAGAAAGCCCATCTAACTACGCGGGCTAGTTCCAAGCAATCCAACCAGAAGAGAACTATAACAAGCCATTATTACATGCATTCAGTGTACCCACAAGTAGTAACAGTATCTTGACATAGAACAAACTCTAATTTTCCTGCCTGTAGCTAGGCCCGAAGCTTCTGACCTTCTCAGGTACCAGAACTTCAGGTCCCTAAATGGGCATGACACCCAAACAAGAACCCCTAGATATCAGATAAGCAAATAGAAGCTGAGCCAGCCATAAGAGAAGCAAGAACCAGCACGTTTAACCAACAGAGTGTAGGAGGGAAAAGAGCAAATCCAAAGCACTCCTTCATGCTTAGCACAACACCAAATAACTATTAAGAATACCCACAAAATGTAGAGCTATGCCAAGATTAGGGAGAACCTTCTAATTGTCATCCCGCCACACAGCCGAGAAGCTGACCTGCCAGAGTCCTTGATCATCAGAAACTGTTGTAAACACAACAACTTAACAGCAAATCCGGAGAAGATGCCCAATGCTGTTGCAAGCACTGAGCATATCTACGAACACCCTGAGAGCATCACATAGCAGACACCACCACAAGGGCTCGATGCCCCTATTTGCACATGAACATATCAGCGAGTACTAGACGAGCGTCCAACCAACAAGGGCGAAGCCCTGCCCAAACCCAATGTTGACGCCAAACGGGAGGAGTGCCACCGAATGCCGAGCTAGACAAAGGCTAGAACCACCTTCACAGTAGGGAGGATGCCGCCAACCTGGGAGCTAAGCTCCTCGTTCGCCCATCAACAAGCGACGGAAGGGGAACCCTCTGTACTCAGGGACCCCCGAATAGGAGGCGCCACCACGAAGGAGAAAAACCACCAGACAGGGCCAGAGAGCATCAATCAGAGTTGCTGGGTCATCTTGACCTGGGTGATGCCAGGTACCAAGGGCAGGAGCTGAGAAGAAGATGGAAGGGCAAGCGGCCGTGCTTGAAACCAGATCCATCAGGAGGAGGCTCCTCTCCATCTGTCCCTATAAACGGGGTGGAGTCAACCAAAGTTGAAGCTTCCACACAACCTGGGCTCCGGCTTCGACGCTCTACTCCGCCTCCTTCTCGCTCCAAGCCGAGCATGCCCCAGACATCGGCAACCATCAGCTCGAGGACCTGCCCCGGAGAGCCGCCGCTTGGACACGAAACCACGCTGACCCAAAGAGGAATCGAAGAGGCTGCACAGAGCCAATGAAGGCCAGGGGGAGGAAGCCGCCGAAAACACACTCCCTCCCCCCAGCGGTGGCCGTCGGGGTACGCTTAGAGAGAAGCAGGAGCTAACCCTAGAGAGGGAAAGCCCTAAATCTAGCCATTTATGTTGTCAAACAAACAATAAAAATGGTAAACAAAATCAAGTAACTTAATGCATACATGACATATTACCTCTCTATTCACATCAGTTATTGGCTATACTAATTTTTCCCACTATATTATTCATATTTTTTTTCTTACAATTTATATTTTTTCTGACCTTTCTATTATGTTTCCAACCAAATCTTTCTCCTTCCCCTTGTCTCTACTCTGATATGGTGGGGGAGAATGGGAGAAAAGTGGCTTAAAAAATACTTGATTTGTTCCCATGCATTCCCTCCATTTCCCATTACTTTGGCTAACCAAACAACTCAAGCATTTCCCCCTCCTCTCCATTCACTGTGTACTGAACATGTCCTTGAAATCAGAGAATGTCTAGTGCCAATGACATGAAGCTAGTTAAGAAAATACAACATTTTTTCTTAATCAAATAACATGAATAATTGGATAATATCATATTATCCAAAATTTGATGAATGATTTTATTTGTATGAAACATGTGTTCGTAAATATGAAATTATATTTGATGTTAATTCATTTATATATATAATCAATTATTTCCTATTTCCTATTTAAAACATGTTTTTAGCAAAATAAACTTTGTTATGCTGATCTATTTCAAGTACTTATTATATTATGTGTTGTTATTTAGGAAGCATAAATGCACATGTTAATGAATGTATGAATTATATTCAAAATGTTTGGTTTGAATATGGTTAAAAATTACTTATAATGAAACTTTTATTTGCAGTTCCAATTTGTTTAAAATAATGATATAATCTATAACTAAATATGTAATAAAAAATTATATATAAATTTTAACAATTGTCCACATTCTTTTACTTATACGTGATACAATTTTGAAATATAATTTTCTAATTAAATTATGTATACGTGACATCTACCACACTTGCTTTCATCCTTTATTATTTTATTTGTTCAAAATAGAAATATATTATAGTTTAGCTGATCACCTCCAATTTATGGACTATAAGAACATTAAAATATGTCCAAATCATATCATTATATTAGTCGATCTAGTGTATATTTAAAATAAGATATGCATGGAAACATTTTATGAATTTTTAAGTATACTTTATTTACAATTTTTGTGAGCATGACACGTGTGGTGGAGTATTGCGTTGTGTTATAGTTGTCGAAAGATCCCTGGTTGGTGGATAGCTTCCCAACAAACTGGTGATCACTCTTTCTCCAACTAATCAATGTGATAACCTCCAACTCCGCATACTATCTACATGTATTTTCTCCATGTGACGGTTGACACAACCCTCTTATCAACATTTGACCCCTCATTTCATTCATGAGGAAAAAGGTTTATAGTCCACAAATATTACTATGTACTATGCTTCATAATCCATGGTTTTAACCGTGGAGTATAAAATGACCGTGGACTATTACCGTAGATTAGGTAGCCATAGACTATTCTCCATACTCCACGGAGAATTATAAAACCGTGGACTATTTGTATTCTTGTATCTCAAATTAAAAATCATATAATCCACTGTGATAACCGTGAACTATTATTCATTTATTATTAAATTAGATTTTATAGTCTATGGTGAAAACCTCATTTTTATAAGATATCACATAAAAAGGAACCTGTTATATTGTGATATTCATTCATGATGTACTCATATTAGATCTTACAATTCTAAGTATTTAACAATCACAACAAATTGTAACCAAAATATATGTTTATTTGAGATAATTAAAAAGAATAATACTTCATTCACGCTCTGCTCAAATTCTTGGTAATCGTGTTATTAGTGATCTCAATAATAAAGTGATTCCATAAACAATATCATTATGTTTGAAACAAATAATAACATGATAGCTCAATCTGTCTCAGCCACATCTCTAGAAATTCTAAAAATGTCATAGTATTTCTGTATACATTCTGGACTTAAACATTACAACATGATGTATTTTGAGAATCTGATTACATGGTATCACAGTAGCAGCAACTATAACAATGTTGTATGATATTTTAGTCTCTTTCAGATCTTGAATCCTGAAGTGTTCACTTTCTTACCAAACATGTTGTGTAATAGTCATATTCCTATAAAAATAAAATATTCAAGTCAAACATACATGACAACAAAATATATTTCTCAACATTCATTTATATAGATAACAATTATCTAGTATAAAAGGTTATTCTACTTGTAACAATTACCTCCACTCGATGGTCTATCCTGCCCATGTCTTGTGAATTCTTTCGAGGCATTCACTTGTGTCTTGCCATTTCCTGCATTTCATATATTGAAAATGAACACACATTGATTTAACACACTACTTTTAACTCAAATTAGTACCTTTCATGTTTTACAAGGTTTTCTCTAGGTCTGAATTTTCCTTTTGAGAATTAACCTGGCTTTGAAGATTCACTGGATGTTACATTTGAGAAATAAAGAATACATCATATCTATATATCTAGTATAAAAGGTTATTCTACTTATAACAATTACCTCCACTTGACGGTCTATCCGGCCCATGTCTTGTGAATTCTTTCGAGGCATTCACTTGTGTCTTGCCATTTCCTGCATTTCATATATTGAAAATGAACATACATTGATATAACATACTACTTTTAACTCAAATTGGTACCTTTCATGTTTTGCAAGGTTTTCTCTAGATCTGAATTTTTCTTTTGAGAATTAACTTGGCCTTGAAGATTTACTAGATATCACATTTGAGAAATAAAGAATACATCATCTCTATATATCTTGTATAAAAGATTATTCTACTTGCAACAATTACCTTCACTCGATGGTCTATCCTGCCCATGTCTTGTAAATTCTGTCGAGGCATTCACTTGTGTCTTGCCATTTCCTGCATTTCATATATTGAAAATGAACATACATTGATTTAACACACTACTTTTAACTTAAATTGGTACCTTTCATGTTTTGCAAGATTTGCTTAGGTCTGAATTTTTCTTTTGAGAATTAACATGGCCTTGAAGATTCACTGGATGTCACATTTGAGAAATAAAGAATACATCATCTCAATATATCTAGTATAAAAGGTTATTCTACTTGTAATAATTACCTCCACTTGATGGTCTATCCTGCCCATGTCTTGTGAATTCTTTCGAGGCATTCACTTGTGTCTTGCCATTTCCTGCATTTCATATATTGAAAATGAACATACATTGATATAACATACTACTTTTAACTCAAATTGGTACATTTCATGTTTTGCAAGGTTTTCTCTAGATCTGAATTTTTCTTTTGAGAATTAACTTGGCCTTGAAGATTCACTAGATATCTCATTTGAGAAATAAAAAATACATCATCTCTATATATCTTGTATAAAAGGTTATTGTACTTGTAACAATTACCTCCATTAGATGGTCTATCATGTAAATGTCTTGTGAATTCTGTCGAGGCATTCACTTGTGTCTTGCCACTTCATGCATTTCATATATTTAAAATGAACATACATTGGTTTAAGACACTACTTTTAACTCAAATTAGTACCTTTCATGTTTTGCAAGGTTTGCTCGAGGTCTGAATTTTTCTTTTGAGAATTAACTTGGCCTTGAAGATTCACTGGATGTCACATTTGAGAAATAAAGAATACATCATCTCTATATATCTAGTATAAAAGGTTATTCTACTTGTAACAATTACCTCCACTTGATGGTCTATCCTGCCCATGTCTTTCAAACTCTTTAGTGGAAGCCTTGCTTATTGGGTCAATTTTCTTGATGATATTGTTCAAAAAAATATGCTTAGGAGGCATTTTCCTATAGGACACAAAAGATAAAGTGAGATAATATACTTGAGTGATATGAAGGAAGATACATATGATCAAAATGTATTAAAAAGAATGATAATTCTTACCATAAATTGACGATGTTTTCTTTTGTTCACACATTTAGTTATAATGTTTTCATCTACTTGATTCATTTCAGGATCTATATATGTTCTTACCCAAATCTCTATATCATTATCTGACAAACTTTCTATTAAAATTTCTTCATCTGATATATTTGTATCAAAAGAGGCGACATCGATGGGAATGTCATATGTGTCTCTAGCAATCCAAGAGCAAACTACATTTAAATTTCCATCTTCAGGATTAGCAGAATAGAAAACTTGTTTTGCTTGTTCAGGGAATATAAAAGGCTCATCATCAAATGCAAGTTTGGTTGTATCAACAATGGTGAAGTTAAGATAATCCCTTGTAACTCCAACTCCATCATCACTATCATACCACAAACACTTAAAAAGATAGTATGGATCTAAATGTTGGAATTGAACTTCATAAATAGCCAATAAAACTCCATAATATAAGTTGTCATCCGGTCCAACAGTTGCAACCCCACTATTTTGTGTTACACGACTACACTCTATATAATTTGGTTCAAATTTTATCCATTGACGTAATAACCATGATAAGAAAATGCTTTAATTGAAGGTCCTTCAGATAAATACTTGATCTTTTCTAGAATGTGTTGTTGCTTCCTTAACTCTCTAACCTATTAAAAGCAAATAGGTTTAAGTATTCACATAGTACAATTATGTCTAACGGTAAAATAAAAAAAATTCTTACATGATCTTTAAACCAACGCATAAAATTTCTATGTTGTTCTAGTTTGATGTCATCTTCACACCACAAAGGATGTTTAGATCTTAGGATGTCTGCATGATGCCTACATAAACAATAAAATACACTTCTTGATATGCTACCATAAAATGATAAGAATAAGTAAGTGAAAATTTCTTCAACTTACTTTATGTAGTCATCGATAGAATCATCGTTGAAAAGGATAAAACGGTGAGCTTGATGAGTTTCATCAACAGAAAGAGAAATAATTTGACCAGCTCCAATTGGTCCATCCTCATAGTCTAGATTCCATTTTTCTTTAGAATCTGAATCACATAAGTAACGAGAACAAAATGTAGCCACTTCATCTCTCAAATAACCCTCAACAATGAAACCTTCTGGATTACTTTTGTTTCTGACGTACTTTTTTAGATTAAATAGGTCTCTCTCTATCAGGTACATCCATCTAAATGGATTAGGACCACATAGTTTAGCCTGAGTTGGAAGATGCACTAATAGGTGAACCATTACATCAAAAAATGTTGGAGGGAATATCTTCTCCAACTTGCACAAAATTAGAGGTATTGCATGCTCAAGTTTTTCCATGCTTTGAACATCAATATATTTAGCACACAACTGCTTAAAAAATAGGGACAATTCCATCAAAGATTTACCTACATGTTTCGAAGTGGTTTTCCTTAAGGCTAGAACAAGCAATTGTTGCATTAGCATGTGATGATCATGACTTTTTAGGCCCACAAGCTTCTTCTCATGAAGTTGAACTAACTGAGAGAAATTAGAAGAATATCCATGTGGCAATTTAAGATCTTTTAAAATAGCAAGAAATGTTTCTTTTTCCTCATGAGTCATGCTATAAGATGCAGGGGGGATAACAACTTTTCCCATACTCATTGCCTTCTTTATCCACAAGGATTTCCTAATCTTCAACCTATCCATGTCCAAACGAGCACTTATGTTCTCTTTAATTTTGCCATCCTTATACAATAACCAACTTAATAAATTAGCACATATTTTTTTCGATATGCATTACATCCAAATTATGGCGAACTAACAATTTACTCTAGTATGGAAGTTAAAAAAAATACTTTTCTTGTTCCAACCAAGAGGAAATTGTTGTCTGACATTTGGTACATTGGATTTTTCCCTCCCAAATATAACATTATCATAATCATCCCATAGTTCCAAGATTTTTTGTCCAGAAAGAGAATTTGGTGCAGAATCAAGTTCAATAGTTCCATCGAAGTGTTTATCATCATATCTCCATGGGTGGTCAATTAGGAAGAAATCTTCTATGCCTCATGTATGCTAATTTGTGACTAAATGGTAAATGAATGGATGTTGTGTCAATGTGACATTCAGGACAGCCATAAGTTCCACTAGTTTTTTGACCAGATAACATCCTATATGCAAGGTAGTCACTTATGGTTCCTAAAAGAGTAGCCCACAACCTAAAAGTTTCACACTTTTTAGCATCATATGTATCAACACCTACTGTCCATAACAACTTTAGTTCATCAATCAGTGGTTGTAAATAGACATCAATGTTGTTTCCCGAAGACTTTGGCCCATCAATTAGAAGAGGCATCATAAAATATGATTGTTTTGTTACCAACCAAGGAGGCATATTGTAATTTAGGATAATCACTGGCCAAATACTATGACTGGATCCATATGACATATTAAAAGGATTAAACCCATCAGTAGATAGTGCTAGTCAAACATTACGAGGTTCACTACTAAATTCAGGATGCTTTTCATCAAAATCCTTCTAGAGTCCTGAATCCCGAGGATGACACATTTTACCTTCTGGTGGTTTCGGGCTAGTATGGTGATATGTCATGAAATTTGCCATTTTGGTTGAATTAAACAACCTCTTCAATCTAGGAATAATGGAGAGATAGCGACAAACTTTCTTCAGTATTTTGGAATCTATCTCTTTGTTAGGATTTGTAGGCTTCCATCTCGATATTTTACACCTTAAGCACTCACCTAGATTGGCTTGATCACCTCTATATAACATGCAGTCATTTGGACACAAATGTATCACTTCTTTTGTTAAACCTAAAGAAGACATCAACTTGTTCATCTCATACCAAGTCTTCACTACCAAAAAAATGGTCTTTAACTACAAAAAAAAGTGTAGTTAAAACTCAAAAATATGTAGCTAAAAGCTTTAGCTACATTTATCTTTACATTTAGAATATGAAGCTAATACCCGTGTAGCTAATTGTTTTAACTACATTTTTTAAAAATGTAGTTAGAGATTCATCTAGCTACAATTGCATATGTAACCCAATTGTAGCTAAAGGTTTTCCTTACACATACAAATGTAGTTCCTATTGAAGTTAAATAGATGATTACAATTGTATTTGTAGCTATGATATGTAGGGGAAAATGCCATTAGTTACAATTGTATATGTAGTTTATGTGTAACACAAAAAAGCACTTGCTACACTTGTAATTGTAGTTAGTGTGTAGTTAGATACATCACTAACTACATATGCATGCATATGTAGTTAGATTATGTATACACTCACTAAATTATCAATACAAAAGTACTTTTCAGAAAGAAGTTGAAATCAATAGTGATTCAGATCAAATTCTGGTTGTGATGCCAATAATCATACTTTTATTTATATTGAAGCATGAGTACACATGGGGAGGACATAAACCTTTCCCCAATTTTACAACATAGAACGAAGCTATATGTATACAATGACCCCCATTAGAATACAAGTTTACATCAATCTTGAGGTTTCACCCCACGTCGTATCCTAGCTCTCAAAACTTTTTCAAGAAGCTTAAAATCACTTTGATTGGGACCTGCACGACCAGGTTCAAATTTCATATCATTAGATCAGATTACCACTGAAGCAAAAAGTAGAGCTGAAACATCTTCAACCCAAAAAATAGATATCTTAGGCCACTTAAAGGTAGATCACATTAAGCACATGTATCCATCAATCTTCCCAATCAAAATATAGGACGCTGACAATTTCTGATGACCCAAGACACTAAAGAAAATAGATTAAATCCACCTACAAGATTCAACAAATTCGACATTAGGAAAAATGAGTATACAATTTGTAAAATACAAAGAATAGATAAATTTAAAAAGATTAAGTGATGCATTCCCCATACAAACCAATCTTACACCAACTTGTTCACCTCTACACAGACACATACCATTATTCACCTGATCATTTATTGTCATTGTGTTCTTGGTGTGCACTCCATTCAATCTCTCTCCATAAAAAGCATGGGTTTTGAGAATGATTCTCAAAGATGAAGAAATTGAATCACTTTCTTCAAACTTTCTGAGTCACTTGAAGAGAATAAAGTGGAAAAGGAGTGAATTGAGACACTTTCATTTGAAAAGAGAAGTTGAATGATGAGAACTCGATATTGTTAACGAATCTTGAGATGCTAATGACTGACTTGAATTCAACTGGTTGTAAGCTGGTGATTTTTTTCAAAGCTTTTGTCCATGACATCTTATACTCCCTATTGTACACTCAATATGAGTTCACATTAGAGTAAATATAAGCAGGTTTTCAAGAATATGAAAATCAACAATCATACCAAAGCATTGGGCCCTTGGCGAGAGCTTCCACTTCCATATTCAGCAGCCAAAAGACTAATCACATGTTCATCATTTTTGTATCTCTGAAATAATTCAAAAGCCAATAAATAAACTTTTCTAAGATGTGTTTGCATAAGAAACTTAGGGATGGGTTTGTATCTCTAAAATAATTCAAGGAGAAATACCATAATGCACAAAGGAAATGGATAAACTAAAATAATAGGGATGGGTTTCATATGAATTAGGAGAAATAAAACATGGCTATCTATTCATTAGTTGATATCACTGCTTCCAGCTTCCAAGTAGACATCACACACAAACGTATAAGGAATCTGTTTCAATATTAGCTTCAATATTGAGGCATAACCCAATACCAAGTAAAGCATCTCCACATCTCAAGAAACATTGAAATTCCAACTGTGATCAGATGAAACACTACATTGGGATTCCACTATGATGATTAAGGCAATACATGGAAGTAGCTTGGGTGTTTGAGCTTCTCATGTTGAGGGGAGAGCATACTTCCCTGATAAGAAGTTTTTCTATAGTATTGCGTTGTCTAATCCAAGTCCTTTGAGATATTGTGATGATCATTGCCCCTGCATCATTATCTGCAAAAAATAAGATTGACATGTCTTGTTAGAGGGTTTGTGCCTACAAGTTGTGTACAAAAGGTTATGCCATTCTTAGTCTGCCCATGTGTGTATTGGATATTTTCAACAATGTGAAATGGGTTGGGAGTGCACCGCAATTAGAGGAGTCTCATTCAAACTGAACTCATATTTAAACTAAGCACAGTGGTTAGTTTTACCGTACTTTTGTAAAATTTCCAGATTTCATGCTTAGAATCCTTATAGCCGACCCCAACATGGTTGGGACTGAGGCTTAGATGATGATAATGATGCTTAGAATCCTTGACCTTTGTGTCTGGTTAGGTGGATTTGCCCTCCTGTTTGTTTTCTCTTATGACAATGTTCATTTTTTGGTACGATAGCCTTTTTTTTAGTAGCTCCTTTATCATTATTCTCTTTGTAAATTTCAGAATTAGATTTAATCGTCTGGGACTTGGCTTGTTTTTTTATTGAGATGTATAGCTTATAACTAGTTTTTCCATTCTACAAAGAGGTTGAGTTTGACGAAGTTTACCCATTTCATAGGAATTGTTATTAAAAAGAAACCATGATGAAGAGGATGAGAAGGCCAAAGAAGTCGAGGCAACTGAAGGTTACGGAGAATCAGATGATGGCTAAACAAGTGTAATTATTTCATAGATAGAGTTAGATGTTGAAGCCATTAGTTGTTGATTATAAATCCAAACATGAGTCCACGACAATTTATAAAGGCGTAAGTGTGAAGTGTTAATAAAATATACATAAAACACCTTTTTATGAAATTGTTTTGCAATGTTCAATATAGTAGTGTGTATAATCATTTGAGTAGTTAACTAAGTCAATAGTGTATAGAGACAAACAACAATATTAGATAGTGGTGAGCGATCATATGCTTAGTGATATAAGAGATGTATAGCACACCGAATCACCAGTAAAAGGTTGTGGCATCATCATGATAAATAAAGATTACATCCAATACAGAAAAAGGGAAAAATGCATCAGCAACATGAAACAATGCTATATCCTACAGTCAGTCTATGCTAGTTAAGTCATCATAACCTCTAAAACATGATACATTTATAAAAATAATATACCTAACCAGTAGAGAAAGTATTTCCATCATCCTAAACAACATTACTTTTGAGGATTTCTAACTGAGATATTTGTCATTTCTTGTTAACAGGAAATTTCTTAAAATTTTGTATGACGGATGCCAAGACATGGCAACAAATTTGGGTAAGATCTGAATTCTAACTAAACAAAAGCTAGGAATGAACTGTCTCATCACTGCTAAGAGGATACGTATGAAGCAATTTGGAAAATCATATGCATTATGCTTAGACATGTTGGCTAGCGTGCAATGGCTTTAAATCTGACATCAATAACTGAAAACAAATAAACTCATTCTTCTTGATAACAATGGATGATTTAAAACTGAGTAATGGAGGATCAATTCTTTGTTTGCAATTGAAGAAAATATAAATATATGTGACTATGTGGACGGTAGTATGATCTGATTTGAGCTTAGGCCCTGTTTGGTACGACGTTGTTAATAAACATTGAATTCAAATGAAACATTTTTCATCCAGTTTTTTATTTGGTAGGGTGCAGTTGGGTGCAGTTTGCGGAATTACAACTGCACCTGAGTCCCCGTCAAGCTGCAAAATCCTGGAAAATGTACCACACCGATTTTGGGTGCGGTCCGATGTGGTTGGTTTCTGACATGTTATCTCCATGTACGTCCCGCGTGAGCTGCATGGTAGACTTCCGAGTCAAAGTGATATTTGACCATGCTCACAGCTCAACTATGCTGCTATGCAGCCAAGCTTGCACAGGACAACGTCACATGCAAGGCGAACACATGACTAACCAGGTGAAAACGACATGTGTGCATGGTATAGAAATTACAAGCACCAATTGGACCATGTTTAACCAAACAAATGGATACAAATTCTACACGTTAGACTTACACCCTACCAAATAATATGTGTGCAGACTAATTTCCAGGTGTTTAAAAGACTTGTTTACTAAAACATCATTTGCAGCCCGGTTACACCTTACCAAACAGGGCCTTAGGATGTATCACTTTGAACAGCTGCTACCATTCCTAAATGAATGCAACTGGGTACTGCTGTACAGATCTTCCGTAATCACTAATGCTTCATGACTAAATGGTTTAAACAGATGATACCTCACTGGGTACTTATGAATGAACATGCAAATCTCAAGTTGACACAAGGACTAATTTGATTATAGTTGTAATTATTTTGGTTCATATCTTGTAATGTCACTAAAGTTTAATGGGTTCATAAAATCTTCCAAGGGCACGTATTGTAACAATTTAAATCCCAAATATTAAAAGAAGTTTCAATGAAAGGCTTCACCTTTTCCGGAAGAAAACAACAAAGATCAAGATGTTGCAGGGATATAAAAAAATAATACCAGGTAAATTGACGTAATGCAATCCATGTGAGAGATATCAGACACATTGTGCATTACGAACCTCTTCAGCCTTTCCTATGGTGTTTGATGGACTTCTTATTGATGGTTGAGATTTTCACAAAGATGTTGAGATTCACATGGAGAGGAATTGCGTCTGTATTCAGTAGTGGTTAAAGATCATTGTGACATTAACACACTTACAATGTTGAAAACCTAGAGATAGTACTGGAGTATTTTATAAAGGCATCGCACAGATCTACGGTACATATAACCTCAATTTTAGGTTATGTATTCATACTAAACATAGTACCTACCCAGATTTACTTTGTCATTGATGTAATGGTTGTTTATGAGATAATGAGTGGTTACCTGTACTGCGAAACGTCTGACTTGAAGCATCTAATTTATAGGTCTGTGGGCTGCAGCGCTCTCAGGGTGTTTCTCGGAGACGGTGAGAAAAGGTGCAGTTGGCGGAAGAATCGCAGACGAGAAGAGTGGCCGCCGTCAGCCTCTGGTTACTAGGCATAGGGGTTGAGAATAGGAGAGCAGCACATGAGGAGGACGGTATGGTGCGGTGCAATTGGAGGGAGGGTGCAAGGAGGGAAACATAGATTCTCGGAGGAGTATAGATCGCAACTAGAGAGAGGGGTTTGAGATAAATTAGGATGGGGGGGTTTGAGCGAAATCAGGGATGGGGGGAGGGGTGTGGCGGACATCGGGTGCGAGTACACATTGGGGCGAGTACGCAGGGGATAGATGGGATGGCATTTTTTTTTAAGATGGTGTTAAAGTAATTATGTTATTAACTATGATTGTTTTATCTATATATTTGTATTCTGTAAACAAATCTGGTTTTAACTACAAATAAAAGATATGTAATTAGAAGAAATGTAGCTAAATCATTGTTTTTTTGTAGTGCTTAGGAAAGTTGTTATTCACTGGAAATACCTTACAAAGTATCTGAAGAAGCTCACACATTGATTTGTTGGTCCAATGATTATCACACTTAATGTTAAAGAGATTAGAGACAAAATGCAATGTTGAATATTGACAACCTTCATATAGGGGTGTCTTAGCTTGTTTTAAAACTTCTTCAAATTTTTCAGACTCATGATCTAGATTTGAAACAAAATTGTGTTCCATTTCATCAACATCCCCAATTATTGCATCAAAAATCATTTGATCCACATCATCATTTGACTCAAGTGGTGAAGTTCTAGTAGTTTGATTGTTATAAAAAAGTTCACCATGGTACACCCATAGAGTGTAACGAGGGAAAAAACCATAGAGAACTAAATGCTCCCTAATTATGTTGTGTTCTTTGTGAAACTTATTCTCACATTTCATACATGGACAAAGCACCATTCTCGTCTTGACATTATTTGAGGAAAATTCCATAAAGAAATCTATCCCATCAATAAAATTATTATCCCGACGACGATCAAATCTTGTTTTTGGCTTATACATCCATGTTCTGTCGATAAAATATTGATTGTCCATAGTCGAAGCCTAACATAAAAAGACATGTTTTAGGAAGAGGTCGATTTATATTGTCACAAATAATACTAGTTCCTGAACAAACAAAACTTCTAAAATTTCATCAAAATGTGTTGCTAATTCAAACAATTTGGTTACCTATATTGATATTAAATACATGCATTATCTTTATATTTTTTCTGAATATTTTTTATGATAATATTTTTTATCTGATAACAAAGAGTTTCAATTATTTGATAATTTAATATAAAACATGCAACTTGTTATCTCATATGAAAAAGATAATACCTATAGTCAACTACAAAACGTAAGTATGAATATAAAGTAATATGCAAGACATAGGATAAAACATGGAGGATAAATACAAGCCTTTAACACTCTTCTTGATCAGGGCATATGTGAAGTCATATATGAATATTGATCGATAAGTATTAACACCTTATAACAGTCGACGATGGTAAAATTTAAAATGATTATTGTAGTTGATGTTAGTTGTATATTGGAAGAAGAAAAAGTTAGAGCACTCACAGGAAGATGAAGTACGCATCGGGAAGTATGCGCCTATGACAAGATTCTTCTCAAAAGTACACCAAGAACAAATCTTCTTCCTAACTTTCCGATTTCAATCAACACCCTGTTGTGAGTATACATAGTTAATAACTTATCAAGTTTACACCAATTAAATTGTGAAATGCTTTAAAATCTAAATAAAATATAACCGTGCATTTATTTGAAATCGTGGTCCAAACAAAGTCTTACGGTAGTGATGTGTGAAGATATTAATCATGGACTAAGCTGCCAAGCGTGGATTATAGAAGATTTTGCACTACTGTGATGTGTGAAAATATTAACAAATTTACAATATAGACAAATTTCTTACTTCCAAACATGATCAGTCATTGTAAAGTGAATACATTATAATAGAATTTTCTGTACTGGAGGTAGCTAGGAATTAAAACTGCTTTCCCACTTTAGGGCCAGATGTGATAGGTAGAATATCGCCTGGTATGAGAATCTAATCTAGCGTTCATATCCCTGTAATATATATAGCCAGAGTAGCCCGACTGGTTAGGACTCGGTAAGTCCAGATGAAGGACCTGGGTTCGAATCACGCCAAAGGCGCTCTGCGAAAAGTAACACGAATTTGATTGGGCACGGGAGGGGGGTGACCGGAGCCGTAATCAGCCAGGCTACTCTGGCTATGTATTTCCTGTGTGGTCACAATTGTGGCACTTCGACGGGGTGTGGTTCTCTCGTAAATAAAATATATATATACATAGCCATTAAACAACAAATTTTCTATGTCATGTCCGTATCTAATTTTATTAGGCTAGATTTGTACTAACACGTTGTTAGACTTTTTGATTTCAACCAAACTGGAGAGGAAGTGAGCCGCATGAGACATAGGGTACAAGAAAACAAAGCATGCTATTTTCATAGTCAACTCTCCTTCTCATGTGAAAAGGGACTTAACTTACTGGACGCGCGGGGGGGGGGGGGGGCAGACGCGCCTCAAACGCGCTACAATACCGCCCCCCACGCGGGTCCCATTTTTTTAACTTTTTCTCTTTTGATTTTTTGGAAAAATAAAATAGGGGAATCAGCTGTTTTGTTAATAACTTTTATTCCGTAACGATTTTTTTGACGAAACAAAATACACTGGATTCGTTATACAAAATGCATTTGAACAAGACTAATATTGATATATTTTTGAAAAAAAATCAAATAATAAATAAGTCAAATATTAACATAATATACCCAATATGATGTTAATATGTTTAATATGAAAATGTTATTATGTAAATGCGCCCACTTATAATGTGAATGTGTGAATGCGCCAACTTATGGTGTGAATTTACGAATGCGCTCACTTATGGTGTGAATGTGCCCATTTATGGTGTGAATGCGTCCACTTATGATGTGAATGTGTCTACTTATGGTGTGAATGTATGAATGCACCCACTTATGGTGTGGATGTGTGAATGCACCCACTTATGGTGTGAATACGCCCACTTATGGGGTGAATGCGCCCACTTATGGTGTGAATGTGTGAATGTGCCCAGTTATGGTGTGAATGCACCCACTTATGCTGTGAATGCGCCTACTTATGGTGTGAATGTGTGAATGTGCCCACTTATGGTGTGGATGCGCCCACTTATGCTGTGAATGCGCCCACTTATGGTGTAAATGTGTGAATGCACCCACTTATGGTGTGAATGCGCCCACTTATGCTGTGAATGCGCCCACTTATGGTGTTAATGTGTCTACTTATGGTGTGAGTGCGCTCACTTATATGGTGTGAATGCACCCACTTATGGGGTGAATGCACCCACTTATGGTGTGAATGTGTGAATGCACCCAGTTATGGTGTGAATGTGCCCAGTTATGGTGTTAATGCGTCCACTTATGTTGTGAATGTGCCCACTTATGGTGTGAATGTGTGAATGCGCCCACTTATGGTGTGAATGCACCCACTTATGCTGTGAATGCACCCACTTATGCTGTGAATGCGCCCACTTATGGTGTGAATGCACCCACTTATGCTGTAAATGCGCCCACTTATGGTGTAAATGTGTGAATGCACCCACTTATGGTGTGAATGCGCCCACTTATGTTGTGAATGTGCCCACTTATGGTGTTAATGCGCCTACTTATGGTGTGAGTGTGCTCACTTATGGTGTGTATGTGTGAATGCACCCACTATGGTGTGAATGTGTGAATGCACCTACTTATGGTGTGCATGCGCCCAGTTATGCTGTGAATGCGCCCACTTATGTTATGAATGTGTGAATGAGCTTAGTTATGGTGTGAGTGCGCCCACTTATGGTGTCAATATTTCTATTTAACGCGCCAAATATTAGTAGTAAATATCCACTTGTGGTGTGAATGTGCCCAGTTATGGTGTGAATGCGCCCACTTATGGTATGAATGCGCCCTATATTTATAATTAAAGCTCATTTATGACAAATGCGCTTACTTGTGATTGAATGTATGTTTTTGATTGAATGCGCCTACTTATGGCAAATGCGCCTACTTGTATGGCAAATGCGCATACTTATCACAAATCTTAAACAGAGTATGTGCATAAATAGAAAATTAACACAAATATTAACACAATGCGCCTAGTATTTGTAGAAAAATACCCAATTACGGTGTTAATGCATCAATTATAGTGTGAATGTGTCTACTTTTTAGATGTTGTGCATAAATATAAATTAACATAATCTTAATATAATGTGCACACATTTGTAAAATAGCGTGCATATCATTTTTTTCAAAATATATCGATATTGATCTTGTTAAATTGCATTTTTCGTAACGAGTCCAGTAGTTTTTATTTCGTTAAAAAATTCATTATGGATTAAAAGTTATTCACATTTTTCATTTTTGTACTCTTTTGTGTGCAGATCTGCCACGTGGCAAAAAAAAGCAAAAAAAAGGAGGGGCCCGGCCGGGAAACCACCCCAGCCAAGTGGTATACCACCCGCGTGTGGGGCGCGTCAGGGACGCGTCATGGTAACATTTTTGCATGAAAAATTATCTTAAGAAAAGTGGGAAACTGATCTAAGTACGAACCGTCAAATGCCTGTGTCCTGTTCTGGTACTTCACGTCACAGGTCTTAGAAGAGGACTGCTGCTACCCAAGCTCCAAGACCGAGGAGCAGGCTTGAATCCATCTTGAGCCAACTGCCGATTGAACTGGGCGCAGCCTTGCTATTTAAGGGCGTGTTGTCCACCAGCGGCTGTGGGTTGTCAAGGTAGAGATACCGCTGATTCACTCTCCGTCAAAAGGTGCCTCGGCCCCTGCCAGTTGCTGATCCGGTTTAACAGTAGACCTATGTAGAGCCGCAGAGGCGCCACCGCAATGCAGAAGGTGCTTTTCTAGGGCACGAAGGCTGCACAAACGGTAATAGGATACTGCAAATTGTAAAGTTGAAGAGATGGGATAATAAAAGGTTCGAGAAGTACTATTTGGGTCAAACGAAACCGGGATTAAAGCCTAGAAACCGTGGTCCATTCATAAAGAAACGCTGCAGTCTAATAACCGTGGACTTAAAATGTGAAACAACTGTGGACAGTTTTTTAACTGTGGACTATACGGGTACGTGCCCTCACTTTTTCCTAAATCAGTGCCGCCTACAAATGATGAATGTGAAAGGACTCAATATTGCTCAGATTAAAATCCACACGTAGGTACAACTTTTACGTTGTTGTCATAATTAATCTAATGTGTGCAACCTAAAAGAAAGCCTAAATGATGATCGCATTGATTCTCCTTCATTTTAGTTTTGTCTATGATTTACAAAAGGTATTTCTATGTTTGATTGTAGCGTCATTTTTCAATTTTTTTTCTAGATCGACGTGTAGATTATTTCCTTAAAGGTGTACATAATCAAGTGGGTGGATGATCTTGCACAAGAGAAAGCGGTATTGTCTTCTCAAATATCTTAATGTTTTCACCTATCTTTTTCATACGAATCCTAATTACAAGCATATCCAAGTCTTTTCAACTAATCTTTTTTTTCACCCATAATTATATCTTCGTATGATTTTCTCTCATTCTCCATTATCTTCTCTTATTTCTCTTTCATCTTCCATTCGTTTGATTTTATGTGTCTTGTGGATACTGTGAATGCGGAGTATTGGATACATGTTGCTTATTTGAGTTATTAATATTAACGATTGTTGATTTTAGATATTTTAATGATCTCTATATGATTCTCAAAGTTTTTCAGTAGGAGATAAAACTCTTTTTTTTTCTGCAACCTCTACGTAATTTGAATACTTTCAAAGAAAAGCAACCGCAACACAGATATTATGAAACGTTAAGTATGAAACTATCATAACTATTTACATACCCATGGTTATCATATATATATGGAATATTTTTCTTATAAACTTTAATTGTTGTAGCAGTGTTAAAAGGACATAACCTGACTAGAAGAGTGTTAATGACGACTACATATCTCAGAGTGATGGCAGTGTAAATGAAAGACACAAGGGTTGTAATAAATATGTTTGTTCCATACTACAACAAAATTTAGTATAAGTCAAGGATAGTTACTCAGAGATAAAAGCCTTGACCCAACTGGCTTGCGTTCTCAAGGCTTATTTCTGACCAAAGATGTTTCAATCCCTGACCAACATATTACTATCCCGACATTAATATACTCCTTCTCATACCCTAACAACCCAACCGCCCACCTACAGACCCTCTTACTATTTCCTTTTCTCACCCGTAAAATCATTCTCGCCTTGCGTTTCTTCAAGGCCCGCCGCCCACCTCCGACCTTTCATCTCCCGGTGCGGTTTAGGGCTCTGGTTGCCGACTTCCTACAACCGCCAATGGCACGGCGCCCAGCTTCGGCCCTTACCTGTGTGGACGCAGCCAATGGATTCAATCAAGGTACCTTTAGCATTCCTCCATGGTTCCTTTGTTTTGTCTGATCTTCCATACCTGGTCAATATAATATCTCTAGTTCCCTTCTCGCGTGTAGGAGTGAAATTACAGGTTTCGTTGTCACCTAAAGATCGTGTTTGAAATCATGCCTGGTCATTGTTTGGATTTCAGGACTCTAGGATTCCAGGTTTCGTTGCTTCCATGTCTGTTTGTATATGACATATTCTGGTCACTTTCCTGATCTATGACCATGCAACACATATCATAACTTGATTTTGTCCCTTTTGCAGAATTTGATATCAATGTAACTCGTCTTCATTCCGTCTATCCACTCTACCATTGAGCGGCCAATCACAATACTGAAAACAAAAAATTAATAAAATCGTTCAAAATAGAAAAGGAAGTTGATTCCATGCAGCGGGCTACACTTTCATGCATCTTGTAATTTATATCATGGTGGTGGCTTACTTTTGTTAGGTACTTTGCAACAATTTAATTATATTACATTGTTATCGTTTAAAATCATCACTTCTGGTTGTATATGTTTTCAGCCTCGTTTTCTTCGCCTCCTCCCATATTCTTTTGTTTTGTTAACAATTTCCTAGTGTGTAGGTGCTACGATATACTAGCTTATGTGATCATAGTTTTTTTGTCATTGTGCAGGCAAGCGCTTACTGTGTCGAGTCCTCATACACTATGCACTTGGAGCACAAACTAGAGATAATCGTAAAAAAATCACTATTTTTTCTCCATGTTTAGATTAGTATGATTGCTTATGTTTTCATTTTCTATATGTTTCCAGCCTCCTCTTATCTACCTCTTCTCATCCTTCTTTTTTCATTAACAAATTTCCTTATTTGTAGGTGCTATGATTTACTACACACCTATTAAATATCTTTTGTTATAGTATAGGTAAATGTGTATTATTATGTTGTAAAATGAGAATCATATGTATTGGGTTTACGAATTCTACTTATTACATATGTCATAGTTTTTTTCAAAAATAGTTTTGATAACATGTTTATGAACTTGTAAATTTTGAAATAATAAAAATCTAATACAAAATACTTTGTGATGTAGGATGTTGATCATACTCAGGCTATGCGGGATGTTAATAGTACTCAACCGGATATTCATGATGTTGATAAGGCTCCAAAGGATATGAGGATTTATGTAGAAAGTTTCCAATGTGGAAGTATCAAAAGTGTTATAGGAAAATTGTATGAACTTGCTTGGTGGCTACAGGAAAAATTTTTGTTTGACAAATTGTACAAACAATAATGATGTAACATATGTTGTACATGAATGTCATGTGGAAGTGATTTTACATGACATCATTCAGTTTTCTAGACAAATATGATCCTCTGATCAACTATATGAATGTAACCAATACATTTGAAAGTTCAATAAAATGTTGGCACAAATTAAACTTGGTATAGTTTCTAGGTGAAAAATGATGAATATATTCTGATGTGTATTATTATATATATATATATATATATATATATATATATATATATATATATATATGGGCGTTCATTCATTGCCCGCACGGGTAGTCTGGATTTTCGCTACCCGACAGCTAAAAAAGTAACTCTCCTGGCTAAGAAAGTAACTCTGCTGTAAAAAAAGTAACTATGGTGTCAAAAAAGTAACTCTGCTGGCCAAAAAAGTAACTTTGTATAAAATATACAACAGATATATATGAGGACGGGTTTTTTAATTTTGGAGGGGCAAATGATATTATTTTTGGCTAAAATTTTTTGGAGAGCTAGACAAAATAGTCCTCTACAATTTCGAAAAAAAACATTTGAAAAAAAGTGATCGGAAGGGTGGGCGGGTAGCTACCCGCACGGGCAATAAAGATGGGCCCTATATATATATATATATATATATATATATATATATATATATATATATATATATCTTACTGGTCTAGGATGAATGTTGGATAGAAGATGTTCACCGTATGATTCTTTTGGTTACTGCTCAAGGCTTTTGTCTCTATTGGTTAGGGATAAGGCCTAACCAATCACTATTGGTCACCAAACTTTTGCCGAGGGTACATTGGTCAGGGATTGACCCTGACCATCACCTATTGGCCAGGGATTCACAAGTATTGGTCAGAGATTTGACCTTCATCGTTAACATATTTTGTTACAAATGTAATTTTCTTTCTATTTTTCCACTTTAGTACCAATTTCCTGTATTAGTTTGATGTATTTTTAAATAATTATATACATATAAACTTTTTCCTATATCTTAATTCATATTTTATCAATATTATAAGTCTGATTATATGTTTTTAAATTATATGATTTTTTAAGTTATGTAAGGAGATATGAAGTGTTAGGTGCATGTGCGCTTTCCCTAAAAAACGTAAAGACAAGTGCCGCGTCATGTTTTGTTGCTGTACTAAACCGCGGAGTTCGGCGCTTTTAACCGTCCTATGTTTTCGGAAAACTCCTCTATAAAAGCCAGTTCGGCAGCATGTTGATACAATTGATACGTATTCTATTGCCTGGCATTTCCCACCACGACGTAGCATCGGAGGTGGCAGAAGGAAACTGGAACCTTCGCCTTCGGATCTCTGTTCTGCATCGATTCTTACCAGGTCTGCTCCATCTCCGTATCTTCTCTCTGTTCTGACGCCGTCCGTCAGTCTCCGTCTCCTCTTTTTCATATCAACCGTAAGCAGTGAATCACTCGTCTTCTGGATTCGCAGCAAGGGACAACGACAATGATGCCCCCTGGAGGACATCTGCCGCGTCGGCACGGCGCCAACGAGCTGTTCACCGTCTTCGTCAAGATCCTTCTCATATTCCTTTCGTTGAGCTTCGCCGTCCACTAGAAGAAAGCCCATATTCCGCTACCGGCCCAAAAGGGGGCTACAGGCCCGGGCGTCTATTTGGCTACCAGTTCAAGATACCGGATTGTCACGTTCATTTCGCCACGGGCCTGCTTTTAGGCGGGCTGCGAAAATAGTAGGGCGCGCGTGCGCGGGATTAATTTTGGCACAATGTTATTTGGGAAACTATCAACAACACAATACCATCACTCGCGTCTACCCCCGCTCCTAAAATCCCTAGGTCCCAGTTCGCCTTCAAACACTTGCTCACTGCTCCCAGTCAATTCCAATCCTGATAGCTGATGTCCTCTGATCCAAACCCTCGCTAGCCATCATGTTCTCCATCTCCAGCTAGCAGTTTTACAGAGACTCACCTCATATCATGGGGAGGCCGAGCAGCATCGCTTGCTACTAAGTGTTGGCTGCGACACCAGGGTACGCAGAAGTAACGGAGACAAGCCGCTATTCGCTTCAAGTAAGGAAAAGTTTCTAAACGCGGAGATCACACCTACCGGAGAACCCCCATTGTCCGGTGTGCTCTTTTGTTGTGTTGGATATCTCGCTCAATGTAAATACTTAACCATGAGTCAAATGTCGTCAACTTCACTGTACCAGTTCTCTTCATCCTCATCTCGGTGTAACTTTGGCCGCTTTGATAGCACAACATGCATGTATCCTGATACTGCCTTCTGGCTCACCTTGCTGCTTGCGCTACGGCTGTGCTAATGGCAGCAAGCAGAGCTGCAATGATTGTTTGTCAAACTACCATTTTCCTCCATTATATCCCATTCTATCAGGACACGTATGAGAGATTTGATGGTTTTACTTTCGTTATCTGGATTTGGTTTTTGTCATATCGTGAAAACAGAGTAGACTAGAGTCTGGCGAGTAGAGAGCAGAGACCAGTCCTATTATTTGTAGGATATATTTGTGATTCTTACAGATTAGAGAATAATTTTGTTGGAAATTGATAGTAGTTTAATTGCTATACCTTCGCATCATGGTTGGTATGTTTATATTTTTCTGACTCATATTGCTCTAACAAAACTCTACTTGATGAGTATTCCTTGTATTAGGCAACATAATCGACTTGCACACCACTAAAATTTTGTGCGTAGTCTATCCCACCATTGTTTGATTGCCTTCTTTCTAGTGTGCTTGAGTCGACCACGATTTATATTTTCTGAAAGTTTTCCGGCTACTGAATTTCATATATATGCATGATGGACATTGCCTTCCCTTCTCCTCTTCTCTTCTTTTATCTCTGCAAAATCATTGGCTATGATGATAAGAGGGGATATTGTTCTGTATTATCAGTTTTTATTTCTTCTTATTCTAATATACATGTGGCATAATGTATTGTCATATAGTTCTGGTCTCACTCTAAATTCTTGACTCTAAGACTGACTTCATTGTGCAATCTTCATAGGTTGTGGAAAATCTTGAGGACGCCTACCTCATACAAAAGGAGAGTTTTGTAAAGTCCTCATTTGATTGCCAGCTGACATAATCCCGACTCTGTGCTAATTTAGGTGTTAGCATAATCTAAGGTATGTACCTTGCTGATTACTAATCCTGATTCACCATTGTTTTACTTTCATCTATAAAAACCATTAGATATGAATGTTTACATAAACCAAACTTGTATGTCTTTTTCAACACATAATAGTCACTATTAATATATAGATGTGATCTATTTTTGCTATTATGATGTTGGAATCCATAGTAAATGATAACTAGTTTTGATATATGCAAATGTTATAGATATGCTTATTTGGTATTTAAAGTTTATGTCTGCACCATTTGTCTGTCCTATCCGTAGATATTTCTTAGATTTGAGTGTTTTTAGAAGACAAACTTATCTCTTTATCCACCACACATTATTGAATTTGAAATATAAAATGTTATATATTTGGTTGTTTGATATTTGAAATCAATGTATCTCCCATTCTTCTTTCTATGAGAATTCTCTACAATTTGAATGTTTTTGTAAGCTAAAATTTCATCTTTGTCTTAAAAAAATAATGAACAATTTTGAAAGATATAAATAATCCATATTTGGTTAATGAATTTTGAACTTATTTTTAATAAATAATTTATATAACAACGTCAAGCTGTTTTGGTTGAGTGTTGTTGAGCATAACATTAATTTGATGGTTGTGGATTGAAACCTTTAGAAGAAAATTATATATATAATTAATGTATCCTTATACCGGTGTCACACTTATTTCTTGTGTGGGGGAAACAAATAAAATACAATACAGAGGCTTCTAAAAGATTGAGCGAAGACTACTCTTTGTGTAACTTTCTACAAACCAATAAACTCACATTGGCGCTAAAGGACAATTAATGTAACACAAAGGTATTGGAGAATGAAATTAAATTCTTTGTTCCTATAGAACTATGTGCATGATTCAAGATATTAATAACCAAAAAAATTACACTCACCACTCAATAAAAAAAGAGAACAATACATTAACTCACCACTATAAGTTGTGCATCATAATGAAAAAAATAGACTATTTTGTGGCACGTCTACTTGTGGATTACCTAGAACTCACAAAAACTAAGAGATATTTTGGAAACAAATTTACATAGCCTATGTAAAAATGGATATTTGTATATTTCTTTATTTTTTATATGTAGATGTGTTGTTTTGATATTTCAAGTATTACATATTTTTATTGGTTTGACCTTTTTACAAGATATACTAATGATAATCCCTACTTTTCTAGTTACGTTATGGACAACTAGTATATCATGAATAAGAGTTGGATGTATAAACCAAAATCCAAGTTTGAACGACGCAAGGATAAGGATTTTCATATGGGAGTGGATTGTTTTTTGAGATTTGCATCAAACCATGTGAATATAATGGAGATGAGATGTCCTTGTGCCATGTGTGAGAATAGGATGAATAGAAATTCAAGTGTAGTTAGATACCACTTGATAAGCTATGGTTTTTTTCCACAATATTTCAACAGGATTTATCACGGTGAAGAATACCAATCTAACCAGAGAACTATGAATGCCTTAACACATAATCTTGATGATGATATGGATGATATGATCAATGATGCTAATATGTGGAACACTAGTAATGATGCCAATGTTGATATGGATGACATGTCAAATTTTGAACATGATCTTGAAGCTAGAAAATTTGAAGAAGTCTTCAATGAAGCTAAGAAGCCATTGTATGAGGGGTCTAAAATTTCTACATTTGCTTTTGTCTCAAGACTATTTAATGTTAAGTGTGATAGTCATTGGACTAATAAGTCTATGACAAATCTTCTAAAACTACTTCACTTGGCATTTCCAAAGGGTAATAATCTTCCACAAACATGGTATGAATTAAATAGAATGTTGTCAGCTTTGGGATTGACTAAAGAAGTAATACATGCTTGTCCAAATGATTGCATGCTATATAGAGGTAAAAATGCCACATTAAATGAATGTTTGAGATGTAAATTGTCAAGATGGAAGTATTCTATTAAAGGAAATGGACAAAAATCTAGAGTTCCAGCCAAAGTATGTCGTTATCTATCAATCATACCAAGATTAAAAAGAATGAATAACTCTACTAAGACAGCTAAGCTAATGACACATCACTACACATGTGCTGCTCACCCAAAGGGAAATATGACTCATCCTAGAGATTCTCAACTTTGAAAAGATTTTGACAATAAACATCCTGAATTTAGTAAAGAACCTCGCAATGTAAGACTTATGTTATCTTCTGATGGTTTTAGCCCATTTAATATGGCATATGGAAGTAGCACAAGCATTTGGCCTGTCATTCTTTTGAACTATAATCTACCTCTATGGTTGATAATGAAACAATACTATTTTATGATGCCCCTTCTCATCAATGGTCCAAAATCCCCAGGAAAAAATATAGATGTATATTTAGAACCATTGATAGATGAGTTGAAGTTACTATGGACCGAAGGTTTCAATACATATGATTGTGAAAAGAAAGAAATGTTTAAAATGAGAGCAGCTTTGTTAGGAACCATTAGTGATTTTTCTGCATATGGTATGTTGTCGGGTTAGAAAATAGGAGGAAAACTTGCTTGTCCCGATTGTCATATTCACACTAGCTCAGTCTATTTGCTCTTTAGTCGTAAAGTTGTGTATATGAAGCATCGTAGATTCCTCCCCATGGATCACCCTTGGCGTCATAACATACATCATTTTGATGGGACTTTTGAGAATGATTCTGCTCCAAAACCACTATCAGGCGAAGAGATTGTTGAAATATGGAAAGATCATGATAATATTGTCTATGGTAGAGGAATATTTGGTGAGACAAATAACAACAATAAATTACATCTAGGGTGGAACAAATGAAGTATATTTTTTGAGCTTCCATATTGGAAAACATTGCTAGTCCGTCACAATCTTGATGTAATGCATATAGAGAAAAATGTAAGTGAAAATATCCTGAGTTGGTTATTATTTAAAGATGTAAAAAGCAAAGATAACATCAATGCTCGATTGGATCTGAAATACAAGTTTAAGATTAGAAAGTCTCTCTGGCCTAAAAAAAATAGATCAAATGGAAAGGATATTATCCCTCCAGGATTGTATAGTATGACAAATGAAGAGAAGGGAATATTTCTATCAATCCTAAAAGATCTTAAACTACCATATGGTTTTTCCTCAAATCTGTCTAGACTAGTTGATGTAGAAGAGAAAAGAATAATTGGTATGAAAATCCATGACCACCATGTTTTGATGCAACATTTGCTTCCTTTATCATTGAGGAAATCAATAGCAAAGCCGACTGGGAAAGTGTTGAATGAATTGTCTTTGTATTTCAAGCAATTATGTGCAAAATCTATTGACATTCCAACACTAGAAAGACTTGAAAAGTCAATCCCTATAACTCTATGCAAGCTTGAAAGGTTCTTTCCTCCAACATTCTTTGATATATCTGTTCACTTGACAACACATCTTGCAACCCAAGCTAAAATTGTTGGGCCTTCTCAATTTAGATGGATGTACCCTGTTGAAAGATATTTATTCAATTTGAAAAAACATGTGAGAAATAAAAGCAGACCAGAAGGTTCCATTGTTGAAGGTTATTTGAGAGATGAGCTTTCTACCTTTTGTGCTCATTATCTAAATGATGTTGATTCAAAATCAAATAGAGAAGCTTCATATGAGGATGGACCCATTAGAAGTGGAAATGTTAATTGCCTTTCTGTTGACAAAGCCTACCAAGCTCATCGATTCATCCTATATAATGATGATCTTATCGAGCCTTATCTAAAGTAAGTATAAATTTGTTAATATTAATTATAATTTCTTACTTGAACATTATAAACATTTAATTGTCTAATATAGGTTGCATGAAGAACACATAAGTTCTAATCATCCTTACTGGAGTGATGATGAAGTCCAACTCGAGCAACATAAACATTTCGTCAGTTGGTTTATTGATTATGTAAGTACATTCAAACCATGTCTACACACATGTGAACAATATGATATGTTATAATGTTATTTCTATCTATAGGTTAGACAGACATGTAATCATCGTGATTTACCTGATAAAGTTAAGTGTTTATCACAAGGTCCTTCAGTTAAAGCGATATCTTACCAAGGATACTACATAAATGGATACAAATTTGAACCTAAACATGTAGAGTGCAGGAGAGTTACACAAAATAGTGGAATATCAACAATTGGTCCAAATGATACATTATATTATGGAGTTCTCCAAAATATTTATCAAGTCCAATTTCCAAATCTGGAACCATTTTATCTCTTCAAATGTATTTGGTTTGACATTGAGACTAAGGAAGGAGTTAAGGTTGATGATTTCAATTTAATATCTGTGGACACAACAAAGTTGGCATTTGTAGATGAACCTTATATATTTCCTGAACAAGCATTTCTAGTATTCTACACTCTAGATCCTGATGATGGTAATTGGAGTGTAGTGTGCCCTTGGGTTGCTCGAGATACATATGATGTTCCGACTTGTTTTTTATCGGGTTGCTCGAGATACATATGATGTGCCGACTTGTTTTTTATCGAGCCAAAACTCTACCTTTATTGAAGTTGATGACATTGTTCAACTAATATGTGGTGATACTACAATTGATACAATGTCAAGTGAAGAAGATGAATTTTGGGTTAGGCTGGATATTGAACAATGCACGCCATCTTTTGAGTTAGATGAGGGCATAATAGAAGAAATCACTTCATCAAGAAAATGAAAACGTTCTTTGGTAACTTTATATATATATATATACATGCATGCCTCATCTATTTTTTTGTAAAAATAATTAATGATGTGTATCAATCTTTTACAGAGCCATGCCTCCCAAAAAGATGTCATTGAATAATGTCATGGAGAGAAGCATTCATTTTTATCCATCTCTAATGCAGCCATTGCACACACTTCTAGGTATAAATGAATTTATCAATATTTATATTCATTTCATTTAATGAAAATATATATGTCACTCAACTTTTGTGCAGATCGAGTGCCAATTAAGAAGAGACCAGGTAATTTGTATTTTGGCTCTAGCTTATGCATATTTAGTATATGTCAATTATTCAAGGCAATTCATGTTAATATTATTGTGCAACCTATATAAGGTTCTAAAATGCAAAGTCAAATCTGTGTGGATATTACACCCTGCGAGTATAACCACTTTGACCAGAATAAGGAAGGTAATCATATTTTTGTTTTATATATTTTGTTTAATTGTATGTCACTAAGATGTTCATGTCACATGATATAATTCAATGAATAGGTTTCGAAGATGGAACAATCCATGGGCCTACTATTAGTGCCAAAAAAGACCAGCCACACATGAGAAGAGCAATGGAAAACTCATCTTCTAGAGAAGGTATTTTTCATATTAATTATCAAATTGGATATTGTAATTTTTTTTTGGTATTTGTGCTCTAAATTATGTTACTGCCCTCAATGATGATATTTTTTGATAGGTGGTCTAGATGGATATCCATTGGCACATTTCCATTCAAAAAGAGACAACTCCAAAAAAGCATTACAACTCAAGTATTTTCCTTATAGAGGTGATTACTCTTCTTTTATATATTATCAAATCTGAACATGTTAGGAAAAGTAATACAAATACCTTTTTGTATCAATGAAAGGCTCCAAAGTACAAACTCCTTGTTTACGAACTGCACCACTAGATGACAATCAGTTTGATGACAATGTGGAAAGTAGGTTTTTAATAATGCCATGTTTTAAGTATAATGTTAGTTATGAATGACATAACATCTACAAGTTAATAATATCATGTTTGTAATTTTAATGACACTCCATGATAGGTGTTACAAATAGAACTGAAATGTCACATTTAACTTCAAAAGGAGGAAACCTTCAAGGAAGATCATCGATGAAATATGTGTCTTGTAGAGGTAGTTGATTCCTATTTTAATGTAGTTCAAGAATATTATTAAATATCCATGAAAATATTCTCTAACTATGAAAATGATACTCCTTTGTAAATGTTCAAGATAGGAGTAACATGCCACATTTATTCTCTAAACGAGGTAACCTCGAAGAAATATCACAAGTGAAAAATGTTTCTATTGGAGGAGGTAATTTCTTATTTCAATATATATTTTCAAATGTAAATATATCACTAGATGTTCCTTGATAGATGTTCAGTCGTGCTCCTTGATAGATGTTCAAGATAGGAGTGAAATGCCACATTTACCTTCCAAAAGAGTAAATCTCCAAAAAAGATCACTAGAAAAAGATGTGTCTATTACAGGAGGTAACTTCTTATTTCAATATATATTTTCAAATGTAAATATATCACTAGTTGTTCCTTGATATATGTTCAATCGTGCTCCTTGGTGGATGTTCAAGATAGGAGCAAAATGCCACATTTACCTTCCAAAAGAGTAAACCCCCAATCACTAGAGAAAGATGTGTCTATTAGAGGAGGTAGTTTCTTATTTCAATATATATTTTCAAATGTAAATATATCACTAGTTGTTCATTGATAGACGTTGAATTGTGCTCCTTGATAGATGTTCAAGATAAGAATGAAATGCCACATTTACCTTCCAAAAGAGTAAACCTCCAATCGCTAGAGCGAGATGTGTCTATAATAGCACTACTACAGAAATAACATTCAGTGTCGCTTTTCTGGGCGTCGGTTCTTTAGGAAAATCGACGCCTACAATATTAGACGTCGGTTATTTAGGCAAACCGACGTCTATATTCGAAGAACAGCCAGACACGGGTACCGCTTTGAATACAGTGTCGGTTGTTAATAACAAACCGACGCTTAAAGTTGTTCGCGAAATCCAATTTTCCAGCAAAAAAAATAGTGTCACTTTCAGCGTCGGTTATGTAGATAGAAACCGACGCCTATATGCGATAGAAATTTGCGCGAAAAGTGTCACTTTCAGCGTCGGTTATCCTTTTATAACCGACATTGAAAGTGGTTCCCGCCAAATAATTTCGTGAAAATATCGTCCAATTGGACGTCAGTTGTTTCAAACAACCGACGCTATTTTGGAACTTAATATCCCGCGATCGCCCGACTCTTCGCCCACACCTGTTTCATTGTCTTCATCGCCCGCCGCGCCGCTGCTGCTCGATCGCCTGCTGGTTCTCACTGTCGCCGACGCTGCCTGTGCTCCTCGCCTCACCGACGCTGCCGGTGTTGCTGCTGTGCGTCGTCGCCCTAGCTTCTTCCTGCTTCGTCCAGCGTCGCCCGCCGCCCGCTCCTTCCTCCCTACTCACGCCCGGTGGCGTCCTCTCCTTCATCCTTGCTCGCTGCCGCCCACCGACGCCGCCGCCGCCTGGAGCTCTCCGGCCACCGCTGCACCTGCCTGCCCTACCGACTGGAGCTCGCCGGTCACCGCCACCACTGCTGGGAGCTCGCCTACTTGTCCGTCGCCGCTAACGAAAGGTATGTAAGCTGAAATAATTGGGTACTGCTGTAATGCATCGAAGTAAATATCCCTTTGCTCTATTATACTAGTAATGCATGATTAGTTTTACTGATTTCGTTGCTGCTTTCAGTGATTAATGATTGGTACTACTGGTTAGTATTACTTTAGTGATTACTTTAATTCAACAATTCGTAGTTTGTAATTTACAATTACTGATCTGCTTGCCGATTTTAATGATTAGAGATATTGATTAATAGTAAGTATTGATGAATACTTAGTTAATTACTGATTTGTTGATTAGATATGTATAGAAGTTCCTTATAAATTTATTTTTTATATACACATACATGTAATTTTGTATAAAATACATGATGTAGTGTGATCTTAAATCCTAGAGTGTACCCCTTTTGTTCTATGATGGTACCTATGACCCTAAATACACCCATAAGGGTCTATTGTATCCTAAAGAAGATTTATTTCTTCCTTCTGCCCTAATTTTTATATGGATCTTAATCTTATATCGCTTACTCATAAATAAGGAAATATCCTCCCTTATGACCACCTTGATGTGTATGTCCCATATAATCCACATGTTGGACCCCAGAGTTGGTGAAAGATTTTCAATCGTGTGTATCACATGGGATTCTTATCTCAACACAATGGACTGCAATATATGCATCTAATGCCTTAAATGGAAGACTCGAATGTTATAAAATCCCATCAAAGTAGGTAGAAACAACTTATATATATTCAGATATTAATAATTCCATGAAGTGCACATTATCTTACTCAGGAAAAGTATGTGTATAATGTAGGATTCATTCCATATAATGGTTTGTTGCTTGCATATATTTGTCATATATTTGTGCTTCTAATCGTAATGTTTGGCCTAATTCAGTAAATTTTGATGCATGTTGAAATAAGATTTAAACTTGTCAATTGTAGTATCCTAATTTGATTTGATTAAACCCTAACATCAATTGTGATGAAACCCTAACATTAATCGTGATGAAACCCTAACATGTACATATCTATTATTGTGTTTGTTGGCCTATAAACCCGTCCAAGATTGACTCATTAGGAGTAAATCTTGGATAGTCCCCGGTTTGGGACTGTTCTTGAACACCTAATCTCACTTAGGATGTAAGTGTATAATGTGTATTGGGTTTTCGAGAAAATTTCGGTAGAATTTCCCCGTTTGTTCTCTAAGTACATATGTACTTAGAGAACAGCGGGGAAATGCTGCCGAAATTTTCTTGAAAACCCAATACACATTATACACTTACTAGTGAGATTAGGTGTTCAAGGATGGGATAGGTGGTACACATTTATTATATATAAGAATGACATCACATGTGTTTGTTGGCCTAGAAACCCGTCCAAGATTGACTCATTAGGAGTAAATCTTGGATAGTCCCCGGTTTGGGACTGTTCTTGAACACCTAATCTCACTTAGGATGTAAGTGTATAATGTGTATTGGGTTTTCGAGAAAATTTCGGTAGCATTTCCCCGTTTGTTCTCTAAGTACATATGTACTTAGAGAACATCGGGGAAATGCTGCCGAAATTTTCTTGAAAACCCAATACACATTATACACTTACTAGTGAGATTAGGTGTTCAAAGATGGGATAGGTGGTACACATTTATTATATATAAGAATGACATCACATTATACACTTAGGATGTAAGTGTATACCCTAATCTTTTCCTAATATATACTTGTTTCCTAATATATACTTGTTTTCTCTGATCATAGAATGGATAGATCATGGATGTCCATTCGTAATCGTTGCACCCCAGAGTTTATATCTGGTCTTGATCAGTTTATTAGATTTGCCGAGGAACATAGGAAAAAACCTACAGATAGGTTCTACTGTCCATGTAGGCATTGCGGTAACAACTTGAAAGTCAACACTGGTGAGGAAATCAAAAGTCATGTCATGTGCAACGGGATTGTACAAGGCTATACAGAATGGCACTGGCATGGAGAGATTTCAAAATCGAAACCAGTAGATGTCGATAGCATTGCTTGGGTGGAAGAAGAAATTGCCTCCGATGACGTAAATGTGAACGAACCAGTTCCAGCAGACATCGTTGATGCGATGCTGGATAGTTGTAGGGTAGAGCACACCGATCCACCTCCTATTTTTAGAAACATTGTGCATGATGCTGAGATACCGTTATACATAGGCTGTGCTAAGTTTATGAAGCTTAGCGCTGTGTTGAGATTGTATAAGTTGAAAGCTAACAATAGATGGAGTGACAAAAGCTTCACTTCATTGTTGACTTTGTTGAAAGAAATGCTTCCTGAAAGAAATGAGCTGCAAATCTCAACATACCAGGTAAAGAAAATGTTGTGCCCAATGGGAATGGAGGCCAAGAAGATACATGCATGCCCGAATGATTGTGTATTATTTCAAAAGGACTATGTCGATTTGAAAGATTGTCCAAAATGTGGTGCGTCAAGCATGCTTTGTCTGGGGGGTCTAGCTACGTCCCGAATGGTTCTCGCTCCGAATACAGAAGAAATGAGCGATTGTTATAAATTGACGACTTCGGGGGAGTCCAAAACTGGTTCTCCTGCCAAGGTGTTGTGGTATCTACCTATAATATCACGGTTCAACACTTGTTTGCAAATCCGAAAGATGCGAAGAATTTGAGGTGGCATGCAGATGTTAAGAAAAATAATGATGGGATCCTACGACATTCGTCTGATTCCCCACAGTGGAAGAAGATTGATCTATTGTACCCCAAATTTGGTGAAGAAGATAGGAATCTAAGACTTGGGCTTTGTACAGATGGGATGAATCCGTACGGGACATTGAGCAGCCAACATAGCACTTGGCCAGTCATGCTTGTTATATACAATCTTCCTCCCTGGATGTGTATGAAAAATAAGTACGTTATGTTGTCGTTGTTGATATCGGGCCCTAAACAACCCGGAAATGATATCGATGTTTATCTTGAACCTTTGATTGATGACTTAAAGAAACTTTGGGCTGAAGGTGTGATGACCTATGATACTTCAGCAAGAGAGACATTTCGTTTGCACACTATGTTGTTTTGCACTGTTAATGACTTTCCAGCATATGGGAATTTGTCTGGATATAGTGTCAAAGGATCTAAAGCGTGTCCTATATGTGAAGAAAACACTGATTCAATAAGACTAAAACATGGAGGCAAGACTGTATATCTTGGTCATTGAAGGTTTCTTTCAAAATTCCATCTGTATCGTAGGAAGCGCAAAGCATTCAATGGATGGAATGATGAACGGAGTGCACCTAAACCTATACCAGGGGATGTTGTTTATGCAAGAGTAAAAGACATTGTCAATGAATTTGGTAAGAAATCACAATGTAGTATGGCCACATGGAGTGACAATTCTTCATTCAAGAAGAAGTCAATATTTTGGGATCTTCCTTATTGGAGTTCTTTGACAGTCAGGCATTGTATCGATGTAATGCACGTTGAGAAAAATGTCTGTGATAGCATCATTGATACTCTGTTAAATATACCAGGTAAGACTAAAGATGGGATAAAATCTAGACTGGACCTACGTGAAATGGGAATAAGGTCAGAATTAACAGAATTACATGAAATGGGTAATAAAAGAACATACTTACCTCCCGCTTGTTACACGTTGTCTAGAAAGGAGAAGAAAACTTTTTGTGAATGCTTGGTAAATGTTAAGGTGCCACATGGTTACTCATCCAACATCTGTAGATTGGTATCAATGAAAGATCTGAAGTTGATTGGTCTTAAATCTCATGATTGTCACACTCGAATGCAACAAATATTGTCCGTGGCAATTCGATCTATATTGCCGAAGCATGTAAGGTTTGCAATTACCAGACTTTGTTTATTTTTCAACAGTCTATGCAACAAAGTTATTGACCCTGATACTCTCGATAATTTGCAAAGAGAAGTGGTTGTTACCCTATGTCAGCTTGAGATGTATTTCCCTCCTTCATTCTTTGATATCATGGTACATCTTGTTGTCCACTTGACTAGGGAAGTGAAAATGTTGGGACCAGTTTTCTTGCATTGGATGTATCCCTTTGAACGATACATGAGCATTTTTAAAGGTGATGTTCGAAACCGTTATTGGTCTGAAGGGAGTATTATTGAAGGTTATGTGGCGAGAGAGGTTATGGATTTTTGCAATGACTTTCTCAGTGGTAATGACACTCCTGATAATGACAAGAATATTGAGGAGGGCAAAAGAATTTTGGGATCACGGGTGAAAGTAATCAGCCGTGAGCAGTTGGAACAAGCTCAGTTGTATATTTTACACAATATGGACGAAGTGAGTGTTTATATCGAGGAACATACCAATTTCATAAAGAGACAACATCCTCGAGCAAGTTCAATGTGGCTTGCTAGAGAGCATAATAAGACTTTTACTAAGTGGTTTGAAGATAAAGTCTTACATCAACTATCTCAAACACCAAATGATATTACAGAAACTATCAAATGCCTCGCCTTTAAACCAAAATCGAATGTTATGTCTTATGAAGGGTTTGATATTAATGGATTCACATATTACACAAAGTGCCAAGATGATAAGAGTGTCGTCCAAAATAGTGGGGTCACTCTTCAAGCGTCGACTATGTACTTTGCAAGTGCAAAGGATAAGAGTCCACGTGAAGCTAAAATGTCATATTACGGTGTCATTGAAGACATTTGGGAGTTTGACTACATAGATTTCAAAATTCCGCTCTTTAAATGTAATTGGGTTGATAACACCAAAGGAGTTATAGTGGATGAATTGGGTTTCACTTTGGTGAACTTTGAAAAGATTGGCGAGAAGGGTGAACCATTCATATTGGCATCACAGGCGAAACAAATATTCTATATCGATGATCCTGCAAATGATAAATGGTCGGTTGTTCTTCATGGTAAAAGACAGTTCATTGAAGATCCTATAGATGAAGAAGAGTACTATGATAAGTATGATGACTCCAGTCCATTCTCAGTTGGGTTGCCAACTCCACAAAATATTGAAGCTAATGATGACTTATATGTGCGCAGAGATCACAATGAAGGATTGTTAATTCATAAAATATTACAATTTTAGAGACATGTATGTTTATACAAATGCTAAATGTTTGCCTTTTTCTAGTTAATACAAATGCTAAATGTTTGCCTTTTTCTAGTTAATACAAATGCTAAATGTTTGCCTTTTTAATGACAGTTTCAGATGGCTAACCATGATGAGCATGATGTCCATGATGATCATGAAGTCCATGATGAGCATGCTGTCCATGACGAGCATGGCGAGGATACCAATGTAAGTTCTAAAAACATATCCTGTATTTCCATAAAATTCATTATCTTCTAGTTATGTCATATATCCTATATTTCTATATTGGGCTAATTTAGTATGTTTAATTTTGTCAAATTTTAGGTTGATGATACACATGTACCCACTAAAGCACTGGAGCAACTTGATTGGCAGCACCAAACACTTAACAAGAAAAGGGGATCACTTTGTTGAAGAAGTTAATAGCGCTAAGTGGCAGTGGATCCAAATTGGTTGTGGAGTTTGATAATGGAGGAAATGCAATTGGAGTGAACCGCAATAATTTTGTAAACTATCTTGGGTGTACCACTCAGAGCCATTGTGGTGTTAAGTATGACAATTGGCATAAAGTTCCTCAGGGGAAAAAAGACTTGATATGAAAGGATTTATGCGTGAGTTATTATTATTTGCAATTCTATTTTGTCGATTACAAATTCTACTATTTGCAATTCTATTTTGGATACTACTTAATAACATTTCTATTTTACAGAATTTGTTTGCATTGGATGAGAAGTTGCATCGTAAAAGTGTGATGCAACGCGCTGGAAAGATACTTAGGAATTATAGGACAAATCTGAACAGAGAATACATAAAAGAGGGTGATAAGAAGAAGAAGTCAGCCCTTGAACAATGGAACTTCTTGGACAAAGAAGATTGGGACAATTTTGTTGCTTTAAGAAAATCTGAAGAATTCAAGGTATTAGGCGTCACTCCCAATTTAATTAATATACATTGTATTCACCTATTCAAGATTAACATTTAGTGATACTAACCAAATCATTAATGTGCATACTAACTAGGCCCTCAGTGACGCACAAAAAGCAAGGCGTGCACTGAATGTGCATGACCACACTATGGGTCCAAAAGGCTATGCAAGCGTTCGCCAAAGACTACATGCAGAGTCTGCGGCTACTCAGGAGTCTGCCACACCCATGCCTCACCGTGATATCTGGATAGCTGGGAGGCAAAACAAGAATGGTGAAATAAAAAAGCCCGTAACTGCTGAGGCGGCTGCGAAAATGGTAAAATACAACTCTTAGAGCAATCGTTTGAATATTGATTATTTGTGGTGTTAACTTACCAATTTCTGTTGATGGTGATTAGCGGGAGCTGCACGAGCAGAGGAAACAATGCACGTTCATCCCTCAGGCCACAAGGGATAAATTGAAAGTTGCTCTGGGTAACCCAGAGCATCCTGGACGTGTTAGGGTGCAGGCGCTGGTGTTGGCATCAAAGAATTCTTTGGGCCATCCCAGCGCAAACCTAGAGCGGGACTTTCTCAAGAAGAGGTAACTTGTTCTTTTTTTAGAATGTTACTGCAAAAGAAAATTCAATAATAAGAAGCTAATGTTTCTTTTATCCATGTATAGGAGAATAAGAGAGTCGAGGATATAGTTGTTAAGAATGTCAACGATGTAGTTGCTGAGAAGGTCAAGGAAGAATTGCTGCGGTGGCAGGCATCTCAGGCTTCCAATCAGCCTATGGCGACCTACTCTTCTCCTGATGCACAGACTGCGAGGAATTCTGGAGACCCATCACCTAACACGTCTGCTGTAAGTATTGTTTATGACATTGTAGCTAGTCTTTCCAAGATGATATGTTTTCAAGATGATATGTATATATATATAACATTCTTTACGTAAATTTGTAGGCATTGAAGCCATGCCGCTTAAGAATACAAGACTATGTTGTTGCAGAGGCGCAAGCTTACCCGTCCCTTCCTGGGGAAAGGTTTCACGGGACTCCAATGCCACAGGGCTACGTTCGTGTGGGCCCATTACGTGTGTTACCCGATTGGAGGGAAGCTACATTGCCATATCCCCACCCAGATATTGATACACTTGCTGAGGCAGAAGGCGGGGTCATACTGTGGCCCAAAGCAGATGTCGTCTACAGTACTGAAATTGTAAGATAAATTTACCTAGATTTAGATTGTTAATGTGTATATATGATGTCAACTGATCTGAAATTATATATATAGGTTAAAAAGAAGACACCAGGAGCACCTAGGCCTCCACCTCCACTTCCCGCATTGCCAACTTGGGTTCCAACTGACCTAACATACCCGTTAGGTCCTGCTTGTAGGGGAATGGCATGTTGGCTATGGGCACATAATATACATTGCCCGATAATTGTTTCTTTAGATGCAGATTATGCAGGTCAATCATACGATAGCTCTTTATTTATACAAGATATTATTGAGCTGTTTATGTATGATTGGCTGAATACATCAATGATAGAGACATGGATAAGGTGAGATTTTGTTTATACATCCATATATCTTGTGTAAGATCCGGTGATTTAGTTTCTTATATATTAATGCATACGTAATACATATTTTGCAGCTACTTAGTCGAAGATCATTGCAAACAATTTGTATTTGATCATGTGGGATTTTTGATTCCATCATTGATTAGTATGGTAGCTAAAGACCCTGATAGTGTTCAACAATACTGTATAGATGCTTTTACAATTTTTGGTCAGCAAAAGAAGACGATAATAATAGCTCCATTCAATGTCAAGTAAGTTTACTTTATTTATAATTTGGACTTAAGAAAATTCCATTTTTATTGTGCATTTTGAGTTATTAATTGTTAACTTTTTACCTCTAGCGGTAGACATTGGGAGTTACTAGTTATTGTCCCCGGGACGTTCACTGTTTATTATCTAGATCCCGCGGGAAGTACATTAAACACTAAAATTGGACACGTAATGAGAATGCCATTATTCTGGTGAGAAATATTTCAATTTTGTATCTATTAACATATGTTATTACATTACTATTTACTTATGTAATTTACTGTGTTATATTAACATGTAGGGGTTTAGATGCATTCAAAAAGGCTGGAGGAACGGTCCCAAGGAAAAAGAACCAGCCAATAAATTGGCAGAACGTACAAATAAGTTCCCGACTCCAATGTATATATTATTGATGTGAATTGTGCTTAGTTGTATTATTTTGTATGTTTCAATTTATAGTGCACTACACAAGACAATGGCTGGACATGCGATTTATTCAGATAATTATCAAATATGCCGCATTGGACATCGATACCATACATGAGGTATTATATATAGTCTCATTAGTTAGTATGAAATATATCAATCTTATTTTTATATTATTACTTATATATATACATCATTCTCTTTGCATGTGTTTAAAACTGACAACACTATAGGTAAACAGTTAAAAAATATACATGCTCCATATACGATGGAAGCATTAAATGAAATAAGAGAAGAATGGGCAAAAGCCATACAAGTAGTGGCAACTGTAAGATATAATTGGGATGTTGATAGCGATAATGAATGATACTTTGTAAATGAATATTTCTGAATGTTAATACATGTATTTGGATGTTTCTATATGTGTGAATGTGAGAATTGAATTGATGTCTGAATGTATCTACTTGTGTGAAATTTTCCTTGGGACTTTTGCAGGTTTGTGGCCTGTTTGTAAACCTGCAGTTCAGAAAACTGAACTGCAGGTTCTCATCCTGCTGACCAGCCACAGCAGGCCTGCAAACTGATATGAAAAAAAAAATAGATATAAACGTCAGTTATTTACAGAAAACCGTCAGCAAAGACCTACAACGTCGGGTTTCTGACCAAAACCGACACCTAATGTGGCAACAGCCGTACTGGAAATTGCGTCGGCTGATCTTGTCAAACCGACGCCTATTTAACATATAGGCGTCGGTCTTTTAGTAGATAACCAACGCCAAACAGGTTCGCGCCACAGAAAACAGCGTCATCTAGGACACTTTCTGCGTCGGTTACCAAGTAAACACCGACGCTATAGTCCATATAGGTGTCGGTCTTTTAGTAGATAACTGACACAGAATGTGTCCTAGATGACGCCGTTTTCTGTGGCGCGAACCCTTTTGGCGTCGGTTATCTACTAAAAGACCGACGCCAGTATGTTACATAGGCGTCGGTTAAAAAACTGACGCCGAAGTGTTCGACCTTTAGCGGCGCCCACATAGGCGTCGGTCAGAAACCGACGCCAAAGGGGGTTAAACAACTGACGCCAAAGGCTGTTTCTGTAGTAGTGTAGGAGGTAACTTCTTATTTCAATATATATTTTCAAATGTAAATATATCACTAGTTGTTCCTTGATATATGTTCAATCGTGCTCCTTGGTAGATGTTCAAGATAGGAGTGAAATGCCACATTTACCTTCCAAAAGAGTAAACCCCCAATCATTAGAGAAAGATGTGTCTATTAGAGGAGGTAGTTTCTTATTTCAATATATATTTTCAAATGTAAATATCACTAGATGTTCCTTGATTGATGTTCAATCATGCTCTTTGATAGATGTTCAAGATAGGTGTGAAATGCCGCATTTACCTTCCAAAAGAGTAAACCTCCAATCACTAGAGAAAGATGTGTCTATTAGAGGAGGTAATTTCTTATTTCAATATATATTTTTAGAAGTAAATATATCACTAGATGTTCCTTGATAGATGTTCAATCATGCTCCTTGATAGATTTTCAAGATAGGAGTGAAATGCCACATTTACCTTCCAAAAGAGTAAACCTAAAATCACTAGATAAAGATGTGTCTATTAGAGGAGGTAATTTCTTATTTCAATATATATATTCTCAAATGTGTAAATATTGAAAAATATTACATTTTCAAACAATGCCACTAGATTATACCCACTTTCATGACAATGAGGAAGGTAGGTTCCAAATAACTTTAGTACATTATTCTTATATAAGATGTCACACATAATCAACAATATATGAAACATTTTCAATTATAGGTCTGCATGATCACATTCAGATGAGTTGTACTTCATCTAAAAGTGGCAACCCTTGTGACACAATACAAGTGGAGAATTTATCTTCTTGTAGAGGTAACTGTTCTTATTCTCGATATAATGGCTGAGATTTTAATTGAAAGTAATGCAATGAATTTTTTCTTAAAAAAATTTATTTGTCAATGCAAGCTTCTAAAATGCCAAATCAAGCTCATACAGATGACACACTACTTGATGATTCATGTAACTTTGTTTCCGAGGAAGGTGAGCTTGAGATTACTACAAATTATTGGGTATATGTATTGATAAATGGACACGTTCTTCAATTTTCATCTTAGATGCTCATAGTAGGAGTCATGGAAGATGTTTTGTTTCTAGAAGACACGTGCATGATGTATCATTTAGGGGAGGTATTCATCTTATTTGGTCTCTAATACAAGTTACACCGAATATAATGGACTATTCTCTAAAAGGTGTATTGCTATCTACACAAGGTTCAATGCAAAGTCAGGCCCATATGGAGGGTACATAAATTGATGACACGTTTCTTGATGATAATGAGGAAGGTATGTAGTAACACTTCTTAATTGGTATATAATGTATATATTCTCAATTGACATGAAAATTCAATAAATTTTATAGATGCGACATCTCCCTTAGAGAATGCAATCATTGATGATATCGAGGAAGGTATGACAATCAGCAACATGTTGTAAGACTATTTTTTGTATGAATTTTCATATGAAATATTTATGTGTATGATTATTTTTATTACAAGGATCTCAAATTGGAAGGCAGATTCATATTGAGAACGTACAATCTTTGAATGATGTGTCTCCTAATAACTTTGATCCAGGTACCATGCTCACATGGTGCAATATAATTGATTATGATTTTGTTATTTCTTTTGGCATATCTAATTATAGTCATCTAAACCAGAAGTCCATATGAATGCTGAAAAAAGAAAAAGGGGAACTACAAAACTCCAATCTGTAGCCCCTAGGAATGGAAAGAAACATCAATGCATTGTTAGGAGAGTCTCTGTTGGAGAAGGACGATGAAAACTTAGCAATTACTTGGGAATCATGGCACGTGATAGTCATTACTTTCCATTAGACAAATGGTGGGGGAGAGCCCATGAGATTGGATTTGAAAAAATAATGGTTGATATCCGTGTAAGTATAAACTTTGATACATATATACTTTATTCTTATCTATATCATAATTATTTCACTAAATAATTTTGTAGCGTGACTTTGAGTTTGTGAATCCTGATAAGTCTCCACTTTTATCATTTGAAAGAGTCATCCGCTTCTGTAAAAAAACTATCAGACAGGGGATAAGAGATTGGCATTTTGATTTGAAAAAATATTATGATCCTGAGAAATCAATTGAAGAACAATGTCAACATACACCTGATGTAAGACTTACAAGTGGCGAATGGATCGCACTGTTGTCATACTGGTCAAAACCTACAACTAAGGTTACTATTAGCAATATTATAGTATGATATTTATGTCCTTTTAATTTTTAATGTATTAATTTGGATATTGACAATGCAGATGGAGGCCATAAGAAATAAAACTAATCAAAAGGGTCCACATCCAACACATACCACATGATCAAAATCATATGCTGAAATAGAACATGATGCGGTAATTACCATTGATTAAATGAGCTTGAAAAATGTGATTCTGTTTCATTGTTTACACAACATATTTGTAGATTGAAAAAGGAGAGGACCCTACATTGTTTGGAATATATGATAAGTACCATAAAGACAAGAATGGGAACTTTCCAAATTACTTTACAAAAGAATGTTGTGTAAGCTATTTGTTACTATATGTACATCTTATAGCTTTTTTTATGTTCCTTTTAATCTTATAAATTTGTGTATAGGAAAAATTGGAAAGAAGATGTATCGAGTGTGGCGTGGAGCACACGAAAGACCCATTGGAGTTTATCCCAGCCATGAATGACACATTTGGACAACATCGTGGGGGCTGGGAAAGAGGTTTTGGTGCAGGGATATTAAGAAGGCTATTGAGAGATGAAGTTACTATAAATGCAACAAATAAGGATTCTCGTGATAATCTTCAAATTCAAATTCAAGATAAAGATCGTGAGATACTAGACAAAGATCGTGAAATACAAGATAAAGATCGTGGGATACAAGAAAAAGATCGCATGATTGCAAATTTGCTTGCTCAACTAAATCACCAGTGTGGACTGGTGACATACAAAGTCTTTGCCTTTGTGATGTGCATATTTTTTGAAAAAATTTAATGTTTACTACAAGATTTGTGCATGTAAAATGTTTTATTTCATCTATTTTTAGTTTGAAAGATCAGGACCATCAACAACTTATGATCAAACTCCACAAGTTCTTCGTAGGACAAGATGCTACCCATCTCTTGTAAGAGAGTATTTTTAACATTCTACTTATTTTGTTGGATTAGTTTGTCTAGTTGTTTATTATTAACAACTTGTTGTCTACTTGCTGCATGTTATCCTTTATATTGAATATTTTCTTTCTTGGAGGTGACTAGCAGAATGTGATTAAGCTTTCAATACTCGTTATCAACAGGGAACTGGATATGTTAATATCTTCTTATAGTTGTAAGATCTCCCACGAATCTGTCTATCTGTAACAATGAATTAAAATAGTACATGCATGAACAGAGTATATAGAGGATAAGAGCAAGTCGTTTGTCGTTCCTATTTGTGCTAAAAAAAACTACTAGTGTTTTATTATAGAATAATACATTGATGTAATATATAACTAAATACTTAACAGACGTATCAAACATGAATTCAGGATTTCTGTTTGCCGTCCATCTGATTGTCATCGGTTGCTTCTTTACAGTATATCTGAATAATAAAGGGCACATTCATACATCTGATGGTTTTTTACAAGTGCGGAACAAAGTAGCCTTGGATGTTTGCTATGTATATATAATAAATTGAACAGTCACATTTCAGCATATAGTAATATTGCTAGGGAGAAGAAGTGAGGTTGACACTCTAAATTAGTACGAATTTTTTTAGAGAAATTGCCAAACTTGTTTGAGTCACTTTTTAATTAGTAATTTAATGCCATCTTTTTATGTATTATAAAAATCCTTGGTAAGGCATTGCATCAAATTTTTAACGAAGAAACTTCAATTCATAATACAATTGAAGGGTAAAAAGTATGCATGCCAAATAAGGTATTACAAGTACAGGATGAGTCAAAGAAAAAATTCTAGCAGTACACGTGCTTTCATCTAAAAGAAATGAGTTTGTTTCACAATAAAAGAGGATACACTTTCTAACACATTCAGACTTATTCTAGCAGTCTAATTAGGCTATCTGAGGTGACATCTGAAAGTTGTCAATTCATGTTTAATCTGAGTAGGGTTATCTTTTGGTCCTATCCTCTTGATAAGTTTAGCTTATATTCATAGTTTATGAATAAATGCTACACATAATGAGCAATAAGCTTTCTTATGTGTTGTTTTGTGTGTAATTTCAGGTATGACTGAAGAAAATTCAGCATGTCTCTTCGTTAGTGCTTGTATTCATATTCTTGGAGCTGCAACTTTTTGTCACCCGCTCCAGGAATGAAGTTATTTGCATGATGTTTTCAGCAAAAACTTCAAAGGTCGGATGTCTCTTGTGTAAACTAGGTGTTGATGTACAAATATTCCTGGAGTTGCTAGTTTTTGTCCAAACTCCAGAAAAGAAGTCAGTTATGTAATGTGTTGGTAAGAAACATATATGATCAGCAGTCCATATTTTGTATAAAAACATTATGGCTGTATAATGTTCCCGACTTCTGTTCTTTTGTCAGATGTCTAGCAGACAACATGATCATGATGTTTTGATCAAAACGTTTAATGATCAGGATGTGTATTGTTTAATACTCTAAAAATATTGGAATATATGGTGTTTTGCTCCAAAAAATTTATAATCAGCAGTCTATATGTTGTGTACAAACAAATGCAAATTATAAATATTTGCAGGTGTCATTTTTTATTAACTACTCACGACATAAAGTAGACTGTATGAGTTTGTCGGATAAGGTTACAGGCTGCAACATTGATGTTTTATAGACTCCATCGTGTTAACAGATGTTTTATAGACTCCATCGTGTTAACACTTTAGTATGACAGGCTTTTAGTTCTAAAATATATGTTTTGAGTTGAAATGTTAATATGCATATGTTATCTTGTAATGCAATAATGTTGTCCGGCCACAAATATAGTGGTAAAAGATTTCTATTTTTATATTGAATTATATTAAATAAAATTTTCTACCAACTGTCCAACCTGCTACGAATTTTGCGGTAGCAATATTCGGTTGGCTACAAGGACAATGGCTACCAAAAATTGGCTACGGACTTTTGATTGGCTACCAGTTATCTCCTAGCTATTTTAAAAATTGCTACAAATATTAGAGTAGCTGAGACCATGTTTTTTACTAGTGGTCGAGATGGTGAGGATCGTGCGGTTGGTGCAGCACTGTTGGATAATTACGTTGCTATTTTGTTTGACATTATCCATTCATTTAGTTTATCTTAAATCTTGTTATTTCCCTTGACGCATGAGCCTGCGATCGAGTTGTGCGCGCCATGCTCCTAGCCACGACTCCGTGGTGAGGATGACACGTCGATCGGCCATACTTGTTCCTTTCGTTTATATTTTATTAGATTTGTATGGGTCGAAGCCACAGCTCCTAGCCACGACTCTGTGGTGAGGATGACCCAAAAAGTTGGTAAATATAGCTGACCCGAGCGGAATCGAACCAGCGACCCTTCACGAGGGGCGCATGGCTTGACCGCCCGGGCTAAGCTGGCCGGGTCAGCTGTATAATAAAAGGAGGAATAGAACTGAAAAGCTGCATCCCTCGCAGCACCAAAAACACCCTGTCTTCGTCTTCTCTTGTGAAAGTGTGAGTTTAGTCCAAGCTTCTCCTCGTCGGAGAACAGCCCACAAGGTCTGCCCACAAGCACAGCATCTCCCTGCAGCAGCAAGCGGGCAACATACCCGATGGGTCGGCGTTCATCATCCTCTCCCTGGGATGGTCAGCTGGTAGCATCTCTGCGGATCTGGTGGACAACTTTTCTCAACCGCTGCAGGCGGATGATGTCACACTGGAGTTAGTGTACCAGCCGAAGGACTTTGTTTTTATGCCGCAACGGGCTTTTGTGTTTTGGATGTTGGTCGGAGTTTTTCTCGAAGCCGTCGTTATGCTGGTAAACGATAGACCTGGCAACCCGCCACAACCAAACGAGGTTGCAAACGACCAACCTCAGAACGCGGAGCCCCGTCACGTAGCGCTGGACAATCCAGCGGCGCCAGAGGAAGGCGATCGACAACCAAGGTGAGCAGGACCTGGCTGACAGCACGGCGGAACAGAGCGCGGCGGTGGTGGACTAGCTTGCTAGGCGGAACCTCGGGCGCACTGGTAGCTAGCTACTAGTCGATCTGGATTGCAGCAGGTAGCCGTAAGAAGCAGAAGAAGATTTGATGAGATGGTTGTCAGTTATGCGCGCTGTAGGATGCAAGCACGCTCTCCAGTTAGGTAGCTATACTTCGATTGAGGAGCCTCAAATACAAGGTGTTTTTGCATCCGTCAAGACGACTGATCAACTCGCGTGATCCGTCATTTCGACCTCGCGATTAATTTCCTTCCAATTCTTTTGAACTTTCGGTTTAAACTGAAAATTTCATGATTCCTCTTCACAGTACTGTAACTGCGACGAACAAGTTGGTTACTGAATTTCCTTTGAGCGGTTACTGTCAGTTAGTTTTCTAGCTATTGTTTCTGCTAAGAAGGTGGTTATTCAGTTGTTGTTGGTTAATCGCTGCTTGGATGGAAAGCATTCTCTTTGATCACACACTCAATGTCCAACTTCCGATTAATTCACATCAGTTTTCTAAGATTCATTTCATTGGAAAGATCTTGGGTTTGTTTTCTGTCACCTTTCTAAAGTGATGACAGAGAGGTTTTCATCTTGTCTCATAGGCGAGCATAAAAAACAGGCAAAAATACCTAAATGGCACATTTGCCAATTTTAATTACCTAAATGGCATGTTCTTGAACTTATTGCCCAAAATGGCACATTTTGGAGCAATACGTCCCCTGCTGGGACGCATTGCTCTCCCGCGAGGCAATGCGTCCCGGTGGGGGACGCATTGGTCCCACAGGAGGGCAATGCGTCCCGAGCCGTGACGCATTGCTCTGTTGTGGGACCAATGCGTCCTCCGCCGAGACGCATTGCCACGCGGGAGAGCAATGCGTCCCGGAAAGGGACGCATTGACCCCACATGACTGCAATGCGTCACGGCTCGGGACGCATTGCCCTTGTGTGGGACCAATGCGTCTCCAGATGTGACGCATTGCTCAATGAGTCTCCATGCAGGACGCATTGGAGCAATGCGTCCCCACGCAGGACGCATTGGTTTTTTTAATCATTTTTTGCAATCACTGATATGTTATTGATATGTAAATTAACAATATTGATTATATTTATACATTTATAATTCGTTCACTTGTATTTGGATGTCTATAATATACTCAATTATTATAAATTTGTCAATTTCAATAGGTCGTAACATGCATATGGAATATATAAGTATATTGCAACCAACATTGGTTGGTTCCTAATTGATTATATAATACGAACTTAATCCAAATAAATGAGATAGCAATTAAAAACAAGGTTAAAATATGAACCAACATGACGAGAAAATAATACACAACAGAACAATATGATAGATCCACAACAACATGATCCAAAATGAACCAATGTCATATCATAATATGATAGATCCACATACAATAGATGTCCTCACAACGACATACATACAAAACTGTACAATATATAAAAAACTAAGTATGTCGTCCTCGCCCACGACGTCCTCGCCCACGTCCCTCTACATCAGGATCCTCTGTACCGATGTCATCTGGAGACTGCTGAACTGGGGACAACTGCGTAGGAGGCTGCTGACGAGCATCAGGGAAGAAATGAAAAGGTGGAGGTGGGGTGAGGGGTCTAGGAAAACCAGGATAGGATGCATCAGGTGGGGTGCATCCTGAGAAATCAAACGGAGTAGGTGAATATGTGACATAAGATGGTGGTCGGCTCTCGGGAATAATTGCTGGTGGGAATGGAGTGTATGGAGCAGAAGAAGAACTTGCTCCATGGTATGATGGTGGTTGAGGTGGGGTGATGAATGAGGAATATGAAGCAGCTCCTGAAAAATGTGGCCCTGTCGGTCCCCATGAAATGAACTGAGAAGTGGGAGTGGGAGTGGGCTCAACAGTAGGAGTAGGAGTAGGAGTGGGCTCAGGGGCTGTGGTATGAGTGGGTATGGGATCCCACGGCCGAGCATAGTCGGGAAGACTATCAAAGTAACTCTCATGGATGGTATAGATGCTGTCTCTGATCTGTGCAGGGGCGTGCTCTACTGCCGCTCGGATCGCCACATGTGTTTGTACCTGTAAAATAAAGTATGTACACATAATAAAGACCAATTACATATATTACAAATAACAAAGATAAATAATAACAATTTGTAAAAGAAAATAATAATGATACTCACAAATTCCTGCTGACGATAACTTTGCGGGTAGTATATGCTTGGAGGCATAGCTGGAGGGGGCACAATGTATTGTGGATGATACCATGCATAGTGACCCTGAGGACTGTAGACTGTATCAGCTGGTGGAGCGGGAACTAAGCTCTCACGTCTGTTGTTCCACATCTGCACCTCCTGCCTATAATGAAGCATCCAATCCTCAGCCGCATGACCCATCCCATCTATCCGGCTAAGCTTCGATAGCTCAAGAGTAGGTTGTACTTGAACAAAGCCGAACTGTCCAAGTACTCTGTCGGGAAAGTGCCACTCCACTATTGTGTAGCACAACAGAGGCACTCGTGCCAACCAAATATCACTACCATCTCTACAAATGGCAGGCAATCTCTCGAGAACCTCAGCAGTGTAAAGAGTCAACTCTATCTGTTATTCATATAAACAACGTGTATCATATAAAAAGGAGTAAATTGTAAATAAATAAAACATATCAAACAACAGAGGTAAGTAAGTTATACCTGTGAGGGCAAAATCTGGTCAAATGCTGAATCGTAAAATTGAATTGTTCCCCTGATAGTTTGACTCCTTTGGACAAAGGTAGGCCACCTATTAAATTGAGAAACTAAATTTAGATAAATACTACATAATATTTAGACAAATAAAAAAGTTAATTGTGTTGATCTTTAACCTGTAGCCCAAGGGAACATCTTCTGGCCAATCATTCCAGCGCATTCTAATTGTACCTGGGCGTCCAATTCCCAACCTCTCCCAACACCACAACTGTAATAGGCACACACAACCTGATAGATGGGCTGTTCTCCTAGACCGGGTGGTTGCCTTATACAACTCTCTATATAAGAAAACTAGAGTTACAACACCCCAAGATAGAGTGCCACAACGTGCAAAATCGGACACAAGAGGGAGATACCGAACATGAACTCTATCCCCTGTACTATCTGGGATAAGGTAACTACCTAAGAAATATAAGAGATATGCCCTAGTATACCTTGTCCTCATTTCTACTTGTTGTTCTTCATTACCCGCGGTCAGATCCATATCCTTGAAGGTCTCACGCAACCAAATCAAGGAGATATGCCCCTTAGACATCCCATCTGGTGCATCTCCTAAGAAATTCTCACAAAGGTGAGTCCATGAAGAAAATTGCCCCTCATTTACACCTAAAGGATATGAAGCTATAACCGGTGGGCCATCAATCCTCAGGCCTAAAAGAACTGCAACATCCTGAAGAGTGACACTCATCTCAAAAGGGGGAAGCCTAAAAGTATTGCTAGAGTTGTCCCACCTGTTAACTAATGCAGTTATTAAAGTAGGGTCAAGGTGGATACATGGTAGCCTATGAACAAGCCCAAAACCAGCTATGGAAATATTGTCTAAAACATCCTGGTCAATAATAGGCCATTGTGCCAACATAATGTGGTGCTGGGAGAGTCGGTAGGTTTCTTGTCTAGGAGCCATATCTATGAAAAGTGAAAATATTTCATTAAATGAAAAGTGCAAAAATTACATTACATGAAAAGTGCAAATAGTGTACAACATTTAAGATTGTCAAGATTCTTCATTAGATAAGATGAAATTACAACATGAACAACATGAATTACATTAACAAACAATATAAAAATACAACATGAACTACATGAAATTACTGCATTTGATTCAGTATCTCATCTAGAGGTTCATAAAATGGCCACACTTGATGTACCACTCGATGTATCTCTGGATGTGATACAGCTAACTGGTTTTTTACTTGTTCGTTGATTGGCATTGCTTTCTGTTTTGTGTGATCCCAATACCAACCAGGTAGCTCAAGAAGTTCTTCATACATGTGAAACATTTGCTTTAAAAATTGCCAATGAAATTTTTCTTATTCTTTTGTCACTATAAATCCTAACTTGTTGTGCAACAAATCTGGTACATCATTCCAGTCATCATCCAATAGAGTTTGATGAGCCATTTTTCCCTGTAGGCACTTCGTAGCTATTATTTGGATTAACTCTACGGACATGTGAAATGTCCATGTCCTTCGATGAGCCATCTATAGAAATTGAAATTACAAACATTACATGACTTTAGTGAAATTGCAAACATTACATGACTTTAGTTAAATTGAAACTGCAAATATTACATGACTTGAGTAAATTGAAATTGCAAACATTACATTAGATAAGCCATCATATGACATTAGGACAAGTGCGTCTATTATGGCCCTTTCTGCCACACTTATGACAGTGATATGTATACTGATTTGGATCAACATCCATAGTTGAATGCCTTCTCTTTTTCTTTGGTCTTCCAGCTTGCCTTTGTTTCCTAGGGGGTAATAAGGGATAAATACCTCTACTTTCATCAAATTGAGGCCAATACCTCTTGTCGGGAATGCCACGAAATTCAGTTCTGTACGCATTTAGATAAGCCTCATTTGTATAATATGCACTCACGAGTGCATCAAGATCCCAATTGACAGATTCTGCAGCTACCCAAACATGAGAGCATGGAAAATGCCATTGTTGTGGAAAACCACAGCTGCATTCCCTGCCACCATTTGGACGCACTATTACTTGAAATTTATATCCATCCATGTCACCAACAAGCCATTCATCATTGTTCACACGGATGTGTATTGTCAATTTTTTTGCATCCTCTCGAACATTATAAAGCTTATCATGAACCTTAAAGGGCCAATGAAATCCATCTTATGCACGTTTATTTGCGAGATTACGCCTTCACAGCCACATGGTCACAGAGCGATAGTATGTGGCAACAATTAATTCTTGTATTGGCAAACCTCTAACACCTTTTAAGACTCCATTACAGCCTTCAACATGATTGGTAGTCAATGACCCATACTTGCAACCTCTGTCATATGCGAGAGCCCAATGTACTGGATTTTGGCCCAATAAATATGACTTCGCTGTTGGTTCTATGGTTTCTATAACAGTCATATGACGATCAAATTCATGTGTATCAGTTGTGGATCCCACCTTCCACATAAGGTCCCTCAACTCCTTGGACTTGAACTGCTTATGGAAGTTCTCCCAAAGATGTCGAAGACAATAACGATGTTGAGCCCAATGAAATTTTGATTGAAGGGCTGGAAAAATCCCACTCATTCGATCAGAAATAATACACAAGTCTGTACGTCGTGGAATGATTGGAATACAAGTTTGTAGAGAACCAAAGAACCACTCCCAGGAGTCCTTATTTTCTTTCTCGACAACAGCAAAAGCAAGTGGAAATAGACCATTATCAGCATCTATGCCACATGCAAGGAGAAGTATGCCAATATATTTTCCTGTTAAAAATGTGCCATCAACAGTAAGAACAGGCCTACAATAGGCCCAACCCCTCACAGCTGGACCAAATACCCAAAACACCCGCTTGAATCTACGAGTGCCTTCAGTTTGAAGGATATAATCATCAATAAGGTGGGCATATATAGTTCTTGGAATATATTGTGTTAGAGAAATTAGGAACGGCAACAAACTATGATATGATGATTCCCAGTCTCCAAATATTTTACAAACAGCCTTCCTCCTCGCTAGATATGCCTTCTTGTAAGGTATATTGAGCCTTAGTTCATCATTCACCTTGTCACGAATTTCTCGTGTCGACATATCCAGTCGTGATACTAGGATTGACATTATCATTCGAGAAATATAAGATGCTATGACTTGGTGATGATCATGATTCATAACAGTTAATTCACAATTGTGGCCTTCTTTACAACGTTTTATCTTCCACATGCCACCTGCTTTTTTGGACTGGCAAGCGGTCAATCTCCAAGGACATCGTTCATCATGGATACAAGCAAGTTTAAGATGACGATTATTTGAGCGTAATGTACGGTACTTGACATTCTTTTGTACCGACCATTTTTGGAGTGTCTCAACCAGTACAACTTTAGATGCAAATAAAGCACCCTCATATATAACAGCACTGGAAGGATTGTAATCGAGACAAAATTCATGACAAAAATCTTCCACCCAGTCATCATCTTGAAAAGCTTCATAGTTGGAATCAATGTGTTCATGTTGGGGCCATTGGTTGTCAAATATGGATGGAATATGACTCAATACTACAATAGAGTCAGGGAATGGATGTGTGTGCTCAGCATCGGTTTCAGTCAATGACTCATCCTCTGGTGGTTCACTGTTATTACCACCTTCAATGTCACTATTGTTATCACCTTCATGATCACTATCATTATCACCTTCATGATCACAATCATTATCTCCCTCCTCAACCTCAACACCAATATTCTCAGTAGTTAGATTTTGAGAAAATTGAGGTGGTTCACTCCACTCAGCTGTTAAATTGCTAAGACTGAATTGAGGTGTAAGACTGAATTGAGGTGGTTGACTCCATTCAGTAGTTAAATGACTTTGAGAGAATTGAGGTGGTTGACTCCGAGAGAATTGAGATTGAAATTGATTCAATAGACTCATTAAATAAGGTTGTTGGTGGATAGATATTTTTTCAAGAAACACATCAATATAGGCATCAGCTGAAAGTGATAACAAGGTTCTGTATGCATCATCATCATCAACTTGTATGAGCATATGATTTTCTCCAGGGAAAAGATAGGATATTTTGATAGAGAAGTGGTTGGGATTGATGTCAAGTGTTGTATAGATATATGATTTTAGTTCAGATAGGGTATTAATAAGTGAAATGTTTATGGGTCTAACAGATCGACTAGAATAAGACCCATCAGAGAGAAATTGTCCATCATATCGCATCTTCACAATTCGTGAATTTGAACTAGATGCCATGTTCCTATATTTTAGAATATTAACATGAATTAATATTTTAGAGCAGTGACATCAATTTGGAATTAAATTTATTGGACTACTTTTTCTATAACATTAACAGTGAACAACAATTAAGAACAACAATTTTGCTATTTTTTCTGTAAAATTAACTAATTCTTAACAACAATTTTGCTAATTTTTTAGTAACACTAACATTTCAAAATAACAATTTTGCAATTTTTTAGTAACACTAACATTTCAAAATAACAATTTTGCTAATTTTTTTAGTAACACTAACATTTCAAAATAACAATTTTGCTAATTTTTTAGTAACACTAACATTTCAAAATAACAATTTTGCAATTTCGAACAATAAATTTTCAGGTATTAAGTAGCCTTCAATTGTCATTTTCTACATCATTATTTCAGTAATGTGCAATTAAAGACTAACAATACATTTATTTCAGATGTAATATTTCGTACTAAAGTTAAGTTCATATTTTGAAAATTAAAAATTTGATAGAATAAATACCTGAAATGGAGAGTTATCTGTTGACAATCGAAGAATAGAAGAAGAGAAAGAAGAAGATCCAAAAGTCTCCGAACAGTAGCAGATATCAGCTCCAAGATCGCCCGAAATAAGCTAAAACCACCCAAACCAATAGAAATCCGAGAAGAACTTCTCCAGAGCAATGGGAATATAGAGCTAGATGAAGGAAATGAAGAATGGTGTGAGTTTGGGGGACTGTTTTCGCCCAATATATATAGGGGAGCAATGCGTCCCGGTTGGGGACGCATTGCGCCCACGTGGCACCGCCGCGCGGCGGCCAACGGTAAAATAGCCGTTGCCTGGGAGCAATGCGTCCCCGTCCCGGACGCATTGCCTGTGTGGCATTTTCTAGCCGTTGGGCGCGTCGCCGGGCGCGACGCATTGGTCCCACAAAGAGCAATGCGTCCCGAAACGTGACGCATTGCCCTCGTGTGGGGCCAATGCGTCCCCTTCCGGGACGCATTGCTCTCCCGCGAGCCAATGCGTCCCGGCTGGGGACGCATTGGTCCCACACAAGGGCAATGCGTCACCTGTCGAGACGCATTGCCCTCCTGTGGGACCAATGTGTCCCCCGCAGGGACGCATTGGCTCGCGGGAGAGCAATGCGTCCCGGCAGGGGACGCATTGCTCCAGAAATGTGCAATTTTGGGCAATAAGTTCAAGAACGTGCCATTTAGGTAATTAAAATTGGCAAATGTGCCATTTAGGTATTTTTGCCTAAAAAACATTGCTAACTGCTATTACGCTGAACAAGTTCGTTATTGAATTTTCGATTAGAGGTTACTGTCAGTCAGTTAGGTACGTTTCTAGCTATAGCAAAGAAGGTGATTATCCAGTTGTTGTTGGTTAATTCCTGTTGCTTGACTCAGCAGATCAAGAATATCGATGGCACGTATATATTTTCTTTTCCAGCTGTGTTATATTGATCACACACGGATGAGATCCAACTTGTAATCAATTCACACCAGTTTCGTAAGATTCAATTCCTTGAACAGCTTTTGGTAGTTTGTTTCCAGCCACCATTTGTAAGCGATCACAGAGACGTACGTATCCATCTCGTCTACCAGGCGAGTATAAAAGCATTACAACATAAAATGTAGAACGCACTACAGGAAAATGTCTCAATAACGATGGAAAAAAGTTGTCATGTAGAACTACAGGAAAATGTCTCAATAACGATGGAAAAAAGTTGTCGTAGTTGTAGAAAAACTTGTCGTTATAACTATCAAAGACGATAAAAAAAACTCGTCCCATCTTACTGTTATTGGTCTTGCCGAAACAGTGACGTCTCATTTCAATCCAAAGCTATTAACAATAACGGCAACCAATACATTTTGTCACTAATGGCTATAACGATAACATGAATCGTTCGCCACAAAAGATTTTAACGATAATATGATCATGTCACAGTAGTCAGTCACGACTACTGCAATCAGCTTGTCTAAAAGAGTAGTGGGGACGTCTTTTTTCAGTCGTTAATAGAAACAACGACAAAATATCAAAACGAATTTTTGTAATACATCTAATATACGTATTTGAATGGTAGAGCAGTATAAATTTATTATTTTCTATAACCATTAAAAATACACATTCAACATTTACGTATGATATTGACAAACTGGCATTGGAACAAACAAATTATAACTTTTGTTGATCTGAAAAAAGTGTTGATATACATTGCGGACATTGACATTGCCCCTTGCGTAAAGAAAATTACAATAGATATTGGACAACCACACCTCTAAGTGGCGTACATCTAAATGGACAAAGACAAATTCTCTATAGATAAACTTTTCCTTTGTTCAAATATGAAAAGTTACTTTGTCAAATTCATCCCAGATACAAGCTTATGCAGAAAAAGATGCTTCATCAAATTCATCCCAGATACAAGCTTATCCAGCATCAACTTCGAAGAACCAAATGTCAACTGCAGTAATAAAAAATATCAGTAAACTAGTGGACGTGTTGCTATCAAAGAAACATAAAAATGTCAAAATATTTCGACCACTACTTCTGTTGTAGGAATAAAATAATCACGCAATGGAAGCTTCAAAAGAAGCATTTTGTTATTCTTGTACGTTAATGTCAAGCTTCCACTATGCAAATTCTAAAATTATAGTCTTTTTGTACCGCATTCAGACATCTATATTAGACAATAAAGCTTGAACGCTTATACTTAAATATCACACTCTTTTTCCTAAAGTTGCACTTACCTATATAAGATTACCAAGGCAACACACATACTTAAGTGGCTCATTAACTTTTATTCTCCAGAGGACATATCATGAGGACAAGTGGGCAACTAAGTGCTCAGATGGTCCATCATCTGGAAATTGCTCCTATGTCTACTTAATTTGTGGCATCCTGGTATTCCTTAACGGCCTGTTTGGACAAACAAGCTTCAACACCATTACCCACACCCAACTAAATTAAAGATCTAGAGACTGCCATCCCCAGACTCTGATGATAGCATGGTGGATTAAGGTTCAGCTGATTATAACAAATATATACCATGCCCATGGAAACATTGTAACATGTTAGTTAGCACAACACCTGCCTCCTTGAGAGGATATGAGATTACACCAATATCACAAGGAAGTCCAAGGATCATGCTGCATTTATAGTTTTTATAGTATCATGCTTATGCAAGGATGTAACTATAGTATCATGCTTATGCAAGGATGTATGATGAGCTATAAAGCAAGACTTAGTAACTCATAATGGATAATAATTTACCATGTCAATTGCCATCAGATTATCATGGTAATTCCTAGCCAAGTTCTTCATCCAACTAGGTATCATAGTTCGCTTGGTAGGCAATTGCATAATAGTAAGCATCTGATCAACATCTTTAGGGATTGAAGGTTGCTGCAATAGCTGAATAGATCAATTAGTTAATAGAAATGATTTTTGGCACATGGAAACTAAAATCAAATAAAACTTTGATAGAAATTAGTATAAACCTATAGGGAATAACCACATGGAACTACTTAACTATGAAACAGTTCAAGAAAAATGTGTTTATCAATGTATCTTAGTATAAACTCTACATATGCTGTGAAGATGGCGGCACACCCAGGCGGCAGGGGCGGAGGGCGAAGACCTCCTCCTCAGCATGGAGGTTGTCCCCCGCAACCCAGAGGGGATCATGTCAGGGTTGCCAATACCTCAAAGGAGTGGACAACCATCTGCAAGGTGCCGGTTGGAGACCAGAATACCAGAATTGAGCAGACTGAGATTGTTGTTTATGACGATATGATCATCATTCCGCAATATGAGGTGAAGTTTAAAAATAAAAAAGCCAGAAGATTGCTGCCAAGAATATGGCCGCATAGTAAATAAATTTCAAACGCTGCAAGCTGCAATAAGCTTAGATTGCTGGAGGTATGGGAGAATCAGAGTTTTTCCATCAAAACTCTCTATCAGTCATGACAATGCTTACACTTTAGGTTATTGTTTAATGACAAGGAAATTGAAATCATTTCGGTCTATGCAGACAATGAAGATAGCAAGAGATGTATCCTATGGGAAGACTTCAGACTCATTAAATCACAGGCAAGTCCAAAATGGATTGTTCTTGGGGATTTTAATGCGGTTAGAGCAACTACTGAAAGAATGGGTAGGTTTGCTCCTTCTGCTAGATCGATGCTTGAGTTTAACCAAGTTATCAGTGATGTGAATGTTACTGAGATCCCAGCAAAGGGGTCGTTCTATACCTGGAACAACTAACATCTTGGTAATAATAATACAAGAAGTAAGATTGGTAGAGCGTTTTGCAATCTTCAAGTTCTTGCTGAGTTTACTAAACTTTGGGTGGAAATACTACCTACAATCTACAGTGACCACCATATGCTCGTCCTACATATGGGAGATGCTAAAATAGCTCAAAAGTGTCCTACTAGGTACTTTAATGCTTGGGCAATCCTACCAAGCTTCAAAGAAACAGTTGCACTGCTTGGTCTATGAAGGTTTATGGAAATCCGATATATAGATTATGCCAAAGACTGAAGAACACTAAAAGTGCGTTACAGACCTGGAACTGGGAAAGACAAGGGGATCTCAGTGACTCTGCCACAAATAAAGAAAAGGAAGCACTTGCTGCACTTGCCAGTTCTGACAGTGACCTGCAAAATGAACTATTGTGGGAAATGGCAACACAGAAAAAAGAAGAGGTAATCAAAGCTAAAGATGTTGAGGAATCCTTTCTCCGTCAGAAGTCAAGGGTAAATTGGGGGACTCCAACTCCAAATTTTTCAATGCATCCTTGAAAACAAGAAGATGTTGAAACCAAATCAAGGTTGTTCAGCAGGATGATACTGTTATCAAAGGAGATGATGCTATCAAGACGAGTTTTCATACTCATTACAGTAACTTATTTAAAGCGCCCAAGGGCGTTGGAGTCAAGTACAGCTGGTCAAAAATAGCTAAGATTACAGAACCCCAGAAACAAAACATGGTTAGATTGGTCACTGACAATGTTAGAAAAAATAGCTAGGATGTACTAGTTTTCGCCATCCATTAAAAATTCACCATTGACAACAATGAAGGTTAGTCACCTTGCGTACCAAAAATCTCCATCCCATTGTCACATCCATCTTTTCTCCTATTATGCAAACACTGTCATTGACTATCGTATCAAATGGATTAGATAAATTCATGTGTAAGTGAATCATAGTTAAATTCAGATTACCTATCAAATGGATTATCTAATCCTATCAAATGGATTAGATAAATTTATTGTCGTCGAGTGCATGAACTAAAACATGATTGATATACGGATGTCAGAAAATAGAGCCTTGCATTTAGATGGAGATGGGAGGCTGACAGTGAGTTGGTGAGACATACGTGTTGCACATGCTCTAATATGAAATTTTCAGAAACTGGGAAGAGTGAAACCAACACGATTTAATTCGAAAGCTGCTGTAGATATGAAGCCAAAGTTGTGCAGGTGATTAATTTGTGTTTCTTATTACTGTGGATCAGCAAGGCATCCTTCCAACGGAGTCATGATGAAGGAAGTGCTGAATTCAATAGCATTTTATTGTTATTCTGCCGATGACGTTGAGATGGTAGTGGGTATTCACCAATGAAAGACGAAAATGATGAAGCCAATTTGCACATCTTTTAGAAATGGGTATTCTGTCACTGTCCAAGAATGTGTAACGATCAATGTACAACGCAATTTATTGAATGGTTTCTGTTGCTTTGAAAAATTATCTATATAAAAATGCATAAACTTGATCAATAAGGTCGGGAGGATTATTAAAAACCTAAAATGACAAGGATATAATAGAAATCCTTTGCGTACCAAGGCAGAGAAGGATGTATGCCATGCCTTTTTAAGAAGAAAAAGAAAATTTGTACCTCAATGCAATGTGTAGTTAGCCTGACTTAATACCGTGACCACAAAAGAATATTGCTGCTCAAACTTCACGATGGGGACCATGGATGACAATGATTCAAATAGTTCTGACCGAGCTTGAAATTGAGGCGTAACTGGATGAGGATAGTGAATCATCTTAGAGTTATGACGGTGATTGCATGTTCTTGTTGTTTAGCTGTCACTGCTTCTTGAGGATGTTTAAGAACTCGACCCACTCCAGGTTTATGTTATTGCTGCGAGAATGGAAGCAGATTTAATGTAGAGCTGACAGTTCCCATTCGATCTATTTCTGGTTTTGCGGCACACTGGTAAACAAATGACAACCTAATCGATTGGATCAACAGTGAAACAAAAGGAAGAAAAAATTGAGCACCCATATTCATTGTCCAAATGAAGAATACGTGGGATTTCTGTGAAGCTAAACAATGTCACCAACGTCAGGCATTAGCTCGAGAACTCAACCGCCACCTACTGGACCGGACCTTCCAGACGCCCCCACAACTGAGGATTTAACTTTTAGTTTGTTTTGTTAGGGGAGGAGAGACCAAGAAAAGATCCAGAACGTAAGAGGCAAAGTTGGAAAGAGGAATCCCACCTACCCTTTCATCGACACAGTGCAAACTCATGGTGAGGCACAATTTTTTTCTCCACTGTGGCACCTACGATGGTTTGGGTTTACCATGAGAAGACGAGTGTGCACCTGCAAACAAGTAAGCGTGGACAGAGGAGAGCCAATGTTAGTCCAACAACTTGGGAGATGAATCTGGAAAGAGTAAAAAAAATATGAGAAGAATCTAAGATTTGAAGTATATTACATGGAATTGGATGTCACTGCCCTATTTTTTTTATCAGGGGGATGAACTTACTTGCGTGTTGGAACAACACCTCCTCAGCATCATCTTGTTCTGCAAACACAGATACAATCTGTCAGAGATGGGAGGTGGAACAACGATCTCTGAAAACAACCAACCACAAAGTTTTTTCTACGGTTATTTTCCTTTACATTGGGGATGTGTGAATCAGTGATAACTGGATCATGGATTTAAGGGAGTGAGTACCTCAAACGATTACCCCTGTTATCGGGTAGACTAACCAAGAGTAGTGTGTGCCTCTTGTTGATAAAATCAAAACAAAATTAGATTCATGGAAAACAAGTCTTCTCTCTATGGAAGGAAGATTAGAACTTATCATATCCACACTGTCAGCGTATCATTTGTACTGGACTGGTACTTTTCCTTTGACTAAGAGCACCATGGAAGAAATCGATAGGTTGTGCAGAACCTTCCTGTGGGATGATACAGAAGGACAAAAGACCTTTCATAAGTAGGTATTTTTATTGGCCGAGTGCTCACCTGGAATTTGATTATTCGCTATGATATTTGGAGCAAGTAATAATGCATGTGCAAACACGATTTAGCCCCAACATAGCATAGTTATTGCATAAAGAAGGCATAACCTTTTATTTAATTATTATACACATGCATAAGTTATCAAATAATAAAAAATAGTCTAAGGATGGCATGGTTTAGGTCACAAGAAAATGTATTTGGTTGTGGTGGTATTATCATACAACTGCACATATCACATACAATAGATTTTAACAACAAGGACTATAGAAAGTATTGTTATGTTGGATCCATTTCCTTTATGCTATAGATTGATTGAGATGTGGTATAGTACTAGCTTATACAAAATGGTTCATATGAGCTCAAGATTTAACCTACAAAGGACACCGAATGTATGCATCCGTCAATATGTTTTATATATCAATACAGAATATTTAGAGGTCAAACTAGGGGAGACAAGATAGCGAACTAAATACTGTAATGCAAACTTTTTAGGACTCATTGTATGTCCTTATATGCATTTGGTCTTTTTACTTTTTAAATAATTATACTATGGTTAATAAAAGCTCATGCCCTTACTAGTTTAACAGACTTTAATCATTGAAGGAACAACATATATTTCTAACCTGGTCTGCTTGGCAGAAGAAGCCAAGTGGAATTGTGCTAGTTACTTAATGGATATCCACTTTGAACCAGCGGTAGAACATATTGAAGGATGAAGGCTGCTGCAATCGGCTTGGTAGGTAACTCATAATAGTAAGCATTTGATCAGCATCGTTAAGGACTGAAGGCTGCTACAATAGTTGAACAAATTTATGTTCAACACATAATTATTCTTCAAAGACAACAAATATCTAAACAAGTGGCCTAGGACTGAAAATATGATATAAAATCTCTTACATATGTTCTTCAGCCAGCCAGGAATCATAGCCCACTTGGTAGGCAGCATCATAATAGTTAGCATATGATCATCATCAATAAGGACTGAAATCTATAGAGAGCAAATAGAAAAGTAAGAAAAACAACCCTCTAGTGAAGGTTTGCAATTAGGAATCATATCAAGTAGTGAACAAATATATTTATGTAAACCATCAATATATACCCACTTCTTGGATACCTGCTTGAAGGAAGAAACTGTCTTTCTTGTCACCTTGTCCATGTTATTTATTCTACAGTCAAGTCAAATTGGATTTAAAGCCATATCAAATTGGTCTAAACACCTGTGTTCAAAATGAATCAAATTTCATCTACATTAAAATTGGATGCAAATAAACTTTTATTTAATTCATGTACACATACATAAAGTATCCTAGAAGCAAATCTTGTCCAAGGATGGCGTTGTTTAGGTCATAAGAAAATGTATTTGGTTGTGACGGTAGGAGCATACATCTGTAGATCACATACAATAGATCTAAAGAATATATTTAATTGCTCATGTAAATTAAATTCTTAGATAATATAAAAATTCTATAAAATGTATGCTTATACCTAGGTCCTTTTATAATAGATTCATAATCCCAATTGAATGTGAGTCCTTGAACTGCAATAATCTACCTATTTGGCATCGCATAGAATATATAAAAGAAACACTTAATTTTGCATACCTCTCGTCATTCTTGTTCTTTGTCTCTTTCCATTCTTCCTCATCCCTTATTCATCAAAATATTCTAGAAAAAAGCACAGTTAAGAAACACATATTGTAGTTTGAATTTTAAAGAAGACACTAATAAATAGAAATGGAACCTACTCTCTTACAATTTAATTTGACACTGCAGTTTGCTTTTCCTTGAGCCATCGATGTGTGTGCACCATTTTTTCATGTTTCATTTACTACATACAAGTTGCTCAAGAAATTTTGTATGGAAAACAACCTCACCTTCAGGATAGGAGCCTCCAATACAATACATGGTTTCAACTCTTATGTTTCAAAGTTGCTCAAGAAATTTTCATATCTACTCATGATCACTAGCTACAACAACTATAAACCATACATCAAGACAATATTCATTCTTCTCCAATAATGTTCCAAGAAAAAGAACTAATTAAGATGTTCTATTTACACCATTACATATAGAACAGAGTGCATAAAAATAAATAACATGACTGGGAATTAATCATATAGAAAATAGAATTATTTCAAACTACACATATAGACAAAGCAAGGAATCATAAATATTGCAATGTCCTCCCTTGACAATCTTTCAAATATTTGAGTGTCCTTTCCAGATTCGTCCATCATTCCCTGCCATATAGCATATGTGAATACATTGATCATTAAGCTGAACACTACAAGAATATATAAAATATATGTTAATGTATTGATGCCATGTGATACATGCAACCAATCTTCCAAGGATAATAGTAAAGATAAAACTTCATTTGATATATTGATCTATTTGAACTATGAAAAGTTTAGAAAAACCACTAAATTTTGAATGATAGTAGGAATGTAAATTCATCTTTCTCTTAGTTAACCTTGTAGCTAGTTTAATTCATCATCTTCTGATATAGATGCAGAAGAGGAAGAACCATCTTCATCCTCAGTAAACTACAGAAGTTGTTGAAAGTTTTGATTATTGACTATCACATCAAGTATCTTTTCCACTTTTCTTAGGCACTTTTGTGTGGCTCGCTTTTCATTATTGACCACTTGAAGAGTTTCTTCTTGAACTTTTAAGGCTTCCTCATTTTTTAATTCTTGGTCCTTGGATTTTAGCTCATCCAACAAGGAATTCTTTGTATTGTAAGGCCCTCTAACATCTCTAGGTCTCACTCCTCCACCATAACCGGCTATGTACGTTTTGGTTCGTGATTCTCCATATACTTTCTCCACAACCTCAACGGGTAGGAGTGATGGCTCAACTTCTTGAACACTTATGATTATTTCCTATAAAAATAATTATTCATAAAAACAAAAATAAAAATAGTGTTAGTGACCCTGTAGATTAGGACTTACATGAACTTGAGATGCCTCTATAGTAGCTATTGCATTTCCCTTCTTATGGCTCTCAAAATAAATTGTGCCAAAGTCAGGTGGTTTTCCATCTTTTCCTCCCTATAATATTCCCACGTTTAGCTATACACATTACAAAAGACATGAAAAATGAATATGAATGACATATAGATATGGACAACCATATGCCATGAAATTTCTCTCAGAGGCTTGCTACCAGTGCGATGAAGTAATTTTTTGTTCAACCCTTCTCTATTTGTGGTATTTCTCTTACTCAATGCCTACAGTCATATCAATAAGTACATACATTACAACAACAAAATTATAATATAAAAAAAGTAAAAAGAAATGATGTGGTATTATTTTTATAGAATGTTACCAAAAACTTTTCACTATTAAAATGCTCCTTCACCAACCATTGCCAATCACTCTCAATTTCGATTGACATAGGCTTCCTTTGTAGTTGTTGTTGCATGTCTAACCCTTTAATAGTGTGGTACATCGCTTCCCTCCACTTTACCCATAACTCCTTCAGATGTTTCAAAGTATGACTTTTATATTCTTCCATCTTGTTGTTTGTAAATTTGTCCTAGAACAAGTGCGACATAAATTTAGATATTGAATGATTCTATTTAAAAAATAAATGCATTGTAATTACCACAACTGCTGCCCACATGTGTTCTTTTTGCCTTTCATTGACATCGTTCCAAGAATGCACCTTTATCGGACAAATATTCTGATCACGAATGATCCTACCCAAGTGTCTACTCCACACCTTATGATTTTTCCCAACTGGGAATCCTTGATAGAAGGTGATTTCTAACTTGTTTCCTTCTCTTAATCTAGCAACCTTTTTACATTTGTTACTTCGTCAGCGTCTCACAACCTTTTCAGGGGCATTAGCTGCAATTAAGAGAAAAATTTTGATACACATTCAGATTACGTCATATAAAATGTTAACAAATATATTAATGGAAAGAAAGACAACAAAGAAAGAAGTCCAACAAACAACATGTCACAAATTAGGCAATCAAATACATGTGAAAAGTATTTCATGGTTGTAGTCTAGCATGTTAAAACCTACTAGATAGATAGGAGAGAATAAACATTAAATTTAAAAAAAATTGGGACAGTATAAATAACTAATTAACAACAGTTGTATTTTTTATCTAAAAAAATTAGTATTCAATGTGCACGAACTCTTATTATTAAGTAAAGACAAGTAAACATACATGTTGGTATCTCATTGATGGCATGATAATCCATTACTTCAGTAGAATTGCACCCTTCTTGCTGGATAGGAGCATCTTCAGGAGGTGTAAAATCATTTTCATTTGGTGGGTAAGGAACTGCAGCATTGCAGACTTCATTTTGGACAGGAGCATCTTCAGAAGGTGAAAAATCATTTTCAGTTGGTGGGGAAGGACCATTTCTCGGTGATGGATTACACCCATTTGATGGTGGGCCGGTTTTTCTTAGCGGAAAGGAAGCATTTTTTGATAATGTAGGAGATTGGGAATGGTTGATGCTTCATTGGGAAGATGAAGGCCTTGTCCCACTATTTAAAAATGAAAAATGATTGCTACTTCAGTCAATAATACCAGTAATACCACTTGCTATAGGATTTGACATACAACTTCTATGCTCTAATACACGACCATGACTCTTCCCTATAATACTTAATTGTTGTGGAAGGATATACTTCTTAGCCTTAGTATTTTCCATCAAACCCTTCTCACTTTTAGATGTGCTTATAACCATTTTCCTACATCACAATCAAGGTTAGTTGAAAAGGAGATATTTTCAAAAATCAAATGTAAATGACCATGCTATGCATAAAATATGATGACACAAATTATAAGAAGAGATCAGCTTTACAAGAATGTTTCTCAATAAAACATAATTGAAATTGAAACATTCACATATACTTGAAGGGAAAAAATGTTTTAGTTATTGTTATCAATATCAATTGCATCATCTTGTGCTTCTTCAACATGAACTGGATCAAACTTGTCTCGTGGTTCTACCTTTGTAACAACATGCCACCCCTTGTTAATGTGATCATTTGCATAAAACACTTGGGATGCTTGTGTGGATAATACAAATGGTTCACCAGTTTTCCAAATACGTCTGCAGTGAACACTTGTGAAATCATACTCATCAATCTTTACTCCTTTAACTTTATTAGCAACATCAAACCAATCACGTCGAAACAAGACCACCTTATTATTACCCAAGTATTGCAATTCTATAATTTCAATCAGTTGGCCATAGTAATCTATGCTACCTCCACTACCATCATCACCAACGACAACCACTCCACTACATTGTGATGTCAATCTCGTATCATGGGACCTAGTGTGAAATCGATATCCATTCACTACATAACCATAAAAAAATGTAACACATTTGAGTGGATCACGTGACAGTGAAAGTAGCTCATCCATCTTCTTACTTTTATTATTCACATATTGATCAGCAACCTAATATATCAGAATTATAAAAGAATTAGTAACACATAACTAGTATATTTGTACAGTACCATGTGAATACAAAAAAATGTCTTACCTTCATCTTAAACCACTCTATGAAATTCTCACTTATTTTTGTAAGAGGTATATCTTCTACATTTACTTCTTGACTTTCATAATATTCTCTACAATAAATAAGTAAAGAAGCATATGTAATGAAGTTAATTAATTTCATCTAAAGACCATCAATAGAAAGAGACACGAAAGGAGGTTAGGACTCACTCAATGTATTGTTTGACTTCTTCACAATTGTTTAGAATGTATATATGAACCTGCTCCAACATGAGTGCATCAAGGTCTCTTGTTGTACCACCACCTAGCCCTCTTCCCTTGTATGTAAAAATACTTAACATTGCTGATTCATTTACACCACCATCATAATTCCTATCAAGACGATTGAACCTTGTCTCAACTTTATGCAAATATCTTGAACAAAGATTCATGCATTCTTCTTCTATGTATCCTTCTGCTATTGAACCCTCAGGACTGGTCCTATTGTGGATGTATGACTTTATTGTAAACAAGTTTCTCTCTATTGGATACATCCAATGACCATGAATGGGTCCACATAGCATATCCTCATGTGCCAAATGAATAGGCAAATGCATCATAACATCAAAAAATGATGGGGGGAAAATTTTCTCCAACTTATAAAGAGTAATTGGAATTTGTCTTTCAATTTGCTTCAAGTCCACCATATTTAAGCACTTAGAACCTAACACCTTAAAAAAACGTGACAACTCAAGTATTGGTTCATAAACAAACTTAGGAAGAAGATCACACAATGCTAAAGGAAGTATGTGATGCAACAATACATGATGATCATGACTCTTCAACCCTGAAAGCTTATTCTCTTTTAGGTTCACACACTGTGAAATGTTTGAAGAAAATCCATCAGGAACGTTTAAATCCTTCAAAAATCTACAAAACTTGTGCTTATCCTCTCGAGATAATGTGAATGGTGCATCAGGCAATATAATTTTACCATCGCTTGTCATTGGGTGTAATTCTTGTCTGATGTTCATTGCCTGTAAATCAAGACGAGATTTGTAATTGTCCTTTGTCTTATTATTCACATTCAAAAGAGTTGCCAAAATACTATCCATGTATTTTTCTCTATGTGCATCACATCTAAAGTATGTCATATCAAAAGATCTTTCCAATAAGGAAGCTTGAAGAAAATACTTTTCTTATTCCAGTTGTCCCCCCTATTCTTGTGTAAAATTTTCTTGGAACATTTACCCAAAACATTCCCTTCAAGATTTTGGACTTGAATAAGGATGTCATCATCCGTTAATGGTGTGGGTGGTGTTCCCTTCTCAATAGTTCCATCAAATGTAGATTTATTCCTTCTCCAATGGTGATTTAAAGGCAAATAACGTCGATGACCCATGAAGCACTCCTTTCCACCATTAGCTAGTCTTAGGTATCCTTGTGACAACATGGACAAGCAAACTTTCCCTTAGTACTCCAACCTGATAACATCCCATATGTAGGAAAATCATTTATAGTTCACAAAAGTGCTACCCAAAGATTAAAATTTTGATGTGTAGTTGAATCATATGTTTGTATACCAATATTCCAAAAATCCAACAATTCTTCTATTAGAGGTTGTAAATAGACATCAATAGCATCCCCAGGACCATCAGGACCAGGAATTAGCATTGGATAAAATAAAATTAGGTTGCTTCATGCACATCCATGGAGGCAAATTGTAGGGAATAAGAATTACAGGCTAAATACTATATGATGATTTAGAATTATTGAATGGTTGAAAACCATCACTAGCTAGGCCTAGTCTGACATTCCTTGGATCTTCACAAAATGTTTGATGAAGTTAATTAAATTTTTTCCATGCCAAGGAATCAACTGGATGACGCAAAGCCCTGTCAGAACTCTTATCATGATGCCATTTCATTAGCGCAGATGTTTTTGTGGACATAAATAGCATATGAAGGCGAGGCTTTAGTGGAAAATAACGCAATATCTTTGCTGCTACCTTCTTTCCATTTGCTTTTAGTTTCTCTTCCCCACTACGCTTGTCATGTTTCCATCTTGAAGTATGACAAAATCTACATTCATTAAGAGCACAATCTTCCTTCCAAAATAACATACAATCATTCATGCATTCATCAATCTTATCATATGAGCAACCAAGATATTTGATTATTTTATTTGCTTCATAATAAGAGTTGGGCAAGGTTGAGTCATCTGGGAATAACTCATCTTTCAACAATTCAAGTAGCATTGTGAAAGAATGATTGCTCCATTTCCCAAGACTCTTTATGTGAAGCAAATTTACTAATGCAGACAACTTTGAACCCTTTGAGCCCTTATAAAGAGGTTTATTGAGGTCATCTAACAACCTAAAAAATCTTTGAGCGTCATTGTTAGGTTCCTCTTCTTCGTTATTATGGTTGTAAAATCCCATGTCTTCACCATTTCTCTGAAAATGATGGTGGTTTGGGTGCATATCTTCAAGAAGCTCTAACATCTCATCATCAGTTTCATTATCTTCTTGATTGTCATCATTTTGAGAGTCTGAGTCAGATTCATGTCCTGTTTCACCATGATGATACCAGAAGGTATAACTCCTCACCATACCATAAACCATTAAGTGTGTTTTCACCAATTCATGAGAAATAGAAGAAGCATTCATACAACGAACCCATGGACACCTAATTTCATTTCTGCCTATTTTTCGACATGCATAGACCAAAAACTCATTGACACCAATTTCATATGTTGGATCATGAAGACGTTCATAAAAAAGGCTAATCCATCTCTTATCTGGTACCATTTTCTACAAACAAAAATCACATAATAATTATTCAAAAAAATATAAGCATCTATAATCGAACATTAAAATTTACAGTTGTTGCTTTTAAATGTTAAACCATATGTGGCTAGGCGGTCCCTTTTTCCTAAGGGGCACCTAGGAAGTCTAGGAGCCTAATTTTTACTAAAAATATTGCATACGTAGTAGAAATTTTGATCGTTGCTTATAACAGTCTACCCAATTTGGTCAAAATAGACCAACATTTCACAAATAAGACCTATTTCCTCCAAATCAGACATGTTTTCCCAAAACCAGACCTAATTTAACCTAAATTTGGCCTAAATCAAATCTAATTTTGCATAACCTGACTAAACAAACCATAAGTTCTATAATTTATCCTATTTCAAACTAAATGATGCAAGTTTGGGCATCATTTAGACTGGCTTCCCCTAAATCATACCTAATGTAAATTTCCCTAAATCACACATAATGTAAGTTTCCCTAAATTAGATGTATTTTCCCCAAATTAGACTGGCTTCCCCGTAAATCATACCTAATTTTCTACACGATGACGTTATTTGGAATAAACCAAACCTATTTCAACCATAAAGTGATTCAGACTGATCAAAATTGACTAAACTCAAAGCCAAATCATGCTAATTTAGCCTAAAAATTGTTTAATTTCGGCGTAAAGGGACTTTGAGGCCCACTTAATATACTTAATAGGTTAAACCTACTTTGGGAAGCCTAAGGCACTTACATAAATAAGCATTTATAATTCAACAAATAATGGATGAGTAGTTCTTTAATTAGTTTTTTGTCTATTGGTTTCTAATAATGCATCCCCATTTTCCATGTTATTGAACCTATTTATTACACCTTTTACATCATGTGCTTGTAGACAAGGCACAATGATTTCTTCACATTTTTCAAATTATTGTAGCAATCCAACATACTTGTTAGGGCAGACCTAGGTGCCAATGCACCCCTTAGGGTGTGTCTTACCATTTTTGCCACCATGGATCATTGTTGTGGGGTATTTTTCATGGTAATAACTTTGAATTTATTTTATATTATCTTTGTGTTCAATTTAAATATTTTTATTTATATAATATTTCAAACATCAGTTTTGTTTCAAATTTAGTTCTCTTAGTGAAAGTTTCTTGATCTACATACAGATGTCCAATATTAGTTTTTTTGAGAGGTATATATATAGATATATTCAAATCAATATAGTTATATGTATATTTGAAATAGATATATCTAGTTAGTAAAAACTCTATTAGACGTAAATCACATCTACTTGACCTAACTAGACCTCATTGGCCTAAATTAGAGCCAATTTTGCATAGCATAACCTAGTCTGACCTTAGACCCCTAATATACCTAAACTAACTTAAATGAGACACTATTTTATCAGATTAGATTGTACACACATAATCGTATCCTCCAAAATCAAAGTTAAGCATTGAAAATATTAAATGGTAAGTGAATAAAGTACTTGGGCTGCATTTTTTCCAGCTAGATATGGAGACAACATTAGAATGGTAGATCTGGGAAAATAATGCCTAAATTTTTTACAACTAATAGCATTAATATACCTTCCAAAAGACATGTCTAATTCACATAGAAATATTTTGAGTGTAAATCATATTGTTGGTCATTGAAGGTTTAAAAAATATAATATATTTACTAGTTACATAAAAATACTATGCTAAGAAAATACAACATTGTCTTATAAGAACAGTTCACTAAATCTACATGCAATAAAATACTATCATGTTGAAAGACAATTCAGTCTTGCGTATACGAATTTCAAGATCCCTTACATGAAATACATATGTATATTGTGTAAAATTGTCTTTCATATATGTTTTTGTGTCAATAAATTGACTAAATGACTTGTGTCTTAGCTTTTACATTTTTCCCATACGTGGAGAGGAGAAGAGAGGCAGCCATTTAATTACATTCACAAATGATGAAAAAGAAATGATTGGAGACCTTTCTATACTTCAATTTCCATGATTTTGGTGTGGAAAAAAAAAGAAAGAGAACAACAATATCTTACATATTAACCTTTCATTTACATGATAATAATACTTAACATTTTATTTTTATATCTTCATTGTACTAACTAATAACTACTAACTAAATATGTTATTAAGAAATTGATCTTATGTTGCATATACTCACTTCCTTTCCCCGTCCTATACCTTCCATCACCTCCATTAATTTTCTTACATTCCAAACAGAACATAGCTTCATTGAATATACATACCAGTAGTTTGTGGTAACTCCATATCAAAATTACCTGTTGTCTTTGTATCACTGTGACAAAAAAAGTTATGATAAACTTCTTATCTTCGCTTATTATCCTAGACTAAGGAATGAGTGAGAGGCTTACATATTTGGTATACATATCATATTAATAGATCCATTTTTTTATCAAACTATTTTCTTATTCATTCCTTCGAGCATTTGTAGGGCATATAAAAGAATACATAAATTGTTTCCATGTTAGGTGACAGATTTAAATAGAATTGATAGAAAAAGTATGTGTTTGATTGTAACAGGGCTGATGTAGTTGATATACTTTTCAATTGTAGCTACAGATTTTGGTTGATTAATAGATATTGTGCAGTATAAAATTCTATGAAAAGAGCACAGAGAGGTGGGACGTGGCCGCTATGCTTCTAACAAGGATTTTTCAGTACAGGGTTTTACAAGAAGCATACCAAAACTTATCATTGAAATAGAATAAGGGTGTCACAGAAGAAGGGGAGAGCTGGTACCTGTGAGTCAAGCCATCGATTGTTCCTGATAGGAAGAAGACAACTCAGACACCCTTTATTTGGGGCTGTCACCACCATCGACCCTGGCTAGAAGACACTGCGGTTTGGAGATACTAGGCTAAAGAAGATGAACTTCACATTGCCGCAGAGCTTGACTGGAGATGCCCAATCTTGCTTCCTTCTGCCAAGAGTACATGTAGATCACTTGGAGACTCCTCTGATGCTGATCAACGGCCAACAGTCAAGGCTTGGTATAACATCGGGAGTGAGGGACTCATGGTCACAACTGTTACAGGATCGGGGAAAGAGTGGGAGACGGGGTCGACTACCGCGGACGATGCCCCTTTCAGCGGGTGCGGCAAAAAAACTAGGGTCGTGTATTAGTTGGCTCTGACCCTCCATTTTGGATTTGTTACGACAAACCCACCCAGTAATAGACGATAATAAAATAATTCTACTGTCATTAATTATAACAATAACGTCAACAAAATTTAATTGTCATTTTCAAATAGTTAAATATGTCTGATATTTCGAGCTGATGTTATTTGAGCCACAAACAGTCCTGTTTCTCGTAGTGTTGGAATTCACTACAAATATATTTGGTTATTTCTTCATATAATAAAATATATATGGAGGTCAACCATAAATACGCATATACCTACATGTACAATTTTAAAATATATGTAGAAGAGGGGATATGTACATAAAAATTATAACAAATATGTATATATACATAAAAAATATTTTTAAGGCCTGCCTCAGGGACGCCTATGGATCAAGGTGTTTGTGTTTAGTGCCCTACTGCCTTGACAGGTCTGTGATTAATTGACTTATTGCTAGGTAAATGACTAACAAATGTTTATATCATATTAAACACAATGGAAGGATTTCTAAAGCTCAAGACAACCAAACAAAATATATTGTCTATAATTCATATGCTGACAAAAATTGAAGACCTAGGTTCAATAATAACTACAAAGGCTCTTAAATCGTGTAAAATTACGAAGGAATGAAACCAAATAATAGAAAAAATAAAAAATTGAACAAAACAGAGTTCGTTTTAATACTGACAATATGTACAAAACAACCACTTGAGTGCACTACTTGAATTAATGGATTTGTTAAATTTTTTTTCCCTTTATTGTTTTCCTCATTTACAACACAGATTTGCACAGTCAAACACACCATATAGATGTTGCAATACTAACCAAACTAATATCTAAAAATACATACTACAAATTTTGCAAACACAGTCTTTTATTGATTCACATTGCTAAATTGGATGTGTAAATTCTAAATTCGATTTATAACGCGTGGAAATATATATTAGCTAGCTTCTTATCTACCATTTTGTTTGAATTTATATCATATTCAATCTTAGAAATATCACTACAAATTAGTTGTTCGTCAGATTTTCATTAGTTGATTTTCAGTACATGATATGTTATTCGTTACGCCACTTTATACATGTGGTATGAAAAGTACAAATACAAAAAAAATAAAAAAGATTATTAATTTGGTATTTAGTTTGGTTACTTAGCCTTTATTAGTTCATGCAGTGTTTTGAAAAACGCCCCAGGCGCCCGTCGAGTGGACAAGAGGCCCAACCGCCTGGTTAAGGTCTTGAGCAGCCACTCAGGCGACAGCCCATTAAGCGGTCACCTAAACCCACCTATGCGCCCGCCCGATTCCTTGTTTTGGGCACCCGCTTTTGCCCTCCTGATTTCTGGGCGCTTGATTTTTTTGTTGTTGCTTTCTTTTTTATTTTTTATAGTCAAATGTTGTTGTTGCTACTATATATTGACTATTCTAGTATCTATGTACATGTATGAGCGACTATATTAGCATGTAATATAATGTACAATACTATAAGTCTATAACAATGTAATACATTGCCGTTGTACATTGGTTAATGTAAAACATTACTGTATAATACATTTTATAATACAATAATACATACGTAATATATTATGTACTACATACTGTATTTCTGTACATTTCTACCTTATATAATACAATATATTAATAAATTCTGAGATGTAATATATATTCTAGAGGAGGCACAAAATGTAGAAGCCTAGCCACAACCAAGTAAAACATGGCCACAAATCCACCTTGGCAAACCCACCCATCCGCTTCATTAAAAACTTGATATCATATTTCAGGTTCTCTTCCAACCTACATAAGCAGAGTAGTATCTGAAACCTTCTTTTGAGGCATGTTATCTTGCTCTATGAAATTCGATCCCCTGGCATACTTACTCTATGACTCCCATTGTTCAAATTAAAGGATGCATACTGCACAATATCACCAATTATTGCCCCCCATGTTGAACTTACATGACCAACTCTAGAGCAGGTTTTAGAAGCCAGTAAATATGTTCTACTGAGAGATCTAAGAAGGAAGAATATTTCTTTAAAATAGCAAATTGTCACAGTGGAGCTCACAAGCCACGATTCATTACTACAATTAATTTTCTTCCTAATCTCTGTCAAATGTCCATCACTCTTGTCCATAGTCCGATAAGAACAAAAATCATTTGGAATGGAGTAAGACAACAATCAATTTTTCCCATCTACTCTTAGTATTGTAATATGTGTAGTGTAGTTCAGGACCCCTAAATCTCTTGTCAAGTCCGACAAAGATAAAAGTGGTTGATTAGACAGGCTCAAAGATCCCCCATTCTATGATTTGTGGAAGAAAAAGAGCAATCATATACATACGAGCTACATTGTGGGATGTATTGTAATTTTAAAGCAATCAATATAATCTTAATATAGGGTGGATACCACCTAAAAACGTGATATGGAGTATTGTTATTGAAGTTCAGGTGCTCCTTTTCTAATTGCGAAAAGGAAAATCATGTATTGAATTGTCCTGTTCTATATCATCGCCTCATATTTTTTTATGAAAGGAGAAGGGGGAGAAACTTACGGATGAGAGATGCCCGTCAAAGTTATGAATAGCTTGATAGTCAAGCCTTATGAACCGTAAACCTTAAGGAAGGAGACACTCTCGCCACCCTCCACAAGCCTGACCTGGGGATGCTACTGCGGATGAGCCTGACCTGGTGATGCCGCCTTCGACAAGTCTGACCAGGGGACGCTGCTGCGGCCGAGCCTGACCTATAGACGTCGTCGTCGGGGACGAGATTGGTATGGAGACTCAGCCGCGGATGAACCAGACTTGAAGATGTAGCCACCAGGGATGAGTTTGATATGGAGACGCTGCCAGACCACCGAGGACCTCGATCTGGAGACGCCACACCAGGACAGCCTTGGTTTGAACACATGAGAAAGACCTGGCCATTGATTAACTCTTGCGCTACCGCCAGAGAAAGAGGGTCAACTAGAACATTGAGAGGATGCCCTCGAATCGGCTGCCAAAAGTCTATTTCATAATAGAGAACGACTATGGCTAGGTATAGCATTGGGGGGAAAGGGAAAGTCATGGCTGCGATTGATGCGGGAGCGGGGGGAGAATGGGAGAAAGGAGATGACTGCGGCACGTGGAAGGTGCCTCTTCCCGCGGGTAGCGTGAAGGGAATTGGGGATCAAGTTTTCATTTTAGTTGAGTTTGGCGATATTTACGACGGAAAGATCCTATTATTTACGACCGTTTAATAATTTCACCATGTTTAACCGTGTTAGAAGTGGCAGTATCATTTACTTGTTGTTGTTTAATATTTAATTACGTCAGGCAGGTCAAGTTGACGTTAGCTTTGTCGTTAAAGTTGTACTTTCCCGTAGTGACATATGAATGTGATAATCAATAAAGTCGATGGATGAAGAAACTATAGATAGATAGTTACATTGAAAATGGGAAAGATGTAAGTATGCTAAACATAGGGTTCACAGAAACTAATGCAACTATCTCGTCTCTTCGATCACATGAATGTATGAACATGTGATGAAGGAAGGAATGATAATAGAGACAACTAGGAAGTTAGGTTCTCCTTAATTCTTCTTCTTCTTCTTCTTCTTCATCATCATCATCATCATCTAAGCTTCAATCTCAACCATATTGGGTAGGTTACATGGATTTTTTTTCCTTCCAATAGCTCAGTTGCGGGTCATGCTCCGATCAGAATGTAAAGATTAAAAATCTCTTTTTATAAGATCTTCTAATGTTATTTTAGGTTTGTCTCTTGTTTCTTTTAATTATTCTTGACTCAATAACATTGTTTTAAATAGATGCATTTTTTGGTCTGTGCTGCATATGTTCATACCATCTTCGACGACCTTCATGCAACTAGTCCTTGATGCTCACAACCTCTACTCTGTTCCTGGTGTAGTCATTTCCTATAAGATCTTCTCTCATTTTCCCACACATCCATCTCAACATATGTATTTCTACTACATTCATCTTGTTGAGACATTATTTCTTCACTTTTTATCACTCACTACCATATAGCATGCCTGACTGTATAGCTATTTGTAAAATTGCTTTGTAATCTAAGGGGGATCTTTTGGTCACATACAAATCGAATTGCACTCCTCCATTTTGACCATCATGATGTATTCTTGTGACAAACATCATCTTGAACCACACTATCCCTTTTAATAATAGGACCCAAGTAAGGAAATTTTATCACAAATTAGCACACCATTCCATCTAACACGACCCCACCATTCACAATTCTAGATTGGCTAAAAATTATGATATATATATTCAATTACATTCCAATACATATATTCAAAGTTCAACTTTATCATTCAATATTTTTTTTTCATCAATCAACACAATATCATCAACACAAACATGCACCAAGGCATATTATCTTGAACATCCTTAGTCAACTCATCTATAAGAAAAAATAGATACGGGTTGAGTGTTGATCCTTGATATACCCCAACGATGATAGGAAAATTTTGTATCTCTCCTCCATGGGTCCTATCACTTGCAATTGAGCCACTATACATGTATTCAATGAATTATATGTATTTGATAGACACACTCTTTTTATAAAAAACCCTCCATAACATTTCCATGGGTACTCGATCATAGGTATTTTCCATATAAATAAAAACTATAAGAAGATCTCTTTTATTTTCTCTATACTTCTTCATAAGCATCCTTATCAGAATAATAGAATCTGTTGTTGGTCTTTTCAGCATGAAACCAAACTAGTTATGTGAAATTTGTGTTATCAATCTAAGTCGTTTCTCAATAATACTCTCCCAAAGCTTCAATTGTGACTCATCAACTTGATACTTCTATAAGTTGTTCATCTCTAAGCATTTCCTTTGTTCTTGTAGATTGGGACTATAGTACCATTTCTCCATTCATACAACATCTTCTTTATCTTCATAATCTTATTAAAAAAATTATTATCCACATAGCTCCATCATCCCCATACTCTTCCATACATCAATGGGAATACCATCTGGACTGCATGCCTTTTTCTTTTTCTTAGAAAATATACGGGATTAATACATACATATCGAGTACAAAATGTTGGTTCTTTAAATTACATGAAAGTAAGTTTATCATCAACATATAGATCACAAGATGTGATAAGTTTAGCCATTACATCAAAGCAAGTTTATGATGATCATTTATAATTCACAATGTCAAAGTGTGTGAATTCAACTCAAAACTAATTAGCAATGAGTGAAGGGGCCAAACACATTATTATCATAAGGATATCCCCCACTTTCAGCAATGTGGGTTTATTCTAACCATTTGTCCTCACGTATTGCAACATTTTTTGTGTGCTTACACATGTTTTTTATTTGATTTTGATAAGGTTTGGATTTTCCAGACACTTGTTTTGTGGGGCCTACTCTAAAGATATTGAAGTGTGGTAATTCAATTCAAAACCAATTGGCAATCAAGGAAGGGGCCACACACCTTATTATTCTAAGAATGTCCCTCAAACTCAAAGGTGTGGTGTTTATTATCAACACCCGCTTTACGTCTTGCCACATATTTGTGTGCTTGCACATGTTTTTTATTTTATTTTTATAGGGAGTGGACTTTCCTCACACTTGTTTTGTGGGTCCTATTAGATACCATGTGAAGAAATTAGATAGTATGCTAAAGAGTTTTGTTTTTGTTTAATTAGATAAATCCTTCATTCCTATATATAGGAAATGGGAATAATTATAAGCTTATGACTCAAGCATAATTGGGGCTCAAACATACTTATAACTCAACCTTGCTTGGGACTCGAGCATACTTGAGTCTCAAGACATTTACATGGACTAACCTAGCCTATTTACGCAATAAATTAAAAAAGTAATAACCTTTAATACTTACCCTCATGTTGATTCTTGGGTTAATCCCAAGTCGGATTGCAAACATATATACTAGAAAAAGAAAACAAAATCACACCCACACAAAAGTATTACTTCCCCTCAATATTACAATCAAACACAATTTTTCTTAAATAAACAATTATTATTTCTTCAAATAATTTTTTAGTAGTAAAGGGGAAAGAGAGTATGATGTTAGTTGCATAAATCAATTTTGCAACACTCCAAGAAGGTTACAATCAAGTTATATGAGCTTCTTAATTTTAATTAAGATAAGTGGCATATGAAGAATTAGTATGTAGCAACAAGTCAGACAAGTAGCATCGTCTCATTCGCTAGTTCCATTGAGTAGTTCAAAGAGTGATGGGTCATAGGTAATAGTCAACATGCACAAGCACAAATGAGAGAGAGAGAGAGAGATTAGTGACAAAGTAGTCAAAATGAATCTCCATCTCTACCATCATTGAGTAGTCTAGAGAGTGCTAGGTCACGAATAGTAGTTAACTCACAAATACAGACAAGACAGATAGATTTGAAGAAACATAGCTAGAATGAACAACCTTTTGTGTAAATCAGCAGGAAACATGTTACTTTAAGTTGTTGAGTAGAAATAGTGTCTTCATTCTTCATATCATCTCCTCCATCTCATTGCTTCCTCTATTCTCTGCCTCATACCAACGATGCAAAGAACCAAGAGAGTGGTTGGGGTGAAGAGTCGTAAAGTATTAGATAATTGAGTATTAGGAAAATATATTGAGTCAATTGAGTTTAGATTTACCATGTTATATAGGGGTAGTAGATAGATTGAGGGATGCAAACCAGTATGTATGTAAGTCTAGAAATATTGCACAAAAAGGGAGTGTAGTATATGGAAGGACTTCTCAAAGAGGGAGTGTAGTAGATGTTGGCAACATAACTGTGTGAGAGAGTAGCGACAACTACTCCATGGTGCTACACAGTAGGACATAAATGACAACAAGGAAAAAAATATGTATGTGAAGATGGAAGAACTACCTAAAAGGGAGTGTAGTGATGCAATGATTTTCTGAACATGGAGTGTAGTATATGAAAATGATTAATAGTATGAGAGAGTAGTGATGGTAACTCCATGGTACTAAAATGTAGGAAATCAATGGATGTCCTTCTGATATAGCAACAAAATGTAAAAGCATCATTGAAAGATTATTGTTTTGTGATTAAGACACTCCTAGAATATAAATAGGATGGGAACCCGTGGGTAGTCAAGAACCACCAAGGGAAGTGGTCGCCCATAAGGGGGGGTGCTCCTCTTTGGCTTTGTCTTTCTCTCTCATGTGGAATTAGGGGAACATGATTAACTGCTCAAATGTAGTGTTAGAATATTCTAACTTACTTTGACTGAGATGATTCCACTTTCTATTATTTTATGCTACATACTACTTCTCTAGTTGTCACATATATTAATTAAAATCAAGAAGTTCATATAACTTGATTATGACCTTCTTTGAGCACTGTAGAGTTAATTGATGCAGCTGGAATTATATTCGCTCCCTCATTTGTTTTTCAAAATTTATTTTAAGAATTTCTAAGTATCTATTTTTTGGGAGAGGGTGTTTGACTCTAATATTATGGGTAACTAATATTCTTATATGGTGTGATTTTTGTATCCTAGTCTGTTTGTCTACTAATTGATTTGGGATTCTTCAAAGATCCATCTTGAGGGGAGTGTTAATGGTTATTAGTTATTGATTTTATTATGTATAGGGCCAACCCATATAGTTGTTTTGAGTCCCATGCATTCTTGAGCCATATGCATGATTAAGTCCTAAGCATGCTTGGGGACTCAAGCATACTTGTAACTCAAGCGTTCTATTAACGTTTGCTTATTCAACTAGATGCTAATTGGTAATGAGTGAAGGAGACACAAAACTTATTATCCCAATGATATCCCCCAAATAATCATGTGGGTTTATTTTCAACAAATAATAATTAGAACATTTTGTAAAATTTAATCTATGTTTTCTGAGTATTAATTATTTCTTACAAAAACATATATTCTTATAATTTATGTCATGGTTAGAGATATTAGGTACTTGGTAAATTTCATTAGGTTCTAGATATTTTTTTTCTAAGATTTAGTCTTTAGTAAGTGTCACTCATAATCTTTTTTTATCAATAATGAATAAATACTTCTTCTACTTTACATATTTGTCCCTTACAAGATGTATAAATTTAATATAAGTCTATAAGATTGCAAATCACACATCTTTAATAATATGATATATTTCTCATATTTTTCTAAGATACATAAATACATTGCAAAATTTCCTAGATATAGATAATTCTTGAAATATTCAACTGATCATACATCTCATATGTAACTCGAGTCACATTTGCACTCATGGTTAAAAAGATCTTCACATTGTAGAACCGTCAACTCTCTATCATGCATGAATTCAGGAGCAAATATGTTAATGGATTTCAACTATCTTGTTTACTGATTAGGTCAACTAAGCCACCCAAATTTATTGATAAAAGGAAGGAGGAAACATATCTTCTAGGTTCATGCTACTATATGCAATATATATCTAAGGAGGAAGGGATGGAGAAGTTATAGATGAATTTGAGTAAGGAGTGGATCTCCTTGACACTACACCTCAAAGTATATGGAAATGCATGAGGGAAGAATATGAAAATGTTTGTTACAACTATGTCATAATTTGAAAAAAGTGAAAGGCTATGAAGATAGTTAATCTCCCATTCTCATGGTGTGAGTCTTGAAATAAGATTAGATAACCAAAGGAAGGAGGAGGAGGATGAGAAAGGAAATGATAAAATGAAGTGGTGAGAGAATGGGAATAACAAAGAATTAAGTACCATGTTTTGGATGTATAACCTACCTAACAGTTGAATCATAGGAACTAGATTACAAGATCATCAAAAGATCATCTCATTAACTAGATTAACATGTATGTTGTATTAGTGAAAAAACTTACCCCCCTAGGAAAATATATTTTACTAAAAGAACATGCATGGTTTCTTAGTTGAACAAATTAATAACTTCATATGGGATGATAATAAATTTTATATATTCTCAATACATAAGTGTATCATCAAAGTATAACTGATTATGGTTGTCGTTCATAAGTTATATGACTTTTGATGTCTTGTAGAACACTACAAAGATATTGTGAGTAGTGGATTATTTTTTTGATGTTGGAAAGACATTGTATAAAATGTGGAATTATTTAAGTTTCTTTGGATGAAACATGCTGATAAATATTTAGGAAAATACCTATTAAAGAAATAATTTGGTATAGAGTTTATTCGATTTGTCAAACAATTTTATTTTTAGATCCTTTTTGGTCAAGATGGAGGTTTCTTGAGTATAAAGGTACATTTTAAATTTAATTGCCTCAAGAGTTATCATTTAACAAATATGAATTTTTGAAAAATGGATAATGTTGGAGTATAATTTCCTTGGTGATTAACACTTTCATTAATGTTGTTCTATTAATATAATTTTTAAATGGTTTCTATCTTGAGAGCACCCATTTCAATTGTTGGGTGTAAAGAAACCATTATATGCTAATCTAATTCTATAGGGTTGTCTTGAACCTTCCACCAAAGATGGAAACCCAAACATCATATCCAAATTTTTCCTCCCTATCTCCTCACCATGTCTCACTTACTTTCTTATTGATTCTTTGTCCAACATATGCAAACCAATCCATGCCTTGAATGGGATGTTTTATTCCATAATCTATGATTTGAAAGGGGTCACCACAATGGTTTCTCGCCCAAGAAAAACCCTAACTTTAGCCTGCTAAACATAATAAATACCTTCCATTTGACTTTACCTCAACCCCAAAAATTCATTCTAACATTTTTTCATCTTCATCGAGATAGGTAGCCCCATGTTCCACCTCCCCTATCTTGTTATTATTCACGACATTGCCATGATTTCCATGTTAGGGCTTTTTGGCACTAATCCTTATCATCTTTGATCAAAATGTCCCTCTAAGTTGCAAGGACTGGCGGACCTAGTTGTTCATTTTCTAAGGTTCCTCCTTCTTCTTCCCTTACTCGAGTTTCAGCACAGGGCGGTCCCCTATTTCCCCTTTTTGTATAGGCAACACATTGGGGAAGAAGGTTTGCAGTCCAGAAACCCAACCTCTCTATGCACTGCACTAGTAGACAGGCTTCAGAGAAGCCCATGCATCAACCTCTCTAAGACAGGTTGCAACTAGGCTGAGGCTGGGCCAGGTCAAGTCAGCCCACTCACATGGTTTATTTTGCATGGTTATTTCAATGATAATCAAGGAAATCAAGTCTATCCTACTTTGATCATAGATACTGCTAAGATGATCCAAATAAGGAAAATAAATAGTCTATTTTCCTCAACAAATTATGAGCAAGCCAATAGAACTCCTTTGAAGACCTAATTTTATGATTCCCTAATTTATCTTGAATCTAAACCTGTTTTCATATTTATATATGGTCAATTGATCTAACAACAAGCTTATGTTTCCAAATCTCTAGATCAAACCTTTTTCACTAACTTGGTGATTACTCGCAGCCCAAGGTCTAGTCCTGATATGATACTCAATCTTAATCACTAGTTAATTCTCTTGCTCATGAAATGATATGGAACACAATTGTTGCTATCTAACCCTAACTTTTTAAAAATTGATTTTGAAAGTTACCAAAGATTATGATTTCCCCTATCTCAAATGGGAGCCATATTGACAACTTTTGGACATCAATATCTTTACCTTGGACCATCTTGTGAAATCCATTATAAAACTTGATTGTTGAACTAAATAAATACATGTTGACCCTTTGATAATGGATTGAGTGTTAAGTGTCGATATGAACTGTGTGTGGATATCCCTTCATTTTTTTAATGATGATGATTATGAATATTAGACTAGTATTGAAGGTAGTCTTGAAAACTTGAAAACATGGAATCTTGGTCATGGATGATATACCACACCTATGATCATTAATGAGACTTAAAACCCCTAATTAGGTCCTTGTGACCCTTACATGTTGATTTCTAGTATATTGATACATGTGTACATATATTTGTGCTAGGGATTTCACCCTGATCTAATTTGATATCCAAGATATTTACTCTACTTCCAAAGGTACACTTGTTATTGTAGTATTGACTTACATATTGTAATGCTTGGTTGCATGATCATAAATCAATCTGTTATCGTGGCATATAATACCTTGTTTGAGATAAGTGACATCTTATGATACAGAGTTTTATCTTTCCAATTAAAGATATATTTTAAGAACCTTGAACATAAAGTAAAAAAATACTTTATTCATTGACATCAAAATTCAACAAGCATACATATTTTCATCATTGTGTATATCTATGATTTAAGGCATGGATACAAACAAGCACACACTAAGGGGTGATAACATGGCTTAATGTATAACAAACACAAAAATATTTGCACCTAGGGTGTCATAAATGGACCCTATGTAAAGGTAAAAATTTCCTCACCTTTTAGTTTAGATATGTTCAATACCTTAAATATCCTCGAAACTAGGTGGAACTGGAGACAATGGCCATGAAACTACATGAGGACACTACATTTTTACTCACTCATTAGGAATTCATGATAATGTTGATTCTATGTCTTCATTAAACTTTTTCCATATCATTTTCATATTTTCCCACATTTGCCCTCTTTTTCCCACATTCATTTATTTATCCACATCTTTTTCATCCTTTTAACCCATCCATTATAACCTAGTTTGCGGTTCCTAGACAAAACATGTTTTTCCTTGAAGTCTAGTAAAATTTTCTCTCCAACTGTACTTTTTATAAGCATTTTTATGAAATTTGATTTAATTGAATCCCTTGAATATGCAATTTAATTTTTTTAAATCCATGGAACATTCAATTACCTTTTTCTATTATTATAAAAAATGGACAATTTTTCAATAAACTAAAAAAGAAAGCACATAGCCATAATGTTCCATCTCTCCTTGACTTTTCTATATCATATTGCTTGATCTCACCAAATTTTGTTGGAAATATCACTCAGAATATTCAAAAGATCTGAATTTCGGATAGAAACTATTATTTTCTATTTACCCAAAACCCCCGATGGAACCACACGATCCACCAGGTGTGCCACATGATGGAATTTGACATTCAACCAACCTTAATCTTGGTGAATTAATGTGTTATATCACTCTCTAGAATCTTCCATTAGGAAGTAATTCTATCCTACAAATAGAGCCCCATATCAAGAATATTCCTTGTCCCTTTTTTAATTTCTCCTAAAGATAGAGGATCAACTACCTATCTCTTTATTTTTTATCTCACTTGTTCTTTGAGGATTCTTCCTCTAACACATGGATTTCTAAGCTTCGTTATTCTAAATTATGGTAATCTCACACATCATATTAATTCATCTCAAAACTAATCATAACTCCTATCATCTACTCCTAACTACTTCAATATGCTTATAATTGTTGATATTTCTATCTATGTGAACTACACTACTAATCAAGTAATATATCTATATTGATCAATTTGAGTATTCAAATGAAATCAAATCTTATGCTTAACTATATATTTTCCAAATAATCTCCTCTCTTTTCCTTTGTATCACTCCTAACCAGTGGGGAGGGATCTATGTCATCGAAAATCCTAAGGCGATTAGCACCCTACACCTAAAAGCCTAGGGTCTTTAGGGAAATGATGATAAAACCACCTCTATATAAATCCCCAAAGGTCTACAAGAATAAAAATATTTTATCACGTTTTTAACTACTTTTGTTTCCTTTAAACATGCCTAAAACAAACCTAAATCGAGAACATTAATAATAAGGAACAATACTAGTTCACTGTGAAAGATCGGGTGCTAAACCTTCCTCATTGGTAACAAGATCGTTGAATCCATTTCTTTTTCAAAAATACCTTTTCTTTTGTTCCTTATCCACCCTTGGGTGGAGTCAACAAATAAGTTTCCCATCTCTTGATGATGACGCAAACACTCATCTTGTTTTTCCTCATTTTACCAATAAATATTGGTGGTGACTCTGAGCTTTTCCTACTTTATCTTTTCTTGGAAACTACCAAATTAGTTTCCTTGTGAAAGGTTAATATTTTTTAGCTTGGTATTATATAATGGAGACTCCAATAGGGATAATAGAATGATCTAGGTTGATCTCCCTATCTCTTTCTATTTTCTCATCCTATTGTTAGGTTCATGTTTAGTTTCCATTTGTTTCGTTATTTTCCTTTTTAATTTTTGTGTTCTATCCTTCAACACTGAATTGTAGTGACATTTGAAGACCAATACAAGGATGGAAGATCATGGAATTTTACAAGCCCCTCTACAATAGATTAGTGTGATTCATCGTCACCCAAGTTTGGAGTTTTTTTTCTATCTTTGTATCACCGACAACTTTGGCATCTTCTCAATTTTCATTCCTTTTATTTATGTGTGCTTTTTCTCTTTTTAGGGATTTAGGTCCTCTATTTTATTGGGTTTTGGGCCCACTTTTCCTTTTAGGGTTTTAGATCTGCTTCCTTCTTTGTTTCCTTTTTCTCTCTTACAAAATAAAAATATCAAAAAAATCTGGCTAAATGAGGAAATGCTGCAATAGAACTTATGTTATTTGAAAAATTCCTTCCTATTCATATATATGGTTTATAAGTTTTGAGGAAAGGGATTTCTTTTCCTTATGGGGTTTCTTACCAGTTCATGTTTGCTTTTCTTATCTACTACAGGATTGCTTTAGAAGAAGTAGAATCCTTACACCCTAAACTATACACACCTAGAAACCCATGCGTCATGGAATAGGTTCCAACACATAGTTTGCATCTCTGAAAGTGGTGTGGGGTTTTAAGTATTGGTGTTGATGTAGCATTAACCTTGGCATTAAAAGGCATTGAGGACACCCCTCCCCTTCTCCTAGATCTTACAAATCCAATGCAGTCTCCATCGTCAAGAGGTGTATTAGGAACAATACCATATTTATGAACTAGGATTACTCCTATGATGAGTATCATCATGCCATAGACAAGTTAAGGACCATAATCTACTATACATGACATGCTTGAATGAAGATATAAATCATGTCTAAAATCATGTGCTAAAAAATGGAATCATTTATTCTTCTTTGCATGCACCATATAACTGTTGCTTGAGTTATAAATCTCTTGATAGATGCTTGCTTTGTCGTTTTAAGATTTTTGATTTGATTAGACATGATTTACTGACATTTTCATATGTGAGTTAATGATTTCAAATTAATAATCTCAATATTAATAATATTAAATAAAATCAAATTAAACTTTTTCAAAAAAATAGGGTATCAATCTTTATTTAAACCAAATTAAACTTTTCAAGAAGATACAATTTTTTTTCTAATCATTTTTTTTATTTTAACGATCTTGATTTAGATCAAAATTCTATCAAAGGTTAATAAACCTTTTCATATTGAATCAAAATCTTTCAAAGTTAAGAATTATTTTTCTGAATCAAAATATTTCAAAGATTAATAATATTTTTTCAAATAAAAATATTTCAAAGGTTAACAATTTTTTTCCAAATCAAAATCATTGAAATTTTAACAATTCTTTTCTCAAATCAAAATCTTTTAAAGGTTAGCAATCTTTTCAACATCTTCAAAATATGAACAATCCTTTCTAGTAAATTTCTTTCTTTGAAGTTTTTTGGGACTAGACAGTTTTTCAAATATGATAGAGATATCACTTGCTAACACATGATCTTCTCCTCTACGACATGGTTCTATACTATGACCTAAAACATATACCATCACACCCCTTTTACACTCGTACCTATAAGGTCATAGACTATGAACTTAAACTAGACCTCGACCCTCTTCATATTTTTTTACTAGATTAAGAGATATGTACTAAAGGTTCCCTACCTTTTAGCCCCTTTACCACTTCCTAAAGAGGGGATTCCTATAGGAGGAACTTCATTGAATCAAGAAAGATATATGGCATCTAGTGGATGCCCCAAGGGAGAAAATGGTTAATCGAGTGCAGTTATTGGTTCAACTAATCCACCTTCAAATTAGCATACCAACCCCTAACCTCCTACCTCTCTACTTGAATAACCCTATTGAAAGTGCTCTTGAAAGGGGAATCACATTGCACTATCCATGTAATGCAAATTGTCATCCTACATTCAACTCATTTGATCGACTTAGATGTAGCTGAGAAAATACATCTCATGTCTAATTGAGTAACCCATCTACATCATCCAAGCCAAGGAAAGGCACAAAGCATCTATCTTTCTTTTCGTATAATATTTTTACACTCCATACATTAGCATACTTTATACACTTGATAACCTAAATTTCAAGGAATCATTGGAACAAAAAAGAGTCTATACTTCACCCTATCCCATAAATGAGAAACCAAGATGGATATGACAAGAAATGCAAATCGACAACTTAAGAACAACAACAAAGGAAATTCCCATAGAGGAAATTAGGACAAACAATTCAAAATCAAGAAGTCCAACGGGGTCGCATTGACTCTTGAAGCATCCCATTCCTAAGGTGCTCCACCATGGGTCACACCAGAATTTACAATGGCTTCATATGCAGGGAAATATGGCATCAGGATAGGCAGTTGAATTAAAATTGTATCTACCATATTCCCCATTAATAGATAATCACAACAATAATTATATATTGGGAAGGATGGTTTTAAGGTAATACCTAGTCTTGGAAAAAGTCCAAAAACAATTCCCTCAGTTTAGTATGCAGATTTCTTCAACTCACACCCGAATAACATCTGTAGTAGCTCCTAGTTGATCACGGTAGACAACATATTGACCTTTCCTCCTAGCGATAGGAAACAACCTCCTCGTTTCTATAGTAGTCCACATGGACCACCAAGAATTTTTGTTGTTCTAAAAGGACAGGCAAGTAGTTGTCCCTTCTAGTTGGTTTACTAGCACCAACTTTTTCTTCCACAATTATTCTCCCTTGCTACCCCTCCCTTTGTCGGGTAGGACTTTCTCGAGTTCTATTGATTACCACAAGTAGAGAAGACAATAATTGTCAGAGCTAATTGATGTGTATGAGAATTTCCCAATACCCCTCTATTTATAGGAGGGTCAGGGTCAGGGTTTCCAGTCTATGTAGGAGGCAAAGGGGATGATATTTCAAAAATCTTCACATCATATGAGAGGTGAAATGGTTGGTTCATGGGTGAACTGATCGTTTCAATCCTTGAACCCATTGGTTCATCATGTTTCCCATTGGTAATTGTATTGGAAATTAATTTCCAATTGAATACCCCACATGATGTTAGTACTAAATCATGAATCAATCGAATTGATCCACCAAACAGTTGGTTCATAACCTTAGCAGGTCAGTTCATGGACCTGAGCCGATTGGTTCATGGACCTGAGATGATCAGTTCACTTCCATAACCAATCAATTCATGGACCAAATTCCCAATATTGGTTCAATTGACCCGACACACTAAAATGATAGGTTGAACACTTGAACTAGTCAACTCGCAGTCAAGTTAGTCAACATTCAACCAATGTTGTTTAAATTGAATACCTAACTCTTTATAAATCAAGTTTATGCTATATTCATGATTTAACTCCTATTAAAATTGTATCCTATGTGTGTGACCCTATAGGTTCCAAGCTATTTTGGTAGTGAATGTCCATAACTAATTTATGACATTACAAGCAATGAGCAATATCTAACAATACATTGTTACTACCCAAGTAATTCAGAAAGTTGGACAACAACTTCAACCTACAATCTGTGCTTGGTGTTAGAATGATTGTCTAATTCCTTTGTCTTTGATATTCGGATTGAACTCGAGGCATGGAATCATCATCCTCACAATGTTCAATTCATGTTCCTTGAAATAGAGCAGACTTTCTCAAATATATGTGATCTCATATCCTATATTGATTCACATATGCATGCACATGCTTTTCTCAGTCTCTCTGATCAAGTGGAATGGATATCAAACCCCATTAGGAGGGACAAATCCCATCTACATCACTCACATTTATCCCCTTATTGTCTTAAATATATTGAATTGATGATCAGGTGCATCTAATTTATGTCACTGTACACCTAATCATCACCTTTATGGAAACCCTTATTCAAGGACATGATGGATGATGTCAAAGTACATTGAATGACATGTTGATGAGTGTAGTGACTTCAGGTATAAGAATCAAAATCACCACCATCACTATGAGAGATCATTCAGACTACCAATTTTGGTTTCCATGTGTCACTATCAAGGTGAGTCTTCCTGATACATTATTCTCTAATACGTATCTATGTGTTTGGTTTGGCATTAAATATCATGATTGATGAAATTCTATCATCAACCAACACACACTCTAGTTTCATTTGTCATTTCTATCTTAGCCTTCCACAATAACATCTGGCTGGGGATATAATAAGAATTTACATACTGTTAACATCCATATGATCTCATTGTTTTGGTAATCAACCCGAAGACATATGTCATTGAGTAATGTCATTCTTTAGACATTCATTATTTTTCATCATTATCTCAAAATTGATTGAAACAAAATAAATCAGAATATTTCCATTATTATTAATCAAATTTTTTACAAGATATGCCATCACAATCATCATATGATTGACTCTCTGGGCATACTTACCAAAAGACTCCAACGAATCTTATTCTTAGTGATCATTGGCATGCCCATCATATTGCTACTATGCAAGTATTGATCCAACATGTTAGAAAATTTGCCTTTAGTCGGTGTATTGTATGTCCCACATCTCCTCATTGTACAATCTCTCGTATGAGATGAAATTTATGTAGTATGCTATTCGACATTCCTCACCTAACTAGTAGCTCCATTGCTGTCATAGTATTTCTACTATGTCATCAATGGTTGGAACATCCTTCAAGTTCTTCTATATGAACTTTTAGATTCATACATTATACTTTGTTCACAACACCAGGGTACTCCACTTCTATCGTAGAATAATGGTCTATAGTTCAAAACACTTTCAACTTACAGTTCTAAGTTATACTGTCAATCACAAATTTTGTAGTGGGGTCACTAATTGTCCATTTGGAATCTTGCATCAGTGTAACACTTTACACCCAACTCTTCCTAATTTCCAAATCCAAGGAACTAATCTTCAATGCTTCTCAACTACTAATGGATGTCCTTTATGGCATTCCAATGACATTCATTGGAATTTGACTACTATTATCTTGTCATGCCGAATACATACAAGATAATGGGATGAGTATGGTATATTACATACATGATAGATCCAAATATGACATCTAACTCATGTTTTCCCATTCTTCACAAGAGTTGGAATACATGTTTCATAAGAGACTACTCCTGTATACCATGGACATATTCTCTCTCATTGAATCCTTCATGTTGAACTCTTTCATCATCTTTCCCATATATGTGCTCTTGCTTAGTCTAGAAGCTTTCCAAATTAATCTCTATAAATCTTAATTCCTATCACATAGGACACTTCACATAAACCCTTCTTAAAGAAGGTACTTTCCATGTCAGGTTTCATTTCTTTCAGTATTGAGATATTATTCCCATCAATATGTTGAATATGCATATGCTACCACTAGTTCATTTGTAATCACATATTTCATCTTTATTTTGACTGAAGTCAAAACCTTTGACTATCTTGTCAAATTAAAGATTCCATATCTGAGATTCTTGATTCAACCACATTAATTGGCTTGTTATAGCTTATAGACTTTATTTACATTAATGGAGTTATAAAACCTTCAGGTTGTATCACAAACACATCCTCGCAAATATTCATCTTAAGGAATGTGGTTTTAATATCCATATTTAAAATCTCATGGTCTTGATGAGCTATAATATCAACCATGGTCCTAACGGATATAACCATGAAAATTGGTAAAGGGATTTCATCATGTTCAAAACTTTAAACTTGTTTGAAAGCCTTTTCAACTAATATGCTGTTTTAGGTCATCCATGTTGGTCCTCCTTTTGATGACCCAATTTCACCTTATGGGTTTTACCCCTTTAGGTGGTACCACCAAGATCATACCTTGTCAGTGTACATGGATTCTATTTTGGATATAATGGACTCAAGCCATTTCTAAGATTCTGGTCCCTCATTAGCTTCTAGATATATTGTTGGCTCATCATCTTATGACAAACTCATCATCTTTTTGATTTATAAGATAGCATAATCTTTTAACCTCATGGCATGTTTTACTAGAACTACAAGTTTTGTGTTACATAAGGAACTTGATATTTCACAACTATTTGTGATTCTCTTTGTCCCCATTGTACCTCCTTAGGTTCAATGTTTTTCTTGTTGATCTCGAACCTTTCTGAGTTCTACTTTACTCCCACTAGTTCCTTTGGAATCAAATTCATCTCAAGGAATTCATTCATGTAGAAAACAAACACCTTTTGTAATTGGATTGGGATAAGTAGTGTTCAACACACTAACATTTATGTGATTTGAGGATAAATCTTTTAAAAGAAACTATTTTCTTGTATCAGTTTCAATCCTTATCTTTATAAAAGACATATCCAATATTTCCCATATCATACCTCATATGGTGTCTTTTAAACCATTTAGATAATACTTCATTTTAGTGTTAAGCATGTGCCTGAAAGAAAATTAGAATATAAGTTAGATTTATTGATAATCACACCATGACTCATCATGGTGTGATTCCTTCTTTCCAATGCATCATCATCTTTAAGGTGGAGTTCTCTTTGATACACTATCACAGTCTTTCCAGAAGGTCTTGAAATTCATAATGTAAAGTATTTCAACATTGATCATATCAAGGTGTCTTAATATTTTTACCAAAGAAGTTACATACTTCATATGTGATCCTCTTGAACACTTTAAGAGATTTATCCTTGTATTTCATTAAATACAAATTATCATATTAACTCAAAGTTTTAGTAAGTATGATGAGGCACTAGTAACTATCCATAAATTTTATTCTAAAAGGTTAATTTACACCAATATGTACAAGCTCTAATAGAATACCCACTCTCCCACTACATTTAGTGAAAGTACTTTTATTATGTTTCCCAATAAATAAGACATGAATATCTCTAATGGTTCACTAACCATAGAGTACAGATAAACATCATCATGGATTCTAGAAATGCATTTCTCATTTATGTTCTTTAGATGAGAATGTTATAGATATTGATTGTTTAAGTTATCAAGTTTTAATCTTTTGGTATTTACATTAAAAACATTTATCTTTAGATCCAACAAATAAAGATCATAATATATTTGGGGCATTTCCATAAAAGATCTCATCCTTTAGAAATAGAACATTGAATATATTTTATTTGATTTTATATACATCCTTGTCCAGACAAGATGCAGAAAGTAAAATGTTTCTATTTATTGGTAGATATGAAATAGCAGTTCATGAACTCTATTACATGCCCTATGGACTGACATAAACTATAAGATCTGACTGTTGTGGCAACAAGTCTTTCTCCATTTGCAAAGAACAACCTGACCTTGCCCTTCCATAAAGGCTTACTTCTATTCAGATCTTGCATATTCGAACATATGTGAGACCTACATCCGACATCATAAACCCTAGGATGAAGAAGTAGTTAAATTGATCTCATGACATATATACCTAAAGTGGAGATCTCTATCCCCTCATACCTCTTCTTTAGTTCCTCTAGGTAGAGAGAGAAATTCCTCTATCATTGTCTAGGATGGTGATAGTGATGAAAATTGCTTATGTTGTTCACCCCTCCCTTTTCCTGGAGTGCTAAAGACTTGGGCTTCTGGATAACTTAGAACTCTTCTTAGGTTTGCCTTTTCCTTTAGATTTTCCCTTTGATTTGCTGATCCTCATCACCAATTTGGGCTTCTCTTTCTTTATTTGTGCCTCAACTGTTCTCAACATGCCAAGTAACTCTATCAACGTCTTGTCAAAGTCATTCATGTTGTAGTTCATGACAAACTGACTGTATGACTTTGGTAGTGACTACAAAATCACATTAGTGGCCAACTCTTGACCTAGGGGAAATCCCAGTCTAGAAAGATTCTCCACATACCCAATGTGCTTGAGCACATGAGGACCTACTAGATCTCCTCCTACCATGTTACATTTGAACAATGCCTTAGATACATCATATCTCTCATATCTTGCCTAATCTTAGAACATGTTCTTAAGATGCGTAACCATCTCAATAACATACATGTTCTCATGATGTCTTTGCAACTCATAGTTCATGCAATACATTCTTAGGCATTTTACATTAACGACATCTTCCGTATGCTTCTTGTAAGAATCCCAGTTAGCCTTAGGTGCAGTTAGAGCAGGTTCATCTGGCTCTGGTGTCTCCAAGACATAGAGTTAAACTCCTGTGTGAGAACAATTCTCAGTGTGAAACATTCGTGAAAATTATTCCCATTAACCTTTGCTTCTCAAGGATTGATCATAGTGAAAAAGTGTTGTGTGCTGCCATTTTATTTTTAAGGGAAATTTGCAATTTTGTCAAAACATTTTCATTTGATTTGGTTATATAAAACTGATGATGTTTAATTAGGCCTTTAATTAATTACCACTCTCATTATTTTTTTCAAATTGATAACCCTCACTTATCAATTTAGAAGATCACAACATACAAACTTATAATGAGTGCATATCCAAAACAATTGGGGTATTAACTAATCAACACCAGAGTCCATAATCAATTATTAAGGTGGGCAACTTCTTCCTAATGCATCTTATAAAATTATTAGATAGATGTTATGCAAAACTCTTTTTCATAGTCATCTGCATGCCTCTTAGTTCTTAATTTCATTTATATCACTTAGTTAAGTTTGACTCAAGAGCCAACATGAAGAAAACATACCTCTCTTGGTAGGCCCACATAACTACCATCACATTTCCACAAGGTTGATGGCGCACCATGTTGGTATGTATGCCCTGAGAGCCAATCATGGGATGATTGGTGGGATACATTAAGATTGATTTGATAAAGATCAAAGGCAAGATTCCAATTCTTTCTGGTTCAGTCATATGAGATAATGATAAAATAGATTGAATGTCTAGAGAATGATAGTACTCAATGACGTATGCCTTCAAGTTCAGGACCTAAATAATGAGATCATACGGATGCTAAGAGTTTGTACATTCTTATTATGTCCCTAATCGGATGTCACTGTGGAAGGTAGATAGAAAACAATGACACACAAGACTAGATTGTGGTGTTGGTTGATGACAAAATCTCATTAGTCATGATATAGAGATATCAAACCAAACACATAGGTACTTGTTAGAGAACAAGTTTACCGGACAGAACCACCGTGAGTTTGACACATGGAACCATGACATGGTAGTCACAGTCAGTTCTCATAGTGATGGTGGTGAGTGTGATTCTTTGACCTAAAATCACCACACTCAACACATGTCATTGGGTACACTTTGACATCATCAAACACAATCCTGAAAAATGGGTTGTTATAAAGGTGATGATTGGGTGGCTTTGACACATGGGGCTTTTGAGGGGCGAGTGATAGATATGGGATTTTTCCCTCCTAAGGGAGTTTGATATCCATGGCCACTTGATGAGTAGGATTGAGATAGGTGTGCGTACACATGTGTGAATCAGTATGTGATATTGATGTCATACATATCTCCTCCAATCTACTCTGAGATCAAGAAAGTGAATGAACATTGACAGGATGACTGCTCCATGCCTTGAGTTCATTCGGGATATCAGTGACAAAGGAATTATGCATTCACTGTAACACCATTCACGAATTGTAGGATTGAAAGTTGTTCTCCAACTTTCTATTTCACTTGGGTAGCACTGATGGGCGACTAGGCACCACTCTTTGCTTGTGAAGTCATAAGTGTTATGGACTTTCACTGCCAACGTGAAATGGACCTGTAGGGTCACACACATAGGATTCAACCTGGAAGATGATTTTATCTACAAACAATGTTTAGATTGATTACTAAAGGAGTTTAGTAGTTCAATTAAACACTCAATCAATTGATAGCTCAATATCATAGTGTTCAAGGTGTTGGAACGATTGATTAGAGTATCGGATTGATTGAAAACTGTGATTGACTGATTTGCACAGGTCTTCTGCCCGAACCGATCGGCTCATGGGCTGAACTGATCGGCTCAGGTTGGTGAACCGGTCGGCTCATGGAATGAACCGATCTGCTCAAGACAGGCTGAACCGACCGGTTCAAGAGTTGAACCGATCGGCTCATGTGACCAACAGAGATCATTTGGAAAGTCTATTTTGCAAATACTGTTGGCTAAATGGACATCTGTAAATCCCTTTGTTTTGATAATGACAAACATTTCATTCTTGTTAATCTAATGTTCTACTTGAGTGTTGCAGGAATAAGGTGGATGACAAAGCACTAGGGAATCTATATGCTTGAATGATTGTAAATGTCATGAAATGTAATCAATTGTAAACTTGTACAAATATATAATGTAGAAGTACTTAGACTTCATGTAAATCAAGCGTTAGATCTTCCCTAGCTAAACACCATATTTAGATAGGTCATCCCCTTCAATAGTGTCACATATGCACACTCATACACACACTTTATGGCTTCATTTGAAACATTGAAACATGGTCCATCTCGGTCGACAAAATCCTCGACCGAGACACTCTCGGTCGACAATCTTCTCGGCCGAGAAAGACCCAAGTATCCGTTAGACACAACTGACAAGGTAGTTGGTAGTTGGAGATAAACGTTGCATAACTTGATCTAGAGAGCCTGTCGGTCGACAAAACGTCGACCGAGTAGGTGTCTCGGTCGACCATTTCTCGATCGAGATGGTCTCTGACAGCAACTGCAGAATTAATTAATTAGCCATTGCTAAAGCAACAAACTTGTACCTAACGGCTAGTTAAGCACTTAGAAACCCCTAGAATGTGTCTAGAACGTCCTTAAGCACTTGTAGGACATTCCTATAAATAGGACATGGCTTACGACACCTAAACTCACTTGTTACACTTGAGAAATCTTTGAGCATACTTTGAGCAACCTGTTTGTGAGCAAATTGAGCATAGTGACAATTAGCTACTTCTTCTCTCAGCTCAAATTTCGTGACCTATAGGCTAACATCTCCTATCCACTGCAATTACTATTCCATACACTTTGGTTAGGAGATCTACACGCTTGATCTAGGCAAATCAAGCCTTGTGCTACAAAAGGATAAGTTGTAATTTCCTTTTTCCTTTCTTGTTCTCTATTATTGTTTGTACTCTCCTGGCTACTCCTAGGTTGGAGGATGCGGATTGGAGAGGTTGGAGATCTTCTTGGTGAAGAAGGGGACCTTGAGCTACTTCAAGAAGGCTGGTGCAATGGGAGGTTACTTCTAGAGAGGAAGGCTACTTCAAGGGGGAGCTTGGAGTTACTTCAAGAAGGCTACCTCAAGTTGGTGCATATACTTCAAGTGAAGGCTGTTCAAGGGGTGTAAAGAAAGTATTGTATTTTGTGTAAATCCTTGTGAAGGTAATAAAATTAATACTTTCAAAATCCCAGTTGGGTAAGCAACCGGGTAGTGGACTGACAACTTTAGTATTTTCTAAAGTTGGAACCACTCTAAACACATGTCTCCTTCTTCCATTTTCAATTGTGGTTGTTTTGAGTTAAATAATTGTTAAAATATTTAAAAACTCTATTCACCCCCTCTAGTGTTTTTCAATTGGTATCAGAGCAGGCTTCAAGGTGCTCTAATCGAGTCTTGAAGTATGAAGGGTGGTGGTGTCTACAACCGCAAACAAAGGAAAAGTATGGGGCAACCTTCAACAAGTTGCAGTTGGTGCTTAGGAACAAGCCATGCAACACTTGGTTGCCCGTTGAGGTCAAAGAAGGAAGATACATATAAAGAATGTCTTATTGCTACAATAAGTGAAGAAGAAGAAGACGTAAGTCTTTTTGATTTATCTAAAGAAGAGCTAGTTGCTTCTCTTGAAGAGACACACCATAAATATATTGAGTGCAAGAAGAAATTAAAGAAATCCAATAAAGCAAATGATGAATTACATACTAAGCTTCTTGCTCTTACATCTGAAAATGAAGATCACAAAAAGGTTATTGAAGATCATGATATTAAGCTAAAATCTATAGAAGCAAATTGTAATCTCCTTTCTCTAGAAAAGATTAATTTGCAGACTCAAGTGAATGATCTTAAAAAACAACTTGTTTTGTGCTCACATCTAGATTATGATACTATCATAAAAGAAAGAAATTCATTATCATCTAATCTAGATCAAGCAAAGCTAGATATCAAGAAGAGAATGGATGAGATTGCTAAGTTACAACAAAAAGTTAGTAGTCTAAATAATGATGCCATTCTTGATCAAATCTTAAATGATCCTTACCATCAAGTTGGAAGGAGAGGACTAGGTTACAAGCCTAAGGGACAATCATATCATAAACCTAGTTGGAAAAAGACACAAGCACATCAATCTATGTATGTACCTAAAGGCACAGATACAAATATACCCAAGAACAACCTAGACCAAAATCATAGAAAAAGATATGAGGTTGATTCTATATGTTGTCATTATTGTTTGCGACTTGGTCACTATTCTTTTTCATGTCCTTATAAGAAAAAGGATATTGAGTTAGTTTGGGTTCCAAAACCTCCAAACTAAATGAATGGAATTAAGTTGAGATATGACCAAAGACCTAAGTTGTATATTTCTATGTCTATCTCAACTCAACATAATGGGATATCAAATTAATTCCAGTATTTAAACATCTAACTTGCATAATTGTGTTTTACTTGGAAGCAATTAACAGTTCAGAAAACATTTCAGAAATCGTGTCGGTCGAGAAACTGTCGACCGAAAGAACTGTCGGTCGAGAAATTGTCGACCGAACAGGTCACTGATTTCCAGTCTGAAATAAATCTGCTACTTTCGATTTTCAAGTTGCTATCTACTTGTTGTACATGCAAAACAAAGTATACATTCTGGAAATCATCTTTGAAAACTTATATGAGATTAATTTGGTTTACTCTCTAAATAATTTTAGTTAAAACTATGGATCATATTGATTTAAGTCAAATTACTAACTATATGGTCTGTCCTAAGTATTCTTTGATTTACTCACATAGAAACCATATGTTGAATTTCATGTTGCTACTGTTTTATCATTACATCATGGATATACTCTCAACATTTCATACATAACGTTGATGCGTGTTGCATGAACAATGATTATTGCATTCTTGATGATACATAAGCAAGCAAAATGATTTGATTTTAAATGCTTGCATCACATAAGATAATTTTTAATCAGTATCTTTAAAGACCTAAGATATTAATCGTACTTTCATGAGGATACAAGAAGGAGTGAAATTTGATATTCATGTAACTGCAGCAAAGTTTATATTTTAAGAAAAATCAAGGACAAATGTTTTCATATTGAGTATTATGCTTCAAATTGATCAAATTATATGCAGATATTATACTTTGGAAATCTGCAAATTTGCCTCTTGGTTGAAATAAAATTTGACCAAGGGGCACTATGGTCGTAGTCAAAGTCGACCTAAAATAAGTTTGACACAATACTTATTTGAATATCATTTTTTTTATAAAAATTGTGATTAAAAGAACAATTAATTTATGATCACAAAATTGTCCAAATATTGGTAACAATAATCACAATGTTACTCCCTTAGAAAGTGTATATGCGCTACAAATTTAGTCTATCATTTGCATTAAAAATCAGCTTAAAAAATTCATACTCAGTAAGTCTGTCGGTCGACGAATTCTTCGACCGAAAACATTTCGGTCAGCCTATCTCTTTCGACCGACAGACTTCAGACAGAAATAACATCGGACACACTTCCGGTCGACAATTGTTCGACCGAGCTAGTGTCGGTCGACAATTGTTCGATCGAGAATTGACCGTTGGGATATGACCGTTGGAATCCAACCATTACCGTTGAGCGGCCGACCGTTACCAGTCGACCGTTGGACGACCGAGTGGCGCGTCTGGAATATGACCGTTGCGGTCGATCGGTCGAAAAATTGTCGACCGACCTGGTCACTGATTTGCTATAAAAAGGGCCAAAAATGGGTCATTGTTGCACACTCTCATATTCTTACTTCCATAGCTTCTCTCTAGTGTATTCTTGTGCAATCCTTTAGCTTCCTCATCCCCAAAACTTTCTTGCTTCTTCTCCACCTTAAAACAAAGAAATGGCTTCATCCTCTACACGTGGAAAAAAGAAAGTTGCTAGCAAGAAAGGAAGAGAGGCTACTCCACCATTGACGATCATCAACGACATCCCCTTCGTCGACGCAGATGTTGGTGATCGCTATCTCAGGCTCTCCTCCAAGACTCCTCTTCCACGACGGCCGGTTGACGTCTTGGACTTCCTCAGCATCGTCGACCTGGAAGATCTTTTTGAGGTGCAAAAATTGAAAGAATTTCTTAACCCTTCCTTCCCTTCCTACTCTTCAAAAGTGGTAAATGAGTTCTATGCACACCTAATCTCCCATTCCGAAAATGACAATACCTTCTTCTACTCTATGGTCAATGGGCATAGCTTTCGATTTACTGAAGAGGATATTCTTGACATGCTCAACATCGACTTAGATGAATATCAAGACACTCTTGACCTCACAACTGGAAATCCACTCAATACATTTTCCCAAGGTGATCATACCGTCAATCTTAGTGACATTAAACGAGCCATTTTTCAATCTAATACTATGTGTCATGAAGATAGGGGTACCTACTATGCCATTAATCTCAAACCTGCTGCTAGGATTGTCAATCTTATTGTTTCCACAAACATACATCCTAGAGCAAACAAGTCTGAAGTTCCTATTTTTCGCATGTGTTTAATTTATGCCATTATCAAACGTATTCCCGTAAATTTTATCCGAATAATCCTTAAGAACATGCTTGAGTTTTCTGGCAATCCCCCATATGCTGATTTTGTATGTCAAATCACTCAACAATTTCTTAAAACACAAATTGAGGATATGGGATACACATGGGAAAGAAGACCACAAAAAAAAGCAAAAACACAGTAGAGAAAATGGGAAATGATTTTGGTCACAAGAGGGCTAGGACGGAAGGTGAGACATCTACTCAAGATATACCACCACCACCTCCTCCTACCAACCTACCCTATGATCCCATCCAAAACATGTTAACCTATGTTGCTGGATCACAATATCATCTAAGCAGACAACTAGACTATAACCACCATGCCATGACCTACCTAAATCAAAGGATGCAAACCCTCTCTCCAAATCAACCAGATGAATATCCTTATTCGTTAAATCCTGGCATGCTCAACCCATATAATCCATCTTACAACTACTACCAACCTCCACCTCCACCATCTACAGATCTCACACATACTCAGTTCTCCTCAATACAATTACAAGACATTGCTTCTCATTTCTGCTTTGATCGTGTTCCTACCTTCTTGGAAGCATATGCTTTAACCAAGACAGGTGCTTTGGAGTGGCAAACTTTAGTCCAATATTATGGAGCTGAGCCATTTCTTGGAAAAGACCCTGATATTGATGTAATACTCAAGTCTTTCTAGTGAGATTTGGGGTGACCGTTGTATTAGTTGTAATGAAATGATTATCTTTGCATGATTGTAATGTAATGATTATCTTTGCATGATTGTAATGTAATGATTATCTTTGCATGATTGAAATAAAATGGTTATCTTTGCAATGAAATGGTTATCTTTACATGAAATGGTTATCTTTACTGAGTATATTGGTTATGGCATCATTCGAATATGGCTTATAAGACTACTCTAGTAGAGCATACAAAGTAAGGGGAGTAATAAATATATCAAAAATAAAAAGGGATGACATTTTTGCAACACCTGAAATTTAAAAATTGTGGCTAAATTGACCATCTATTTAATACAGATATGTATTTAAGGGGGAGCAACACTTTTTATACAATATTTATTCCTAAATGGATATCTTTTTTGAAATGACAAAGGGGGAGAAATAAATATAAAACTTAGTATTTGTGCAAAACTCAATCAATGAGTTTCATAAACTCTTGGCTTTACATTGAAAGTTGCTATATTCCCTAAAGGATTGGATTTCATGTTCCATAATTCATGGGGAATAATAAGCACACATTTTATAAACAAGAGAAGAAATTTACAAAGGTAATCTTCAGGTATGAAACTCACATGTTTTTATACTTTCTTATTTTATATTTAGGAAATGTTTGTCATCTTCAAAAAGGGGGAGATTGTTGGCTAAATGGACATCTGTAAATCCCTTTGTTTTGATAATGACAAACATTTCATTCTTGTTAATCTAACGTGCTACTTGAGTGTTGCAGGAATAAGGTGGATGACAAAGCACTAGGGAATCTATATGCTTGAATGATTGTAAATGTCATGAAATGTAATCAATTGTAAACTTGTACAAATATATAATGTACAAGTACTTAGACTTCATGTAAATCAAGCGTTAGATCTTCCCTAGCTAAACACCATATTTAGATAGGTCATCCCCTTCAATAGTGTCACATATGCACACTCATACACACACTTTATGGCTTCATTTGAAACATTGAAACAGGGTCCATCTCGGTCGACAAAATCCTCGACTGAGACACTCTCGGTCGACAATCTTCTCGACCGAGAAAGACCCAAGTAGCCGTTAGACACAACTGACAAGGTAGTTGGCAGTTGGAGATAAACGTTGCATACACTTGATCCAGAGAGCCTGTCGGTCGACAAAACGTCGATCGAGTAGGTGTCTCGGTCGACCATTTCTCGACCGAGATGGTCTCTGACATCAACTGCAGAATTAATTAATTAGCCATTGCTAAAGCAACAAACTTGTACCTAATGGCTAGTTAAGCACTTAGAAACCCCTAGAATGTGTCTAGAACGTTCTTAAGCACTTGTAGGACATTCCTATAAATAGGACATGCCTTAGGACACCTAAGCTCACTTGTTACACTTGAGAAATCTTTGAGCATACTTTGAGCAACCTGTTTGTGAGAAAATTGAGCATAGTGACAATCGGCTACTTCTTCTCTCAGCTCAAATTTCGTGACCTATAGGCTAACATCTCCTATCCACTGCAATTACTATTCCATACACTTTGGTTAGGAGATCTACACGCTTGATCTAGGCAAATCAAGCCTTGTGCTACAAAAGGATAAGTTGTAATTTCCTTTCTCCTTTCTTGTTCTCTATTATTGTTTGTACTCTCCTGGCTACTCCTAGGTTGGAGGCTGCGGATTGGAGAGGTTGGAGATCTTCTTGGTGAAGAAGGGGACCTTGAGCTACTTCAAGAAGGCTGGTGCAATGGGAGGTTACTTCTAGAGAGGAAGGCTACTTCAAGGGGGAGCTTGGAGTTACTTCAAGAAGGCTACCTCAAGTTGGTGCATCTACTTCAAGTGAAGGCTGTTCAAGGGGTGTAAAGAAAATATTGTATTTTGTGTAAATCCTTGTGAAGGTAATAAAATTAATACTTTCAAAAATCCCGGTTGGGTAAGCAACCGGGTAGTGGACTGACAACATTAGTATTTTCTAAAGTTGGAACCACTCTAAACACCTGTCTCCTTCTTCCATTTTCAATTGTGGTTGTTTTGAGTTAAATAATTGTTAAAATATTTAAAAACTCTATTCACCCCCTCTAGTGTTTTTCAAATACAATTTGTTTCACTTGTACAAATTCAATTTGGACAAGGATTAATATTTGATTAATATTTGAAAGTCAATTTGAGTTGGACCAGAACCACGAACCGATTGGCTCATATGATGAAGCGATCGACTCAGGTGTACCAAACGATCGGTTCAGGTTGAAACGATCGGTTGAGGTCACCAAATGATCATTTCAGGGTTGAAACGATCGGTTCAGCTGGTGCAAGTTGCTTGTTTTGTGGAAAATCTCAAACCCTTCTACTCCTGCTTTAATCCCACATTGCCCGGGATAGAGAACCCCATCCCATGACCCTCCTATATATATAGGGGTATTGGGGGCTTCTCTGGTGAACAACTCAGTGCATTAGTTGCTCTGCAAAGTTGTCATTCTATCTAGTTTTGGTAACCGAGAGAGCCCGAGCAAGTGCTACCTGATAAGGGAATCACAACAAGGGAAAGACAACTACAGAAAGTGACTGGTGGCAGGAGAGTGTGTCGGTGACTAGTACGCTGACAGGAGGGTGCGACTCCTTCCGATTCCTTGCGGGACAAGGAGATCGGTGTTCCAGGTGGTCCATATGGACTACTTCAGAGGCGGGAGACTTCTACTGCTCGGAGGACAGCTGTCAATCCCAACAGTCCCAATTAGACCAGGAGGTGCCAGTCCCGGTGCGACCAGGAGCTGCACAGACACCATCCAAGAGCGGAGGTGAAGACTGTACTAGCTGTGAGGTAACATCGCCGAGCAACCCTCGGGACAAGGTACGCCTCTACAAACCATCCTTCCTACTGTATAGACGTTGACGTGTTTCCTTTGCTATGGGTTTTGGGAGAAGAAATTTTTTGTGTCCGCTGCCTACTCTGTCTCCCCTAAAACCCGACAGTGGTATCAGAGCCACATCAACTGCTCTATAGTTTAGGATTATCGATATGATCAATTTTGGTTTGTCGCCTTTATTTATTGCATAAAATGCGAATAAAATTGGCTTTATGCATGTCTAATCCTAAATCCAGAAATCCTAATATACATATATGATATGTAATATGAATGCACTCGATACACTTCGCCCTTAAATGAGTTTTGCGGTGGATGTATATCGTGGTTATGGCCAATAAACCCTATGTTTGTGTGCTTGGTTGTATGTGGTTGCTTGCATCTCGGTGTGTGCACCGATTCCCTATCACCTATTCCTGATGTAACTCGAGATAACTTGAGATTTATTTCCTACCTTTTCTCCCCCTGAATGTAACTCGGGGTTTCCCAATTCAAATGTAAAATAGGATAGATCTTTTATTTCCTGTTATGTCAAAGAATGGAGGACATCTGACGACGAATGAGACGATCAGTTCAAGGAGTGAACCGATCGGTTGGCGATCCTGACAACCAGTTTGAGGAGTGAGATGATTGGGTGGCGGCCATGAAGAGGTGCACGACGACCAGACGAACCGATCGGTTGGAGGAGCCAACCGATCGGTTGGTGGCACCCAGACGACTGGCCAAGGTGAGCAAGTCATTCATGTGATGAGTTGATCAACTCAGATGTCTATAGCACTTCATCATGGACATGTTGCATATGATGTAGACCTAGATGACCGTGATTCCTATTGGCTCGAGGAATCACATTAGGATGGCCATAACCATCGCTTTTATCGTTTCACATGTTTTCTGTGGGATATAGCATGTATAAGATACGTACTATGTATTGTGGTGATTGGATATGTATATGTACCTATAAAAACAAATCCCTCATTAAATATTAAAGTTTTAGATGCCTTCCAAATGCAACACATGTGAAAATCTTGATCGGCCAAGTGTGGGCACACCCTAGCGTGGTGCACCGTCTATCTCGTGGAAGCGTGAAGGATGAATGTGTGGGTCTTCCCTAGCAGGGTGCATATTCATCGTGTTGGCTTTGGTTCGGACTTAACAAGGTGACCTAGATAGGATCTAGCACCTTGAGGCATGGAGGTGATCATGGCAAGGAGTTGCATATGACATCTTTCAAGAGTTTCATATGATGCAATTGGCAAAATTTTCCTACCTGGAAGATCTAAGTTGTGGGTGACAGCCCTAGTTGGTTCATGACTTAGAGGATTTCAGGATCTTGACCCACTAGAAGATTGTACGATGCAATCTTACAAATTGATGGTGAGGGCTATCAATTTGAACAAAAATAATGGGAGTGATAATTAATTAAAGTCCTAATTATATCGACAACCTTTCAAATCAATCAAATAAGTCAAAATTGAGTTTTGGACTAAACTGTATATGTTTCCTTTTGTAGTACAAATGAAAAAAAACAACAATCACTTCGCATTGCGATCGGTCCTTGAGAAGGAAAAGCTAAATGGGACTAACTTCCATGACTGGTTTAGGACATTGAGAATTGTTCTCACTCAAGAGTGAAAGCTCTATGTCCTGGATACTCCAGTTCCATAGGAACCTGCTCCTACCGCACCAATGGAAGAAAGGGATGCTTATAAGAAGCATTCTGATGATGCCATTGATGCGAAGTGCTTGATGTTGTACTCAATGAACCACGTGTTGTAGAGACAACATGAGAACATGGGTGTCATTGAGATGATTCAACATCTAAAAAACATGTATGAAGATCAAGCACGGAAAGAGAGGTATGATGTCTCCAGGGCACTGTTCAAGTGCGTCATGACAGAAGGAGATCCAATTGGTCCTCACACGCTCAAGATGATTGGGTATGTGGAGAACCTGATGAGACTGGGATTTCCCCTGAGCCAAGAGTTGGCTATTGACGTGATACTGCAATTGTTGCCAGAATCGTACAGTCAGTTTGTGATGAACTACAACATGAACAACTTTGACAAGCCATTCACAGAGTTGTTGGGCATGTTGAGGACAACCGAGACACAGATGAAGAAGGACAAGCCTAAGTCTATGATGATGATCAGCAGCAAGAAAGGCAAGTCCAAGCACAAGGGCAAGGGTAAATCTAAGAAGGGTTCTGATGCTAGCCAGGAGCCCAAGGCGTCTTCAACTCTCAAGGCCAAGGGAGGCGTGACCAAGAGAGGCAATTGCCACCATTGTCAAAAGCCAGGACATTGGAAAAGGAATTGTCCACTCTATTTGGAAGAACTAAAGAAGAAGGAGGCGACAGACGTCTCCACCTGAAGGTGTCATGAAATAAACTTCTAACACTTTTTGAGGTATATGATACCAAGATGTAAAGTGTAAAGCACTCAATAAATGGGGCAAGTGTTGCCGCCATAGATAGGAGTACTTTAGTTTATTTTTAGCCTTGAAGGCATGTAATAGAGTTATGAACTTATATTTCATATTTTCCAATAGATAGAAACACTTTATATTTTGCATATTGTATGACAATGATAACAATTAATAAAGTTGATGTTTAAATCAATATGGCAATGCCTTGTTTATCTTGTTGTACTTGTTATGCATGAGATAAAATGATACCTAAAAGTTATTGATAACTCAAACAATCAAATTAGCACAAATCATGAGAAGTTCATTTCTAGTTTCCATATGATGGATAATCAAGACTCTTTTGGTTAGAGAACCAGTAAGAGACATGAATTTCTTAGACATGATCCATCAATCTTCACTAATAGTAGTGGGAGAATGATTATCCTATTAGGTATAATATATGTGATGTATTTATATACCTATTGGAGCTAATGCTCATACTTCATATGGTGTTTAGAGAAACACCTATATGAATATCTTGAAGTGTTCAAGAATATCATAGATGAAGTAAGAATTTGGTAAAGTGTTAATTCTTGATGAGATCAATGAATGAAATACTTAGACCAAATGTTTGAGAACCTTGTGTGTGATTATGATAGTGTATCATAGTGAACTCATGATTAAGGCATGGTGATGTCTAAATCAAAAGGAGTCATACTCTAAGGAGTTAGAGGATGATTATCAAATAACTAAATTCTTCTTAAATAAAGAATACCCCACACTAATAAAGGACATTAAGAATCACAAGGAGTCGTGAGTTCTTATATCCTTGACAGATACACCTCAATTATCTATGCGATAAATTGATCATGTGATGAGTCCACTATCTAGATGAATATGAGGAACCGGATTTTGAGTTATGGTTTATGACCATTACATCCTAAATGACTTCCATGTAAACCATAAGGTATGACCTTGATGGTAGCACCCATTGGGATAAAATCCATAAGTGCGAATGAGTCTTAAGTGTTAAGACACATGGATAACATTTTGAAAAGGATGATGCTTGTTAATTGCAAAATTAATGACTAAGAGATTTGGCATATGGATACTAAAACCGCATTCCTATGAGGAATAAAACAAGGATGTGTACGTGACACAACCTATAAGGTTTATGAATCCATTAATGAAAATGAAGTCAATAAGTTACAATGGACTAAACAACGTGATTGATTGAGTACAAGAAACTCAGAACTGTGATCTTTACTTTGATGATATAGTCAAAGGGTTTGACTGATATGTCAAAGATAAAGAGAGATCTATGATTTAGTGGGATCTTATTCACATTACACATGTTGATGTGAAATGGAAATGTTCTAGAATGGAAATCCAAAGTGGAAATTATCTTTAAGGAAGATAGAGACGTTTCCTATGAGATAGGAATAGAGATCTATAGAGATAGTTCTCAGAAAACCTCTTGACCTGAAAAGAGAGAGCATACATTGGCAATCTATACTGAAGGGTTCAGTATGCATAGATTCATTGGGAGAAAACCTGTCCATGGAGTTAGTATCCCAAGGATAAGTGTTCAATTCATATGAAGAATGGGGACACTAAGAATAGATATGGATCTATCATGTATGTAATCATCCCATTATCTTGTATGTATGGACATAGAAAGAATAAAATTCATTCATCATCTTGTATGTAGGACATGACAATATGACGTTCTCATCCAGATAACTCGTATGTGGGACATGACGAGTGGATGTCTGTCTAGTTCCAGTAAGGGTTACTGGAATACCATAAGAACTTGATAAGTACTTGAGAAGTACTAGTTCTATGGAAAATAAGGAAGAGTTCATTGTAAAGAGTTACCCTGATGTGAACTTCCGAAAAAGGACAGAAAATTAATCACCAAAGTGAATGTTTGTTGATAAATGGAAACGTTGCAATAAATTCATTTGAAAGGAAAAGTTGAGTATCTATGTGTTAGAGAACAACAGTGGATACTATATGGATCTGGAAGTTCATGAGATGAACTTATAGTTATTTCAGTCATTGTGGCTAAAGGTTAGCAAAGGAATACTGGATCGCATATTACAGCGACTCCATCTCATACGTATGATGTACAACGAAGAGATGAGTGACATGTAGTTAAAACTGACTTTGGCAAGGTGTTTCCATAACTCACTATGTTAGTACTAGAGCACAGTAACATGTGGGACATGTTTGGAGATCACTATGAATATGATTCAAGGGTGATTGGCTCACAGTTCAAATGGGAGTCTATTGGTATGTATGCCCTGAGAGCCAATCATGGGATGATTAGTAGGATACATTAAGATTGATTTGATAAAGATGAAAGGCAAGCTTCCAAAATTTTCTGGTTCAGTTATATGAGATAATGATAAAACTGATTGAATGTCTATAGAATGACAGTACTCAATGACGTATTCCTTCAGGTTCAAGACCTGAACGATGAGATCATACAGATGCTAAGAGTTTGTACATTCTTATTATGTCCCTAGTCGGATGTCATTTTGGAAGGTAGATAGACAACAATGACACACAAGACTAGATTGTGGTGTTGGTTGATGATAGAATCTCATTAGTCATGATATGGAGATATCAAACCAAACACATAGGTACTTGTTAGAGAACAAGTTTACCGGATAGACCCACCGTGAGTTTGACACATGGAACCATGACATGGTAGTCACAGTCAGTTCTCACAGTGATGGTGGTGAGTGTGATTCTTTGACTTGAAATCACTACACTCAACAAATGTCATTGGGTACACTTTGACATCATCAAACATAGTCCTGAAACATGGGTTGTTATAAAGGTGATGATTGGGTGGCTTTGACACATGGGGCTTTTGAGGGGTGAGTGATAGATATGGGATTTGTCCCTCCTAAGGGAGTTTGATATCCATGGCCACTTGATGAGTAGGATTGAGATAGGTGTGCACACGCATGTGTGAATCAATATGTGATATTGATGTCATACATATCTCCTCCAATCTACTCTGAGATCTAGAAAGTGAATGAATATTGACAGGATGACTGCTCCATGCCTTGACTTCATTCAGGATATCAGTGACAAAGGAATTATACATTCGCTGTAACACCATTCACGGATTGTAGTATTGAAAGTTGTTCTCCAACTTTCTATTTCACTTGGGTAGCACTGATGTGCGACTAGGCACCGCTCTTTGCTTGTGAAGTCATAAGTGTTATGGACTTTCACTACCAATGTGAAATGGACCTGTAGGGTCACACACATAGGATTCGACCTGGAAGATGAGTTTATCCACAAACAATGTTTAGATTGATTACTAAAGGAGTTTAGTAGTTCAATTAAACACTCAATCAATTGATAGCTCAATATCATAGTGTTCAAGGTGTTGGACCGATTGATTAGAGTATCAGATTGATTGAAAACTGTGATTGACTGATTTGAATAGGTCTGCTGCCCCAACCGATCAGCTCATGGGGTGAACCGATCAGCCAGGTTGGTGAACCGGTCGGCTCATGAGATGAACCGATCGGCTCAATACAAGTCGAACCGACCGGTTCAAGAGTTGAACCGATCGGCTCATGTAACCAACGAAGATCGTTTGGAAAGTCGATTTTGCAAATACAATTTGTTTCACTTGTACAAATTCGATTTGGACAAGGATTAATATTTGATTAATCAGAGACAAATTTGAAAGTCAATTTGAGTTGGACTAGGACCACAAACCGATTGGCTCATATGATGAACCGATCAGCTCAGGTGTCCCAAACGATCGGTTCAGGTTGAAACGATCGGTTGAGGTCACCAAACGATCATTTTAGGGTTGAAACGATCAGTTCAACTGGCACAAGTTGCTTGTTTTGTGGAAAATCTCGAACCCTTCTACTCCTGGTTTAATCCTGCATTGCCCGGGATAGAGAACCCTATCCCATGACCCTCCTATATATAGGGGTATTGGGGGCTTCTCTGGTGAACAACTTTGTGCGTCAGTTGTTCTACAAAATTGTTGTTCTCTCTGGTTTTGGTAACCGAGAGAGCCCGAGCAAGTGCTACCCGATAAGGGAAAGACAACTGTAGAAAGCGACTGGTGGCAGGAGAGTGTGTTGGTGACTAGTACACCGACAGGAGGGTGCGACTCCTTATGATTCCTTATGGGACAAGGAGATCGGAGTTCCAGGTGGTCCGTGTGGACTACTTCAGAGGCGAGAGACTTCTGCCGCTCGGAGGACAATTGTCAATCCCGACAGTCCTGGTTAGACCAGGAGGTGCCAATCCCCGTGCGACCAGGAGCTGCACAGACACCATCCAAGACAGGAGGTGAAGACCATGCTAGCCGCGAGGTAATGTCACCGAGCAAGTGTTGGGACAAGGTACGCCTATACAAACCATCCTTCCTACTGTATAGACGTTGACGCGTTTCCTTTGCTCTGGGTTTTGGGAGAAGAAATTTTTTGTTTCCGCTGCCTACTCTATCTCCCCTAAAACCCGACACACCATGCTTGGCATACCCACACAAAGTGATCAAGATTTTCATGTGTGTTGGTTATGAAAAGCATTTTAGACTTAATATGTTTGATTCAAGGATTTTATATTTATATATATACATAACCACATACTTATAGTATGTGTCATATACATGCCATATCACACAAATGAAAACATGCAATTAAAACATAAGCAATGGTTATGTCCATACTATTGTAATTCCTTTTAGCAACAAGGAATTACTACCACCTAAGGTCTACATCACTTGTAACAACTTGTTGTTGGGGAAGTTTTGTGCTTGAACCAATCTAGGTTGATCAGTTCAACCCTTGAACTGGTCATCTGTCCTCTTGGTCAGTCAGTTGGTCTTCAGTCCAACATCTTTTGGACATCTCCAGTCGATTGGTTGGGTCACCATCTGATTGGTTCAACTCCTATATCAATCATCCTCGGTCCTCTAGTTGGTCGGCTTATCTGGCGCTAAGCGTCTTCTTCATCCTAACAAGAATTTAAAAACTATCCTACTTCTATTAAACTTATTACATGGTAATTGAGAAACCTTGAGTTACATTCAAGGGGAGCATAGGAAGGAAAAAATAATGCTTTTACATGTAGGAAGAACAAGGTAGAGGCTCAGTATGCAAATTGAGATATAAAAAGAAACAAAAAATCACAACCAACCAAGCACAGATAATGGGGTTATTGTCCATAACCATGATACACACCCACCATTAAAACCTAACTTATTAATTAGATATGCACATTAATCATTTAAATATTTGCATTGTATGCAATATATAAAAGCCAAAAACCAAAATCCGATCATATCGATTAAATCCCAATACATAGTATATTGACGAGGATGTGATACCATTGTAGGGAAATATGGCATCATGATAGGTAGTGGAATTAAAATTGTATCTTCCATGTTCCCCTACAATAGATGATTGCATCAATAAATATGTAATGGGAAGGATGGTTTCGTGGTAAAACCCAATCTTGGAGCAAGTTCAGTGACAATTCTCAATGTAGTATGTGGATTTCTTCAAGTCACACTCAGACAACATCTACAACAACCCATGATTGATAGCCATTGACAAAATGTTGACCTTTTCCTTCTAGTGATAGACAACATCCTCCTCACCTCTATAGTAGTCTACATGGACCATCAAGAACTCCTATTGTTCTAGAAGAATAGATAAGAAGGAGTTGTCCCATCTAGTTGATGTACTAGCACTAACTTGCTCTCTCACAATTTTGCTCCCTTTCTATCCCTCCCTTCATTGGGTAGGACTTGCTCAAGCTCTCTCCGTTCCCTCAACCAGAGAAGGCAACAATTTTAAGAGCTAATTGATGTGTCTGAGAATCCCCTAGTATCCCTTTATTTATAGAAGGGTCAGGGTTCCCAGTCTATGTGGGAGTCAAAGGGGATGGGATTTCACAAAATTTTGCATCCTGTAAGCGGCAAAATAGTCAGTTCATGGGTGAACTAATCACTTGGCATGTGAGATGATCAGTTCAACCCTTGAACTGATCATTTCATCGTTTCCAAATCACAATTGTATTCACAATTCATATCTGATTTAATGCCCAACTGTTAGCACTAATCCCTACATCAATCAAATTGATCCACCAAATGGTCGGATCAAAACATGAGCCAATCAATTCATGGACCTGAGCCGATCTGTTCACTTCCTGAATTGGTCGATTCATGGACTAGATTGCCAATATTGGATCCATTAACCTAACACATTGAAATGACTAGTTCAACACTTGAACTAGTCAGTTCATAGTCCAGTCAATCAACATTCTATCATTGTTGTTTAAATTTAATACTGAACTCTTTAGTAATCAAGTTTAAACTATATTTATGAATGAACTCCTACTACAAGTGTATCCTATGTGTGTGACGCTATAGGTTTCAAGTTATGATAGAAGTGAATGTCCATAACTAATTTATGACATCACAACAATGAGCGGTATCTAGAAACACATCATTGCTACCAAAGTAATTTGGAAAGTTAGAGAACAACTTCAACCTACAATCCATGGTTGGTGTTATAGTGATTGTCTAATTCCTTTGTCTCTAATATTCAGATTGAACTTGATGCATGGAATCATCATCCTCTCAATGTTCAATCCATGTTCCTTGAACTAGAGTAGACTATCAGAGATATATGTAACCTCAATATCATATATTTATTCAAGGTCACAATCAATGATGAATCTATCCTAATAGTGATATGAATCTTTCCTAATATTCATTGAGGAGGAATCTATAGTGAATTCATGCATGGAAAGATTCATATCCTCAACTTGATGCATGGAAGATTGCAACCTTTTGCTGATGTCAGTAGAGATCTTTTTATGGAACCCCCCTTAGTGATAACTTATACTTTGGGGTGTTGTTCGTAGTCACACTTTGGAGGATTTGGCTATGGTACCTAGATTCCTCTACATAATAGTTGGCCTATTATTCCAAGAAACTCAAGTTGGGTGGTCGAGTTGGTCAATTTATTAAGTGTGAAGAGACATAGGGATGCTCCATGATTGATTGAATGCTTAATCATTCATTGGTAACTTTGATCCATTAATCGATTGAACATTTCAATTGGTCAACTGATTGGTATCATTGACTAGAGTCAATAGATTCTAGTCGGGTGTTTGGACGCTCTAGTCAGTTGTCTGGACACTCCAATCTATCGACTTCCACACTAGTTGGTTTACTAGACACTCCATTTATTCGATTTACAATTAACATTATTCATCTTGATTACCTAAATACTTTAGTAACAAAATTGAATCTTGTCCATGATTAAATTCCTCATCCAAGTGCATCCTATGCATGTGACCCTATAGGTCCTAAATTATGTTGGCATTGAATGTCCATAACCAGATTATGACATCACAAGAAATGAGCAACATCTATCAACACATCACTTCTACTCAAGTAACTAGAAAGTTAGAGTACAACTTCAATCTACAACTACAATTAGTGTTATTGTGATCACATAGTTCCTTTGTCTCAGATATCTAGATTGAGTGCAGGTCATGGACTCCTCATCCTCTTAATAATAATTCTATATAGTAGACTATTGAGATGCACTAAGCTCAATATCATATATTAACTCACATGTGAATGGCCAAGTGCTTTTTGATATCGCTTATCAAGTGCCAAGGATGCCAACTATGATAGGAAGGACAACTCCCATCTACATCAATCATAGACAATCTCCATGTGTCACAACTTACCCAAGCACCACCTTTATAGAAACCCTAAGGTCACATTTAATGGTATTACAATTCGTTGAACGACATGTAATGAATGTCGCAACTTCATGTTTATGAACTATTATCTCCACTATTACTTTGAGAGTTGATTCTGACTACCATTTAATGGTTCAATGTATCATTCTCAAGGTTAGTTTGTCTGGTACACTATTCTCTAACAAGTACCTATGTGTGTGACTTGATATCCAATATGATGACTAATGAGATTCTACCATCAGTCAACACACATTCTAGTATTATGTATTATTGTTGTCTATTTTGATTTCATAACAATATATGTTGTGGGACATAACAAGAATGTATATACTCTTATCATACATATGATGTCATTGTTTAGTTCCTCAACCTGATGACGCATGTCATCAGGTGACATCATTCCTTAGGAACACAAATGTTGTATATTCATCTCACAATTGAAAAAACATGGTAGACAAAATTGCCTTTATTATTATAAAATCAAGTACAAAATGCCACATTACAATCATCATATGACTGGATCTATGTTCATATATACCAACAAATTCCCACATTCACATAAATTCAATCACCATGAATCTAATTCCAAGTGATGTAACATAATCATCATGTTTCTTCTTCAAAGGTTCCTTTGTCTAGTGGTTCATCAAAATTGCTTTTAGTCAATATAGTGCAAATCTTTACATCTCCTCATTGTAAAATCTCTTGTATGAGATGGAAGAGCCAAAAGATATGCTTGGAATGATGATGTGATCTAGGTTCCTTAGCTTGTGCTATATCTTTATTGTTTCCACAGTAGAATTCTATTGCATCATTAATGTTGGGAGCTACTCCAAGTTCACTAGTAAACTTATTTATCCAAAAATATTCCTATGATGTGTTCGAGAAAATAATGTACTCGACTTCTATTTTAGAATTAGAAACTATATCTTATTTGACACTTCTCCAATTTACAACTCCATTTTTGAGGTAGAACACAAACCCAAATTGTAGTCGACAATCATCTTTGATAGTTTGGAAGCTGGCTTTGGTGTAACCCTTTACTCCCAACTCTTCCTCATCACCATAAATAAGGAACTAATCCTTAGTTCTTATCAAGTACTTAAGGATTCTCTTTACTACAGTCCAATGCCATTTACTAGGATCTAATTGATATCTTCTCGTCATGATCAAAGCATAAGATACATTAGGATGAGTACATAACATTACATACATGTTAGATCCAGATGCATATGGTATCTTACTCACACGTTCCTATTCTTCACATGATATATGATACTGGGATCTAGAGAAACTAATTTCATTGGACATGGGCAACTTTCCTCTCTTTGAGTCCTACATGTTGAATCTCTTCAACACCTTGTAAATGTATGCACTCTAGCTTATGCTAATAATCCTTCTAGATCTATCTCTATATATATTAATTCCTAAGATATATGCTATTTTTCCTATGTCCTACATTAAGAAGGTACTTCCCTATCAAGTTTTTACCATTTTTTGTGTAGAGATGTCATTCCTTATGATGAGTATGTCATATGAATACCATATGTGGAATACAATTATGCTCCCACTAACCTTCTTGTAGACACATGGTTCATCTTCATTTTGACTAAAGCAAAAATCTTTGATTGCTTCATCAAATCGAAGAGTCTAGCTTTGAGATGCTTGCTTCAATCCATAGATTAAATTTGCAGCCTACATACTTTATTTCCATTATTTGGAATAATAAAATCTTCAGGCTGTGCCATGTACACATCCTCAAGAAGATTTCTATTAAGGAAAGTGGTTTTAACATCCATCTACCAAATCTCATTTTCATAATAAGCTGCAATAGAAAGCATGATCCTTTTAGATTTTACCATGGATAATGGTGAAAAGGTATGATTACAACCAACACCTTGAAATTGTCTAAAACCCTTTGCAACCAATCGATCTTTATAGGTTTGTACATTATTATCAATGTCAGTCCTCTTCTTGAAGGCCCATTTGCACACTATGGGTTTTACCTTGTAACATACCGGATCTTGAACCCTACCCTAGAAGTTTAACCTTTTGGTCTTAGCCAAACAAGGTTGAGGATAGAGTGATCCTAATAATCTAATGCATGCAAAATGTAATCTAATATGTCATATAATTTATTTGGTGATAATAAGATGATGAATAACTTAATTGGATGCTTAATGATCTAATGGGCCTCTAATGGGACATATGATATAACCCATGTAAGAAAGCCTCAAAATAAAGAATAGACTTCAAATTTGTAATCTACACATCAAAATAAGCCTACATGTCAATTTACATTTAATTTGGACCATCTTGAAATAATACGGTAAGTTAGGAGAGAGAAATTGCCTAAAAGGTGTAATTAATAAATAAATATAACAATTGATCCCAAAAGAGGAAAATAATGTTAGATCCATAATCTATATAAAAAATATAGCCTTTGGGTAAATTTTTATCCAATTTGGATAAAGTTTGCTTGAAAGGTAAAATCAGAAGAGAGAGTGTGTGTGGAACCTTCAAAATATTAATAAAAGCTCAAACAACTCCAATATGTAAAATTGATGGAAAATTCGTATCCAACACATTAAATATGACTTGAGGGTTAAGTTTCATAAAATTTGGATAATCTATGTGTCATTAAATGCATCAAGAAAGAGAAACAAAGAATATATAAAATAATGTATCTAAGGTTGACAAAAGTGAAATCTAATTAGAAAATTGGAATCTACATGCCTAATTTAACCTATGTGCAAAATTTGGCTTAATTTAGATAATGATAAAACCCTATATCAAAGAGAGAGAAAAAGGTGTTTTAATGAGGTCCCACTTTAGTTTTTCTCAGATTAAATGTCACGATTTAAGTTGATTTTCCGCCTAAAGTATTGTTGTCACGCACTTTACTTATGCATCGATCGATCGTGACCATTAGTTTCATTTTGAGCGGCATCCGGTCATCTCCTACCTCGGGTAGGAGTCTAACTCACGAGTGAGTTGTACCCAAATTTTCCTTGGACCGTTCTCTCTCCCCTCTCGACGGAATTTCCTGGTTTTTGTCCCAGTGTGATCGAGAGTTCTTCAAGAACAAGTTAATCCTAACTTTCCTATACTTTTTCTCTCACAATCAAAACCCCCAAAAGTGCATCAACTGCCCTATTTCCTTCTCGCCCGTCCACCCATCCTACCCTATATATAGAGCATACTGGAGCATCCTTGACCCAAACCTGAACTTCCTCTGCCCTCAATTGCGCCCGAAACCCTCTGTACCTACCCAACCTTCTCCGTCTATTTATGCCTGCTCCGGCGACCAGCTCTCTGTGCAGGGCTTGTCTTTGGTCAATTGGTGGTGTGTGGATGATCTCTTGATCACCTTGGAGATGTTGGTGCCTTTCTTCGTGCCTAGCGCTTGCCAGTTTGCTCTCCCATACTCTGGAAGCAGATGCCACCGTAAAGCTCGTTGTCCGTGATGCCTCCGCGGTGTTCGAACTTTGGTAAGTACTCATTTGTGTTCGGTGAGGACTTGTTGAGCTTTTCAATTTGTTGCTTGATTGTTTTCGTCTGGTTATCTCATCAATCTGTTGCCACTGCCAATTTGGTCTCTTGGCAGGTGAGTTTGTTTCCCCTCTTTCTGCTGGTCTCTGCTCGAGATGCGTTGTTCTGTGCAGTGTTTCCCAATCTCGGATTGCTTGAAGATGGAGGCATGAGGTGAGTTCTTGGTGATGTGTTCTCGTGATGTTATTCAGTCGATTGGTTAGTTGTTTCCCACTTGGTGTTCTCCTAGAGCTCAGAGTCTCCTCTTCGCCTCGCGTGGTTGAGCAAACGAAGAAGATGACAACCACTGCTTTCTCGAATTTACCCCTCTTTTTCTTTCTTGTTTTGATTTTTTTGTCAGGGGTATTTTGGACTTTTCCCCTTTATTTTTCTTTTCTTGAACGCGGGTCGCACATCCTGTTGACTTGGCCTAGTTGGCTTTCAGTTATTGGGCCAAGTCAGCCAGGGGACCACCAACTGGATTTTTCTTGCATCATTGGAATTCTCTGATTGGTCAGGTTTGTAAAATACATAACTAATTAATCACTTATCAGAAAAATATGCATAAATACTCTTTGGATTCAGAAAAATGCAAGATTTATAATGATGTTGGTTTTGTTGTATGAATCTGATGTTTTAAAGGGGTGATTTAATGGATCTAATTAAATAAGATAATAACTTGTATAATTCATAACTAATAATTTATAAGTCAGAAAAATATAATAAAATATGTTTTGAACTCAGGAAAATATAACCTAAAATATGGAATAGTTTTGATAACCTAATTCACTAATAACAAAAAGGCGATTTTTAGGGTTTTGTATAATTAATGGAAACCTAACCCTAATCCCATATATATGCTAATAGGTGCTTTGGATGCCTAGGCTTGGATCTAGTTGGACTTTGGATCGTTTGAATCTGATGTTGAGGTATGTTGTATCCTCGATTATTCTTTATTGAGCAATTCACCTAAATTTTCATTCTCTTGAAATTGGCCTACAGAATATGTCCTATCTTTTGATATCATGGTTCGTGTAATTATCTTTCTTGTTATGGACTTGGATAATTTCTTGATATCATATCTTGCACCGTGGTGCATGTTGGTCTCTTATATTGATATGTGCCACTTTGAAGTGGATGTTATATGTTTGTGTTGTCCATTGTGTGATGGCAACCTCTGTTTCATCTTCTGACTAAACTATTTACTTGCCTCTATATTTACATGCAATGTGAATCAATAGCACTAGAATAATGTAAATTACTTTGGTTTTTAGGTGTGTGCCCTTTTGTTTATGGGATGGTGGTGGTGGTGCCCCATACCCGAGTTTCAAGGATGTGAATCCTTGGCTCAACTTTTATATATATTGGGAGTTTGAAGGTGAGTCATTCTCTATCAGGTTTTCAAGGATGTGAAGCCTTGGCCGCCTTTGTGTTTATATTTTTCTAGGACTATGTTTATCTCACATGCATGCAGGTTGATGATTGGTTGTGGGGTGTGTGCCCTACTACCTATCTATGTGCTTTTATTGCACAAATTTTATTATTTATGGCAAGTATCCTCTTTTATCATGTTATGATGATTCCTATCTTTTATGTCCGTGTGGGTAGTCCTTATCTCTTGCATTGGAAGCCTTTACATTTGATGTCCTTTATATCCTTATATTGCTCAACTTGCTTTTTAGTATGCACATACCAGCCTTTGTTGATGTTTCCTATTGTTTCTCTTTTGCTGGGGTATGCTTCCAACCCTAGGTGGTAGACATGGATGGCATGGCATGTTGACCTGGACTTAGTTTGTGATGATGAAGCTTGGAGACAATCTTGAGTTGGTTTAGATTTCCTCTACATGGATCCTTGTGATGTAAGTTGTAACCCTTTGTTTTATAATTGAATAGTCAAATATTTTCTTCCGCTGCTATACATTGGTCTTTTGATTACCATTATATAAAGATTTGAAAATTTTACACCCACTCCATCATGCCTTTTGAGTATGTTTGGACTGGATGTTTTGTTGGTAAAATTTTTAGTAGAGAAGTGGTTTTCACTTCTTTACAGCATGGTATCAGAGCCCATGGTAGTCGGAATCGACTATTTCAATTTTGTCTCCCTTTAGAACCCTTGACTTAGATAGTTGCCTCTAAGTGAGATGTTGACCCTAGATCTGATATATGATTATCTTTTATGCAATAAGGTTTGGTTTGAGGACAAGAATAGGTTATGAGGAAGTAATCATATGGAAATATTGTGACTTGGTTTTCTCTTTGATTTTGAGCTCACCATTGTTTCATATCGTATGATTCTTCGAAGGAAAATATATTTTCAATTATATTACTATATGTACAAAAATTTCTCAGATTTATCGATGTTTTCTTGAACTAAGTCACAATGAAGAGAATCTCTAGTTTTAGTAGAATCTAACCCTAGTTGGTAACTAGGATTGATGTAATGGTGTAGTTGACCTACCCTATGACTTTTTGGTGGTTCATGTAGGGTTGTTAGGTTAGAGACACAAGGACCTAAAAGCTCAACCCTAGATGGTATGACTATTAGTTGGATACATGAGAAACATAAATCTCTAAAACTTTCACAACTAAGAGATGTGGGTAGATCTAAAAAGTTGTTTCGTTTGACTTATTAGGTTGAACCCTTTAAGGGATGGAGAGTAGTTAGTTGTTGATGTTGGATCTATAGATTTTGAGGATGAAATCCTTTTAAGGGGTGGGGTGTTGTAACATACCGGATCTCGAATCCTACCCTAGAAGTTTAACCTTTTGGTCTTAGCCAAACAAGGTTGAGGATAGAGTGATCCTAATAATCTAATGCATGAAAAATATAATCTAATATGTCATATAATTTATTTGGTGATAATAAGATGATGAATAACTTAATTGGATGCACAATGATCTAATGGGCCTCTAATGGGCCATATGATATAACCCATGTAAGAAAGCCTCAAAATAAATAATAGACTTCAAATTCGTAATCTACACATCAAAATAAGCCTACATGTCAATTTTCATTTAATTTGGACCATCTTGAAATAATACGGTAAGTTAGGAGAGAGAAATTGCCTAAAAGGTGTAATTAATAAATAAATATAATAATTGATCCCAAAAGAGGAAAATAATGTTAGATCCATAATCTATATAAAAAATATAGCCTTTGGGTAAATTTTTATCCAATTTGGAGAAAGTTTTCTTGAAAGGTAAAATCAGGAGAGAGAAAGTGTGTGGAACCTTCAAAATATTTATAGAAGCTCAAACAACTCCAATATGTAAAATTGATGGCAAATTCGTATCCAACACATTAAATGTGACTTGAGGGTCAAGTTTCATAAAATTTGGATAATCTATTTGTCATTAAATGCATCGATACAGAGAAACAAAGAATATATAAAATAATGCATCTAAGGTTGCCAAAAGTGAAATCTAATTAGAAAATTGGAATCTACATGCCTAATTTAACCTATGTTCAAAATTTGGCTTAATTTAGATAATGATAAAACCCTATATCAAAGAGAGAGAAAAAGGTGTTTTAATGAGGTCCCACTTTAGTTTTTCTCGGATTAAATGTCACGATTTAAGTTGATTTTCCGCCTAAAGTATTGTTGTCACGCACTTTACTTATGCGTCGATCGATCGTGACCATTGGTTTCATTTTGAGTGGCATCTGGTCATCTCCTACCTCGGGTAGGAGTCTGACTTGCGAGTGAGCTGTACCCGAATTTTTCCTTGGACCGTTCTCTCTCCCCTCTCGACGGAATTTCCTTGTTTTTGTCCCAGTGTGATCAGGAGTTCTTGGCAAACAAGTTAATCCTAACTTTCCTATACTTTTTCTCTCCCAATCAAAAACCCCCAAAAGTCCATCAACTGCCATGTTTCCTTCTCGCCCGTCCACCCATCCTACCCTATATATAGAGCATCCTGGAGCATCCTTGACCCCAACCTGAACTTCCTCTGCCCTCAATTGCGCCCGAAACCCTTTGTACCTACCCAACCTTCTTCGTCTTTCTCCGCCTGCTCCGGAGACCGGCTCTCTGTGCGGGGCTTGTCTTTGGTCAATTGGTGGTGTGTGGACGATCTTTTGATCACCCTGGAGCTGTTGGTGCCTTTCTTCGTGCCTAGCGCTTTCCGGTTTCCTCTCCCCTACTCTGGGAGCTAATGCCACCATCAAGCTCGTTGTCCGTGATGCCTCAACGGTGTTCGAACTTTGGTAAGTACTCATTTGTGTTCGGTGAGGACTTGCTGAGCTTTTCGATTTGTTGCTTGATTGTTTCCATCTGGTTATCTCATGAAGCTGTTGCCACTGCCAATTTAGTCTCTTGGCATGTGAGTTTGTTTCCCCTCTTTCTGCTGGTCTCTGCTCGAGATGCGTTGTTCCGTGCGGTGTTTCCCAATCTCGGATTGCTTGAAGATGGAGGCATGAGGTGAGTTCTTGGTGATGTGTTCTTGTGATGTTAGTCAGTCGATTGGTTAGTTGTTTCCCACTTGGTGTTCTCCTGGAGCTCAGAGTCTCCTCTTCGCCTCGCGTGGTTGAGCAAACGAAGAAGATGACAACCGCTGTTTTCTCGAATTTACCCCTCTTTTTCTTTCTTGTTTTGATTTTTTCGTCAGGGGTATTCTGGACTTTTCCCCTCTATTTTTATTTTCTTGAATGCGGGTCGCGTTTCCTATTGACTTGGTCTAGTTCGATTTTAGTTATTGGGCCAAGTCAGCCAGGGGACCACCAACTGGATTTTCCGTGCATCATTGGAATTCTCTGATTGGTCAGGTTTGTAAAATCCATAACTAATTAATCACTTATCAGAAAAATATGCATAAATACTCGTTGGATTCAGAAAAATGCAAGCTTTCTAATGGTGTTGGTTTTGTCATCTGAATCTGATGTTTTAAAGGGGTGATTTAATGGATCTAATTAAATAAGATAATAACTTGTATAATTCATAACTTATAATTTATAAGTCAGAAAAATATAATAAAATATGTTTTGAACTCAGGAAAATATAACCTAAAATATGGAATAGTTTTGATAACCTAATTCACTAATAACAAAAAGGCGATTTCTAGGGTTTTGTATAATTAATGGAAATCTAACCCTAATCCCATATATGTGCTAATAGGTGCTTTGGATGCCTAGGCTTGGATCTAGTTGGACTTTGGATCGTTTGAATCTGATGTTTAGGTATGTTGTATCCCCAATTATTCTTTACTGAGAAATTCACCTAAATTTTCATTCTCTTGAAATTGGCCTACAGAATATGTCCTATCTTTTGATATCATGGTTCGTGTAACTATCTTTCTTATTATGGACTTGGATAATTTCTTGATATCATATCTTGTGCCGTGCTGCATGTTGGTCTCTTATATTGATATGTGCCACTTTGAAGTGGATGTTATATGTTTGTGTTGTCCATTGTGTGATGGCAACCTCTATTTCATATTCTGACTAAACTATTTACTTGCCTCTATATTTACATGCGATGTGAATCAGTAGTACTAGAATAATGTAAATTACTTTGGTTTTTGGGTGTGTGCCCTTTTGTTATGGGATGGTGGTGGTGGTTCCCCATACCCGAGTTTCAAGGATGTTAAGCCTTGGCTCAACTTTTATATATATTGGGAGTTTGACGGTGAGTCATTCTCTATCAGGTTTTCAAGGATGCGAAGCCTTGGCCGCCTTTGTGTTTATATTTTTATAGGACTATGTTTATCTCACATGCATGCAGGTTGATGATTGGTTGTGGGGTGTGTGCCCTACTACCTATCTATGTGCTTTTGTTGTACAAATTTTATTATTTATGGCAAGTATCCTCTTTTATCATGAAATGATGATTCCTATCTTTTATGTCCGCGTGGGTAGTCCTTATCTCTTGCATGGGAAGCCTTTACATTTTATGTCCTTTATATCCTTATATTTCTCAACTTGCTTTTTAGTATGCACATACCAGCCTTTGTTGATGTTTCCTATTGTTTCTCTTTTGCTGGGGTATGCTTCCAACCCTAGGTGGCAGACATGGATGGCATGGCATGTTGACCTGGACTTAGTTTGTGATGACGAAGCTTGGAGACAATCTGGAGGTGGTTTAGATTTCCTCTACATGGATCCTTGTGATATAAGTTGTAACCCTTTGTTTTATAATTGAATAGGCAAATATTTTCTTCCGCTGCTATACATTGGTCTTTTGATTACCATTATATAAAGATTTGAAAATTTTACACCCACTCCATCATGCTTTTTGAGTATGTTTGGACTGAATGTTTTGTTGTTCAAATTTTTAGTAGAGTAGTGGTTTTCACTTCTTTACAGCATGGTATCAAGCCCATGGTAGTTTGAATCGACTATTTCAATTTTGTCTCCCTTTAGAACCCTTGACTTAGATAGTTGCCTCTAAGTGAGATGTTGACCCTAGATCTAATATATGATTATCTTTTATGCAATAAGGTTTGGTTTGAGGACAATAATAGGTTATGAGGAAGTAATCATATGGAAATATTATGACTTGGTTTTCGCTTTGATTTTGAGCTCACCATTGTTTCATATCGTATGATTCTTCGAAGGAAAATATATTTTCAATTATATTACTATATGTACAAAAATTTCTCAGATTTATCGATGTTTTCTTGAACTAAGTCACAATGAAGAGAGACTCTAGTTTTAGTAGAATCTAACCCTAGTTGGTAACTAGGATTGATGTAATGGTGTAGTTGACCTATCCTATGACTTTTTGGTGGTTCATGTAGGGTTGCTTGGTTAGAGACACAAGGACCTAAAAGCTCAACCCTAGATGGTATGACTATTAGTTGGATACATGAGAAACATAAATCTCTAAAACTTTCACAACTAAGAGATGTGGGAAGATCTAAAAAGTTATTTAGTTTGACTTGTTAGTTTGAACCCTTTAAGAGGTGGAGAGTAGTTAGTTGTTGATGTTGGATCTATAGATTTCGAGGATGAAATCCTTTAAAGGGGTGGAGTGCTGTAACATACCGGATGTCGAACCCAACCCTAGAAGTTTAACCTTTTGGTCTTAGCCAAACAATGTTGAGGATAGAGGGATCCTAATAATCTAATGCATGAAAAATGTAATCTAATATGTCATATAATTTATTTGGTGATAATAAGATGATGAATAACTTAATTGGATGCATAATGATCTAATGGGCCTCTAATGGGCCATATGATATAACCCATGTAAGAAAGCCTCAAAATAAAGAATAGACTTCCAATTCATAATCTACACATCAAAATAAGCCTACATGTCAATTTTCATTTAATTTGGACCATCTTGAAATAATATGGTAAGTTAGGGGCATTTGATGTCTTTGCTTTCATCCATTTGAATTTCTGATTAGATGTTGAGGAAGTAGATTATGGCTAGAAAGTGAGGCATATGTTTTGATACACCCCACTCTTGATTGAATTTTTTATCTGTACACCTACTTGTATGAGTTTTGGGAAGGTATTCTACCTTTTTAATAAGAGGGTAGTGAGAGAGGGTGTGGCAACTTGGATCACCATGTCTTGAGACTCCTTATCCATGGGCTTGAACTCTAGCTTAGTAAGCTCCCTCCATCATGCAATGAACTCAGAGAGGCTCTCGTCCATTTTTTATCGAAGTGCTTCCAAATACTCCTTGGTTGGGACTTGGTCTAAATTCTAGGCATACTGATTGATGAACTTTTCAGTCATCTTCTCCCATATGGTGATGGTCGTCATATCTAGCTTATTGTATGAGGCTAACGCAGGACCAATCAAGGTTCGTGAAAAAAAAGTATTTCTATTTTGTTGTCATTCTAGACTTCCACCAAATCTATGCAATACGACTCGACATGGGCCACAGGGTCCCCCTTCCTGGTATATTCATCAAATTTTGGCATATTGAAGTTGTCAGGGATCTTTGCATCTAGAAAGTGGCAAAGTTCATTGAATGTCTTCATCTTCCTTCTAGTAGTCTAATATTTTTCATGATCTTGAGTAAGGGATCCATGACAGTAGCATCCTATGTGAGAGTTACTTGATGTCTGGCCACCATGAGTATAACTAGAGGTTTGATCATTATTGGTGGCACCATATATACAGGTGGTGGGAATCCATACCCTCCCCCTATGTCTACACGATACTTGGAGTGGGGTGGTGGATACATGAAGTGCAGGTTGGGGACTAGTCCTCAACCATTCAGATATTGCATTTGATGCTTTGTGATCGAGGCCATTTGAGGCTTTTTTGAGTGGCTGCAACTTCTACTTGTTTCATGTTTCCTTTGGTTAAATATTTCGGTCTAAAGAAGGGCATTGCTGCCTCCTGTGGTATCAGGATGGACCCAACATTTTCTAAGGGTGGACTCTAATAGAGTCCCTTCTGGAGTGTTTCTGGATGAGGCATATGGGATCCACACATGCTATATGGAAAGAATCGTCTAGAGGAACCTACATGCATGGATCCTTGTCCAACAAACCCTAGATAGTGCCATCCACCCACATAGGTTGAGCTTGATGGAGTAAGGAAAGGCATGTTGAAAGGTTGCTCAAATTGGGTCCCTTCTTGGGAGACTACAACTTCAGGTATGACGACAACTTCCTTACATTTGTCCACCTCTTCTGGCTTGTCTTGCTTGTTGTGGACGACCTCCCCTATGGAAGTACCATATGACTGTCAGTCTGTGCTGCTTCTGCTGGCCATCTGAATTGATCATTGGCGAGATTGGTTGAGGTATAGGATCCGTGCCTCTACCATGATGTCTTGAATAGAACACTAGCAGGATTCAAAAGTAGAGTGTAATATCATGAGAAATGTTTTAATGCTTTGGGATAGGTACCTTTGCACATACTATGTTAGACAAGAAATTGGAAAGGCTTCCCCCTAGTGAGGGAGGTGTATGTAAGGGATACTCCTAGATTTCTTGCATCCTTCTCATGATGAAAGGCACATGTAGTTTTTCGGTAGTTGTTCTTACCCCTAGCTTGGACTATATGAGGGAACCTATCCACTTTTGTATGGGAAGTGCTTCCCAATACCATGGAAGAAAGGAAAAGATGATGTGTGTGTTGTTCCTTTGAGAAATGCTCCAAAAGAATCATTCCAAGTAGGATGAAAGGTGGGGGATTGAGTGGTTAGTCAAGAGTAAGGTGACCCTTTCTAAGCCATTAAGTGTGCTAAATCATTTAATTTTATTCTTTAGGATGTCCTTATCTTGGGGTTATCAAATTGAAACCCTTGAAAGCATCCATGACACCCTAGTTTCATCCTAGCTCAAGGGGTTTCTTTGGAGAGTCCTTGTGAGGAACAGATAGTAAGGAGAAAGACTCGACTTGGCCTCTCCTTTTTGTGGTATTCAACATAAGGTTGTGGTCTAGGTTTAGGTTGTAGTCCAAAACCATATTTAGGAAGATGAAGTGTATGATTAGGCTATTTTAGGTCGTGGTCTAGGACCCAAAAAAATTCAAAAGTCAAAGTGGGATTAGTTTAAGGTCATAATCTAGGACCATGGTTGGGCAGACCTGACATTAGCAAACAATGTCTTACACAACATGAAGGACCCCCCTCCCCTATTTGCTCAAGTTTGGGGGGACATACTCCCTTTTGGAGTTTATAATAAAAGATTGTTTGAATTGTTGGTCTTTGAAAAAAATTGTTTGGAATTTGAGTTTGAGATTGTTGATCTTTGAAAAAGATTGTTTGAAATCTAAATTCTAGATTGTTAATCTTTAGAAAATATTGTTTGAAATCCGAATTTGAGATTGTTACTCTTTGATTTTTTTTTGAAATTTGTGTTTGAGATTGTTAATCTTTGAAAAATATTGTTTGAAATCTGATTTGAGATAGTTAATATTTTAAAAAGGTTGTTTGCAATCTGAATTTGAGATTGTTAATCTTTGAAAAAGATTCTTTGAAATTTGAGTTTGAGATTGTTAATCTTTGAAAAATATTGTTTGAAATCTAAATTTAAGATTGTTATCTTGGAAAAAGATTGCTTAAAATGTGTTTGAGATTGTTAATCTTTGAAAAAGATTGTTTGAAATTTGAATTAGAGATTGTTAATCATTGAAAAGGATTGTTTGAAATTTGAGTTTGAGATTGTTAATCTTTGAAAAATATTGTTTCAAATTTGAATTTGAGAATGTTAATCTTTGAAAAAGATCATTTGAGATGTATACAAGAAAGGGGTTAGCAACAATCTCAATAAATTTAGCAACAAACAATGGACATATACACATGCAGTAGATATCCCCCTTTTAGCCCATGAGTTCAGATCTACATTACATCCTCACTCGAGCATGACCTATATAGAAGGGGTGGGTACTTATCTTCTCTATGGATTGATGGTGCTTGTGGAGGGTGTCCCAGGTAAAGGGTATTGACATAGTACACCTTGTGACTATGAAGACTGTAATCAGTTGTGAGTGCTAGGATAGCGGATTATTTTCAAGGCCTTTGGATGTCCAGCTTAACTCTATGGAAGTTCCTTTACTAGCATCCTGCATCATTTCCATTGTGATGACCCCAACCTTAGGGTTCATATGTTGAGGATAGTTTTGAGGACCATTATTGCTCCATACACAGTTGAACACAAATTGAGAAACTTTGTATCCAATCATGGATCGTTACAGGCATTAAGGTGTGATTGAAGGTGCAAATAAGCCTATCCCAGTTCAATTAGGATTTATGTCTTCGTTAATCAATATGATTGTACATTAGATAAACACCCATTTGTTGGTACATATTAATTTGAAAGGTTGTATGTGACACTTGGGAGATATTTTGACGATGACCATTCATCGAACTTGTTTGATGATTGATTGATTTCTATTTGAGGTTTACAAATATTTGTAAGATTGTTTGAAGAATTGGTTTGCATGACTAGATAATGTAGTTTGGTATCAAACTAGTCCAAGAGCTATTATTATGAGGAGATAATGGTTAAGAATACCATGGTCGTTCTCTTCCCCTAAACCTCCATCTATAGCGGGGAGAATGACAGATAATAACACTTTTTTTTTCTTTGTTTCTTCCTGACTTCATTGCCCAGTTATCTACAGAGCTCCACGTACCTGTTTGGAGTTGGAGGCTTAGATCCTAGAAGCTCGGATCTAGGGAACGACCCTTAGGATAACTTGCATAGCGGTAGAAACACATAGACGTACCTTCCACTCACTCCCCCCCCTCTACCCGCAGATGCAGTAGACGATGAGATGAGGAAGAAAGAAAGATAGAGCCATAATGGGAGCATCTAGGACTGAATCTACCCTAATCGTATCAGTTGCAAGGTGGAAGAAGGAGCCAAATTGTAGGAAGTGCTTTCTCCAGTTGGCGGATGAGATCCACCGGGAGGAGGAGAAGTCAGTCGCAAGTGCTTCCAGTATGAGATGAAGAGTCACGAAGCCCTTTTCCCCCTTAGCTTCATCCCTACGCCGGCAGGGGAGACGACCACCTAGATCTATTAAGTTTGTCGGATATGTACAAGGATCCCATGTGGCAGAATTCTTCTTGGAGATATGGTGAAGCCAAGGTATCTTTTATGTTTAGCAGGGGGGGATAGTACCAGGTTTTCCCATCACTTCCAGTCCACAAAGATGCTGGAAGCAGGGAAGCAGAGGAGACGTCATTGACTTGCAAAGGAATAGAGGGAAGAACCAGCGGCTCATCAAAAAGAACCCTAGTGTTGGAGATGAGGGGTTGAGCTCTACTCTGTCTACAGACGCATCGAGGAAGACAGGCACAGGGGTTCGAATGGAGGTGAAGATGAGAGGTAGATCTGTAGCCAACCCAACCTGGAAACCAGCTGCGCCGATCCTGTTGCTAGCGTGAAAGCACTTTCTGTGAAGTTGGGGAGATTAGGGAGGTTCGTTCGGAGCTGATGGAGGCCTTCATATCTGACGAGGAGCTCTCTAGTGTGGATTCATCCTCACCGGAGATCTCCCTTACGGCGGCGGCTGCAAGGCAGAGCCCACCGAAGCACCGGGCATGGAACGAGGGAGAGGCGACGCGGGTTAGCGTCGCGTGGACCAGAGAAAGAAAGAGAAGTGGGCCAGGTTCAGTCGGCCAGACCGCCGGCCCAATTAGTGAACCGCCAAGAATTGACTGGTTCATTCATGCCAGACCAAGAGAGAATGCGCCCCTTGCTAAACACGTGGCGACACGCCATTGGCCAGAAAAGGTAAATTACCTCAGAAATGCCTAGTTCTTATATAAATCATAGATAATAGTACGAATGTCAGAAAAATACGAATAAGGTACCAAAATTCTCAGAAAAATGTTTAGAACCACATAAAATATTAATAACATTCTTTTGATGCTAAATATCAATATTATCATGAGAGAGGTAAAATACTCATATCATGTGTAATAAATAGCATGCAGTTGATATTAATTCTCAGAAAATTGTCCTAGAACCTTAATGATGATATACATCCATATTTAGACTCTGATCCGAGTAATATATCTAAATAATAGGTCATTTTCTATTAATGACTATTTAGATGCTTTTAATCCCATTTTAATTCTAGGAAATGGAATAAGCATCAGAAAATTATGAAATCTGAACCAGACCTCTAAAATGACTATATGATTAGTAGAAAAATATTAGACACCATCCGAACATCACATTGACCTAGGTTTGACCAAAACCCTATCTTGGACCTAAATAATCAAGACTAATGATGTTCTATTATTAATGATGATTAATTTGATATTAATCAGGTGATGACCAGATTGTTTAGATGATCAAAGATATCTTATGAATCTCTGAACTAAGGTACGTGGGTTTTTTTTAAGTATATGACTATGGTTTTCTTGCTTGAAATCATGATATGTATGTATGCTCTCTTCTATTTGCAAATATTGGATGTAGTAGCACTATATAGTACTCGATGTTTTATCACTTGTAAACATAAATGATAAGTAGATGTTTTGTAGTTATTTAAGGTGTTCATTATCCCCCTTACGAGGGAATGGATTAATGTTGACTAGTACACCTCCCTAGAGCACACGGTGTACGGGGAGTTTCCCTAGAGTACTTGGTACACGGGGATGGGCCCAATATTTATGTTTTAGTACTAGTCCACCTTGATAATGCAATTCATCTAGGAAAATGACTTAAATTGGCGTATTTCTCTTAATAAAGAAGTGTTTTCTATGATTTTCTTTCCTTCTGCAAATCTCTTTCAAAATTATGAAAGCCATAAATATATGTATCTTTCAGCCCATGTACATAACACCTTGTGTGTTGATTTGTTGTTTCACGTATGTTTTAGGTTTAGAGATAGCTTGGGAGAAAAGACGGGAAGTGAGCAGTTGTCTAGGTTGTACCTATTGTCTAAGATCCTATTAGCATACATGTTCAAACTTGTAGATTTTCATTCAATATGTAATTGTAAATCATTGTGTAATAATTCATGTTGCATAAATTTACATGTTGAATGTTGAGAATGTTATGGTTGTATGTTCATGTATGCGCATTATGCTTCCGCATCGCTTTCTGATATGATTGGATGATGTTTTCGGATTCTGACCTCTCATTCCCAATAGGGTTTGGAGAAATCAAAATCCGGGGACGTCACAGTTGGTATCAGAGAATGAACATTAGCTACACCTGACAATTGCTCACCATGAAACATTAAACCTAAATCTCACCTCTCACTTTAAACCTTAGAAACTTAGTAAGTTGTTCTATAGGAATAAGGTTTGACCTAGCCTCTAGGTTAGAACCTAGATGTTCGAGAACTAGGTTTAGACAAGTGTGAGAAACCCTTTCCATATAGAGCTCATATGTATTGGGTAGCTACACTAGTCTACATCTCGTTCTCACCATTTCACTAGGTTACATGACACTAGACTATCTACTGTGTGTGGGACACTCAGTTTTGCTGATTTGGTTTTGTTTTCCAATCGGCTCGAGCCTCGAGTGTTTTATCTGACGTCTTCTTTCTCGGAGAAAAACTATATAATATTTTATTACCTATATGTAAATATAAAAATGTGTCCCTCACACTGGAGAGTAGTTAGTGTTCATGCAATCTAAGTGAAAGGGAGTGACATCAGTGTAGAAGAGAGAGTAGTCTAGATTAGATGTCTAGAGCCTTATCAAGATATGTGATACATAGAGAAGATGATAGAATGATAGTTGAAATAAGCACGTGAAATCTTATCTGAGTTTGATCTCTGATGGTATACGTTTTCTTATATAGGTTTAAGTTGTATATTAGTTGAATCCAATTTTGGAGAATTTAAGAAAAGTCTTGATGATGAAAGTACATTCCCTTTTCCTACTTAAGATAAGTTAAGTTAAGATAGAGATGAGTGTGCATGAGCCTCAAGCTCTTATACAAGGAGGATGTCTAGTGGTAGGATGAGATATGTGGTGAACTCTAGAGAGAGTAAGACCCACAAGGAGAAGGTCATAGGACCTAGACTCCAACATATGAGATATGTAGGAAAACAAAATGTCCTACACTAGATTACTCTTGAGTGTTGAGTTGAGTCCTTATGCATGATTCAAATATATATGTGAGAATTGGGTAAAAGAAAAGGATGGGTAGATGACCCATATGATAAAGTCAATCCTTTGGCTCAGTTAGGTCCTAGATGGAGTGACATATTTTGTGAATTTCATCATTAGTTGCAAGTGAGGTAATATATGAACTCTAGTTATGAGAGTATGATGCTTTGTGCAAAAGATACTCAAAATGCATGTTCTCCCTTCTTCTTCTCTTTCTTAATATATGATGATAGAAACCTAACTTGAGCTATATAGATGATTTAGATATGAGGAGTCACTTGTATAGGCTTGACCTATTCTATATTTTTCCCCCCTATATCGTACATGTAGCACCCAAGATTGAAATCATGATAAGTTTGACTTTAAAATATTCTCTTCCCCTTCATATGAAACATGAAAGATATGATGTTGAGGTCATGGGATAAACTTAGTATATTCTCTTTTTTTTCCCTTCACATAATACATGCAAGACATAAAAAGTTGAACTCATGAACTTGATTTAAAGATATTTTTGGATTATAGGATACATGATCAAAAATATAGTTTGTAACTTGATCCTTCTCATTGTATGCTTCTAAGTTGAGTATGAATATCACACCATAGGGTGAAACCCTAATGGTCAAGCATGTTACTTAAGCCCTTCTTAAGTGGAAATTTTTTTTAATATCAAGGATGAAAATAATCCCCTCTAATGTTGAAATACTAGTATGATGTTGATCATAAACCACACTAATGTTGTTAAGCCTAATAATTCTGGTAAATAATGGCCTGAAATATCGACACCACCTTGTCTGATTTAGTAGGTGAAAGATGAAGCTAGAGTAGCACCTTCCTAACTTCATGCATATGAATAAAACCCTTTTTCTAAGGAGTTATGAGGATGTAAATTCAAAAATATGACAATCTCCTATGATGACTAAGATACTAAGTGACACTACAATTCCTTAAAATAAAGTGATGCTTCAACCTAGATAAGGTGGGGTGGGTACACCCTACATGATTAAATATCCTAAGAAGACAACTTAGGATGAATCTAGAATAATGATACTCTTGGAACTTAGATGTGGTGGCCTAGAGGCATAAAACTCCTTTATATCAATTTAAGAATGAGACTAGTTGAATTTCGAGGACGAAATTCCATATTAGGTGGGGTGAATGTGATGAACCCAACCTTAGGGTTCATATATTGAGGATAGTTTTGAGGACCATTATTGCTCCATACACAGTTGAACACAAATTGAGAAACTGTGTATCCAATCATGGATCATTACAGGCATTAAGGTGTGATTAAAGGTGCAAATAAGCCTAACCTAGTTCAATTAGGATTTATGTCTTCATTAATCAATATGATTGTACATTAGATAAACACCCATTTGTTGGTACATATTAATTTGAAAGGTTGTATGTGACACTTGGGAGATATTTTGACGATGACCATTCATCGAACTTGTTTGATGATTGATTGATTTCTATTTGAGGTTTACAAATATTTGTAAGATTGTTTGAGGAATTGGTTTGCATGACTAGATAATGTAGTTTGGTATCAAACTAGTCCAAGAGCTATTATGATGAGGAGATAATGGTTAAGAATCCCATGGTCGTTCTCTTCCCCTAAACCTCCATCTATAGCGGGGAGAATGACAGATAATAACACTTTTTTTTTCTTTGTTTCTTCCTGACTTCATTGCCCAGTTATCTACAGAGCTCCACGTACCTGTTTGGAGTTGGAGGCTTAGATCCTAGAAGCTCGGATCTAGGGAACGCCCCTTAGGATAACTTGCATAGCGGTAGAAACACATAGACGTACCTTCCACTCACTCCCCCCCCTCTACCCGCAGATACAGTAGACGATGAGATGAGGAAGAAAGAAAGATAGAGCCATAATGGGAGCATCTAGGACTGAATCTACCCTAATCGTATCAGTTGCAAGGTGGAAGAAGGAGCCAAATTGTAGGAAGAGCTTTCTCCAGTTGGCGGATGAGATCCACCGGGAGGAGGAGAAGTCAGTCGCGAGTGCTTCCAGTATGAGATGAAGAGTCACGAAGCCCTTTTCCCCCTTAGCTTCATCCCTACGTCGGCAGGGGAGACGACCACCTAGAGCTATTAAGGTTGTCGGATATGTACAAGGATCCCATGTGGCAGAATTCTTCTTGGAGATATGGTGAAGCCAAGGTATCTTTTTTGTTTAGCGGGGGGGATAGTACCAGGTTTTCCCATCACTTCCAGTCCACAAAGATGCTGGAAGCAGGGAACCAGAGGAGATGTCATTGACTTGCAAAGGAATAGAGGGAAGAACCAGCGACTCAACAAAAATAACCCTAGTTTTGGAGATGAGGGGTTGAGCTCTACTCTATCTACAGACGCGTCAAGGAAGACAGGCACAGGGGTTCGAATGGAGGTGAAGATGAGAGGCAGATCTGTAGCCAACCCAACCTGGCAACCAGCTGCACCGATCCTGTTGCTAGCGTGAAAGCACTTTCTGTGAAGTTGGGGAGATTAGGGAGGTTCGTTCGGAGCTGATGGAGGCCTTCATATCTGACGAGGATCTCTCTAGTGTGGATTCCTCCTCACCGGAGATCTCCCTTACAGCGGCGGCTGCAAGGCAGAGCCCACCGAAGCGCCGGGCATGGAACGAGGGAGAGGCGACACAGGTTAGCATCGCGTGGACCAGGGAAAGAAAGAGAAGTGGGCCAGGTTCAGTCGGCCAGACCGCCGGCCCAATTAGTGAACCGCCAAGAATTGACTGGTTCATTCATGCCAGACCAAGAGAGAATGCGCCCCTTGCTAACCACGTGGCGACGCGCCATTGGCCAAAAAAGGTAAATTACCTCAGAAATGCCTAGTTCTTATATAAATCATAGAAAATAGTACGAATGTCAGAAAAATACAAATAAGGTACCGAAATTCATAGAAAAATGTTTAGAACCACATGAAATCTTAATAACATTCTTTTGATGCTAAATATCAGTATTATCATGAGAGAGGTAAAATACTCATATCATGTGTAATAAATAGCATGCAGTTGATATTAATTCTCAGAAAATTGTCCTAGAACCTTAATGATGATATACATCCATATTTAGACTCTGATCTGAGTAATATATCTAAATAATAGGTCATTTTCTATTAATGACTATTTAGATGCTTTTAATCCCATTTTAATTCTAGGAAATGGAATAAGCATAAAAAAATTATGAAATTTGAACCAGACCTCTAAAATGACTGTATGATCAGTAGAAAAATATTAGACACCATCCTAACATCACATTGACCTAGGTTTGACCAGAACCCTAGCTTGGACCTAAATAATCAAGACTAATGATGTTCTTTTATTAATGATGATTAATTTGATATTAATCAGGTGATGACCAGATTGTTTAGATGATCAAAGATATCTTATGAATCTCTGAACTCAGGTACGTGGGTTTTATTTAAGTATATGACTATGGTTTCCTTGCTTGAAATCATGATATGTATGTATTCTCTCTTCTATTTGCAAATATTGGATGTAGTACCACTATATACTACTCGATGTTTTATCACTTGTAAACATAAATGATAAGTAGATGTTTTGTAGTTATTTAAGGTGTTCATTATCCCCCTTACGAGGGAATGGATTAATGTTGACTAGTACACCTCCCTAGAGCACACGGTGTACGGGGAGTTTCCCTAGAGTACTTGGTACACGGGGATGGGCCAAATATTTATGTTTTCGTACTAGTCCACCTTGATAATGCAATTCATCTAGAAAAATGACTTAAATTGGCGTATTTCGCTTAATAAAGAAGTGTTTTCTATGATTTTCTTTCCTTCTGCAAATCTTTTTCAAAATTATGAAAGCCATAAATATATGTATCTGTCTGCCCATTTACACAACACCTTGTGTGTTGATTTGTTGTTTCACGTATGTTTTAGGTTCAGAGATAGCTTGGTTGAAAAGACGGGAAGTGAGCAGTTGTCCAGGTTGTACCTATTGTCTAAGATCCTATTAGCATACATGTTCAGACTTGTAGATTTTCATTCAATATGTAATTGTAAATCATTGTGTAATAATTCATGTTGTATAAATTTACATGTTGAATGTTGAGAATGTTATGGTTGTATGTTCATGTATGTGCATTATGCTTCCGCATCGCTTTCTGATATGATTGGATGATGTTTTCGGATTCTGACCTCTCATTCCCAATAGGGTTTGGAGAAATCAAAATCCGGGGACGTCACAGTTGGTATTAGAGCATGAACATTAGCTACACCTGACAATTGCTCACCATGAAACATTAAACCTAAATCTCACCTCTCACTTTAAACCTTAGAAACTTAGTAAGTTGTTCTATAGGAATAAGGTTTGACCTAGCCTCTAGGTTAGAACCTAGATGTTCGAGAACTAGGTTTAGACAAGTGTGAGAAACCCTTTCCATATAGAGCTCATATGTATTGGGTAGCTACACTAGTCTACATCTCGTTCTCACCATTTCACTAGGTTACATGACACTAGACTATCTACTGTGTGTGGGACACTCGGTTTTGCTGATTTGGTTTTGTTTTCCAATCGGCTCGAGCCTCGAGTGTTTTCTCTGACGTCTTCTTTCTCGGAGAAAAACTATATAATATTTTATTACCTATATGTAAATATAAAAATGTGTCCCTCACACTGGAGACTAGTTAGTGTTCATGCAATCTAAGTGAAAGGGAGTGACATCAGTGTAGAAGAGAGAGTAGACTAGATTAGATGTCTCGAGCCTTATCAAGATATGTGATACATAGAGAAGATGATAGAATGACAGTTGAAATAAGCACGTGAAATCTTATCTAAGTTTGACCTCTGATGGTATAAGTTTTCTTATATAGGTTTAAGTTGTATATTAGTTGAATCCAATTTTGGAGAATTTAAGAAAAGTCTTGATGATGAAAGTACATTCCCTTTTCCTACTTAAGATAAGTTAAGTTAAGATAGAGATGAGTGTGCATGAGCCTCAAGCTCTTATACAAGGAGGATGTCTAGTGGTAGGATGAGATATGTGGCGAACTCTAGAGAGAGTAAGACCCACAAGGAGAAGGTCATAGGACCTAGACTCCAACATATGAGATATGTAGGAAAAAAAATGTCCTACACTAGATTACTCTTGAGTGTTGAGTTGAGTCCTTATGCATGATTCAAATATATATGTGAGAATTGGGTAAAAGAAAAGGATGGGTAGATGACCCATATGATAAAGTCAATCCTTTGGATGAGTTAGGTCCTAGATGGAGTGACATATTTTGTGAATTTCATCATTAGTTGCAAGTGAGGTAATATATGAACTCTAGTTATGAGAGTATGATGCTTTGTGCAAAAGATACTCAAAATGCATGTTCTCCCTTCTTCTTCTCTTTCTTAATATATGATGATAGAAACCTCACTTGAGCTATATAGATGATTTAGATATGAGGAGTCACTTGTATAGGCTTGACCTATTCTATATTTTTCCCCCCTATATCGTACATGTAGCACCCAAGATTGAAATCATGATAAGTTTGACTTTAAAATATTCTCTTCCCCTTCATATGAAACATGAAAGATATGATGTTGAGGTCATGGGATAAACTTAGTATATTCTCTTTTTTTCCCTTCACATAATACATGCAAGACATAAAAAGTTGAACTCATGAACTTGATTTAAAGATATTTTTGGATTATAGGATACATGATCAGAAATATAGTTCGTAACTTGATCCTTCTCAATGTATGCTTCTAAGTTGAGTATGAATATCACACCATAGGGTGAAACCCTAATGGTCAAGCATGTTACTTAAGCCCTTCTTAAGTAGAAATTTGTTTTTAATACCAAGGATGAAAATAATCCCCTCTAATGCTGAAATACTAGTATGATGTTGATCATAAACCACACTAATTTTGTTAAGCCTAATAATTCTGGTAAATAATGGCCTGAAATCTCGACACCACCTTGTCTGATTTAGTAGGTGAAAGATGAAGCTAGAGTAGCACCTTCCTAACTTCATGCATATGAATAAAACCCTTTTTCTAAGGAGTTATGAGGATGTAAATTCAAAAATATGAGAATCTCCTAAGATGACTAAGATACTAAGTGACACTACAATTCCTTAAAATAAAGTGATGCTTCAACCTAGATAAGGTGGGGTGGGTACACCCTACATGATTAAATATCCTAAGAAGACAACTTAGGATGAATCTAGAATAATGATACTCTTGGAACTTAGAAGTGGTGGCCTAGAGGCATAAAACTCCTTTATATCAATTTAAGAACGAGACTAGTTGAATTTTGAGGACGAAATTCCATATTAGGTGGGGTGAATGTGATGACCCCAACCTTAGGGTTCATATATTGAGGATAGTTTTGAGGACCATTATTGCTCCATACACAGTTGAACACAAATTGAGAAACTGTGTATCCAATCATGGATCATTACAGGCATTAAGGTGTGATTGAAGGTGCAAATAAGCCTAACCCAGTTCAATTAGGATTTATGTCTTCGTTAATCAATATGATTGTACATTAGATAAACACCCATTTGTTGGTACATATTAATTTGAAAGGTTGTATGTGACACTTGGGAGATATTTTGACGATGAACATTCATCGAACTTGTTTGATGATTGATTGATTTCTATTTGAGGTTTACAAATATTTGTAAGATTGTTTGAAGAATTGGTTTGCATGACTAGATAATGTAGTTTGGTATCAAACTAGTCCAAGAGCTATTATGATGAGGAGATAATGGTTAAGAATCCCATGGTCGTTCTCTTCCCCTAAACCTCCATCTATAGCGGGGAGAATGACAGATAATAACACTTTTTTTTTCTTTGTTTCTTCCTGACTTCATTGCCCAGTTATCTACAGAGCTCCACATACCTGTTTGGAGTTGGAGGCTTAGATCCTAGAAGCTTGGATCTAGGGAACGACCCTTAGGATAACTTGCATAGCGGTAGAAACACATAGACGTACCTTCCACTCACTTTCCCCCCCTCTACCCACAGATACAGTAGACGATGAGATGAGGAAGAAAGAAAGATAGAGCCATAATGGGAGCATCTAGGACTGAATCTACCCTAATCGTATCAGTTGCAAGGTGGAAGAAGGAGCCAAATTGTAGGAAGAGTTTTCTCCAGTTGGCGGATGAGATCCACCGGGAGGAGGAGAAGTCAGTCGCGAGTGCTTCCAGTATGAGATGAAGAGTCACGAAGCCCTTTTCCCCCTTAGCTTCATCCCTACACCGGCAGGGGAGACGACCACCTAGATCTATTAAGGTTGTCGGATATGTACAAGGATCCCATGTGGCAGAATTCTTCTTGGAGATATGGTGAAGCCAAGGTATCTTTTATGTTTAGTGGGGGGGGGATAGTACCAGGTTTTCCCATCACTTCCAGTCCACAAAGATGCTGGAAGCAGGGAACCAGAGGAGACGTCATTGACTTGCAAAGTAATAGAGGGAAGAACCAGCGGCTCAGCAAAAAGAACCCTGGTTTTGGAGATGAGGGGTTGAGCTCTACTCTGTCTACAGACGCGTCGAGGAAGACAGGCGCAGGGGTTCGAATGGAGGTGAAGATGAGAGGCAGATCTGTAGCCAACCCAATCTGGCAACCAGCTGTGCCGATCCTGTTGCTAGCGTGAAAGCACTTTCTGTGAAGTTGGGGAGATTAGGGAGGTTCATTCGGAGCTAATGGAGGCCTTCATATCTGACGAGGAGCTCTCTAGTGTGGATTCCTCCTCACCGGAGATCTCCCTTACGACGGCGGCTGCAAGGCAGAGCCCACCGAAGCGCCGGGCATGGAACGAGGGAGAGGCGACACGGGTTAGCGTCGCGTGGACCAGGGAAAGAAAGAGAAGTGGGCCAGGTTCAGTCGGCCAGACCGCCGGCCCAATTAGTGAACCGCCAAGAATTGACTGGTTCATTCATGCCAGACCAAGAGAGAATGCGCCCCTTGCTAACCACGTGGCGACGCGCCATTGGCCAGAAAAGGTAAATTACCTCAGAAATGCCTAGTTCTTATATAAATCATAGAAAATAGTACGAATGTCAGAAAAATACAAATAAGGTACCGAAATTCTCAGAAAAATGTTTAGAACCACATGAAATCTTAATAACATTCTTTTGATGCTAAATATCAGTATTATCATGAGAGAGGTAAAATACTCATATCATGTGTAATAAATAGCATGCAGTTGATATTAATTCTCAGAAAATTGTCCTAGAACCTTAATGATGATATACATCCATATTTAGACTCTGATCTGAGTAATATATCTAAATAATAGGTCATTTTCTATTAATGACTATTTAGATGCTTTTAATCCCATTTTAATTCTAGGAAATGGAATAAGCATCAGAAAATTATGAAATCTGAACCAGACCTCTAAAATGACTGTATGATCAGTAGAAAAATATTAGACACCATCCTAACATCACATTGACCTAGGTTTGACCAAAACCCTAGCTTGGACCTAAATAATCAAGACTAATGATGTTCTTTTATTAATGATGATTAATTTGATATTAATCAGGTGATGACCAGATTGTTTAGATGATCAAAGATATCTTATGAATCTCTGAACTCATGTACGTGGGTTTTATTTAAGTATATGACTATGGTTTTCTTGCTTGAAATCATGATATGTATGTATGCTCTCTTCTATTTGCAAATATTGGATGTAGTAGCACTATATAGTACTCGATGTTTTATCACTTGTAAACATAAATGATAAGTAGATGTTTTGTAGTTATTTAAGGTGTTCATTATCCCCCTTACGAGGGAATGGATTAATGTTGACTAGTACACCTCCCTAGAGCACACGGTGTACGGGGAGTTTCCCTAGAGTACTTGGTACACGGGGATGGGCCCAACATTTATGTTTTAGTACTAGTCCACCTTTATAATGCAATTCATCTAGGAAAATGACTTAAATTGGCATATTTTGCTTAATAAAGAAGTGTTTTCTATGATTTTCTTTCCTTCTGCAAATCTTTTTCAAAATTATGAAAGCCATAAATATATGTATCTTTCTGCCCATGTACACCACACCTTGTGTGTTGATTTGTTGTTTCACGTATGTTTTAGGTTCAGAGATAGCTTGGGAGAAATGACGGGAAGTGAGCAGTTGTCCAGGTTGTACCTATTGTCTAAGATCCTATTAGCATACATGTTCAGACTTGTAGATTTTCATTCAATATGTAATTGTAAATCATTGTGTAATAATTCATGTTGTATAAATTTACATGTTGAAGGTTGAGAATGTTATGGTTGTATGTTCATGTATGCGCATTATGCTTCCGCATCGCTTTCTGATATGATTGGATGATGTTTTCGGATTCTGACCTCTCATTCCCAATAGGGTTTGGAGAAATCAAAATCCGGGGACGTCACATCCATGGTTCCAATGTGAGGTCGGAACTTGTTCCATGATGCATGGGTTTGTAGGAGTTTGAAGTTAGTGTGATGGGTTTTAGAAATTTCAAAAGTAACCCCATATATCATGACAATCACATATATGCATATAAAGAAATGACAACAACACATTTCTAGAAGATATCAAAATTTGTTTCTAACTTACAAATGCTATTAGTCCTTTATTTTTTGTTTGTTTTATTTAAATAAAACAAGGGAAGGAAAAAAATCCCTAAATGGGAAGAAAAACCAATAATCAGACCTCCACTTGGTTTCAACCAAGATTCATCCTGGTCATGGATAAATCATGTAGGTTCGGGTCCACAAGTAGTGAGAACTGCCCTATGAAGACTCGCTTTCTCTACAGCTCTTGTGGGTTCCCTGAATTGGTAGGGGACCAAGGTGTGCAAATGGAAAAATTGGATCAAGATCCGGCATCTCATGGAGAGAGAAGAGGAACAAAAAAAAGAAAGAAAATGAGGTCCAAGGATGATAGATCACCTCGATTCGTGTACCTAGGGTGTGCAGATCAGGGTGATTTGCTACCCTGTTCTTGATAGGCAAGAGAAGAAAAATAAGGATAGTAAAGAAAAATATCCTGAAGATGCTCAATCCTTGAAACATATATAGTGGGAGTTTGACTCAGATTGACTTGGTTTCACTCCTCTAGGGAGTCACCAGCCTATTGCATCCCACCAAAGAAAGGGAAAAAAAGAAAGATATTTAGGGAATAAATCTCTATACTTTTTCAGTAGTGAAACGTCCAATGAAAAACGGTTGTTCAGAGATGCCACCACATTTAAAAAAAAAAGAGGAAAGGGGATGTATTGTGAGAGCCATGATGTAAAGTAAGAAATTATTCATGTTGGATAAGGTTATGAGGGGAAGGATTAGCACCCCCATCACGCATAGTAAGCCAATATCAAAACACTATCAGGTTGCAAGGAAATTGAGCAATTTTGGATGGTTAAGTTAAAGAAAACATGAAAAAATACAAAAAGTTGTTTTTATTGTAGGGGGTTTTTCGGGGCTGATGATGTCTGTGAATTTTCTATCATAGCCTCGAAAGTCCTAATTTATAGGTGTTTTGTAGTTCTAATCACCTTAGAATCTCTCACGAAAAAGGTCCTTCATTAGTGACTAGGACCAATGCATAGGATGTTAGAGGATGACTAGTGGAAGTATGCTAAGAAAACAAGATTTAGTTCTTTCATACTAGTAAAAAGGTGAAAACTATAATAGAATCAAAGAAATTATTGAAGATAACAGATCAGATGTAGTAGTAGATCAGGTCAAGTGCAACGATTATAGATTAGATAGAAGTTGTTAGTAGATTTAGCAGTTTGGTGTAGTAGTTAGAGTAGTTGACCATTGTAGATATATAGTAGAGAAGGTGGTGTCAGAGGAAGGATCATCTGAAATAGGAAATATGATAATAAGTAGAGTGGTAGTCAAAAGGGGCCAAGAATACATCGGGTATGGGGTTCTATTTATGGTCCAAGATCAGGGTTTGAAATTTTGGGAAGAATGTTTTAGAAGAGGTGGTGGATTGTGTTAATGCACCTTCCAGGGCATGTGGATTGAGGAGATTCACTCATGTGGCCCCAGTGGATTGCTTTGATCCACCTGTGTGGTCCTCTATGTGAAAAAAAGGAAATTTCTTCTTCTCCCATGTATTTTGGAATATTCTAGAAAAAATCAGATAAAACTTACAGAGAAAGATAAGTAGGGTCTATCTCTCAAATTTACTAGAAAATGGTAGTTGGAAATGGAATAAATAATTCTTGAAAATTGAACTGGACAATTTATGAAAAAATAGCCTATATAAGGCATAATCGAAAATCGATTGCATTTACAATATGAAAGAAGGCTATTTTGAATAAGAGCCCAAACATGGTGAAAGTGGACAAAAATGATGTTTTAAATAGGTGAAAAAATTATTGGAAACTATGGAAATTGGGTAGGACGTAGAACAAATTCCATCATTAGCCAGAGAATTGACATTAATCGTGAATTTCTTCCAAGTGAGAAAAAATGGGGTTTCAACACTTAGATATTAATAAATATTTAATTTCATTGTCCAAAATATTAATGTTTTAGAGGATATTTAAGTCTTGTGTGACATGATGTTTATTGAAATAAAGAATTTTCTATGAAGGAAATCCCTAGGGTTTACATTAAATAATGTATGATAATCTCACCTGCAAGCAGACATATTTTATCATAATATAGTTTAAGATAACCCAAAGAACAACATTTTTATGGATTGAGTGATCTGAGTAAGCTCACAGGAATTAGTAGTACACAAAAGACAATTTTTTTTATTATAAAAATACTACAATAACTAGATCACTGGATTAAAGTTATAAATTACTAGGTGATGTATACACCATTCATTATCTCACTACATCCTAATAAACATGAACATACATATGTCGAGACAAGATAAATTCCCCTTAATTCATTAGGATTAAGACCAAAAAAGTATTACTCTAAGCTCTTTGTCTCTTTACCTAGAGATCATTTATCTATAAACCTACAAAACACCTATCAGGAGTTCTCATCATGGATTTAACATAAATCAAATGATATGCTAGATCTCAAGTTTGAATTTCTCTAATCTAAGGTGTGATAAAAATGCAAAATAGTTGTCAAAAGATTTATGTAAGCAATAAAACATTTTATCCATAATAAATAATGTTCATACAAGAATAATAATAATAGCAAGAGCAAAAATTAGTAGCAAGTCTACTCGTTGCACCTAGCAAGAGGATGACTTTCTCATCAAAGTAGTGAAAAGTTTAATAGTGGAATAAGAGAAGAAAGCCATAGTCACTGTAGATAACAAAGGAACAACTATAATATTCAGATGCTTGTCCTTAAGATTGCGGATAATGGCCATAAACAAAGAAGCAAAATTAATCCTTGAAGTTTGTCAACAAACGTCTTGGGTTGATGTATTACTTCTCATGGTTAGGATCAGTTTTCTATAAGGAAGGAGCATCAAATTGACAATGGTTGAGGATGTCGATTGGTGTAAATAAGTACTACAGGGTTGGTCTCTTTCAAGGTCTAAACCTTGTATGCTTGGCGGAAGTAGAGGTGTCATCCACCAATGCAAATGGTTGATGGAAAATGGAGGTGGATGCTCAAAAATGATTTTGAAAGTCTAGAAAACATCGAAGAATGATCCCTTTACCATGATGGATAGGCTCTTATATATGCTAATATTTGTTAGGGTTTGGTGCATCCCCAACCATCTTTTAGTTGAGTGGTTGACCACCATGAAGGCAAAGGGACAACTGCTAAAGGAAGAGAATTAGTCTCACCACTCCTAGAGCTCCCATTGGAAGGCAAACCCATAGAAGAGTTTTTGGTAGGTATGATAGAACTACCATAAAAAGAGGGAGACAAAAATTCTATTGGCAACTGGATTCAACAATTTCTACTGTAGGAATATTGGCAAAAGGTTTGTTGATTGAGGTATGCAATACTTTCATTATAATATGGCTATTTGTAGGTGACATCCACACCTCCATCACTAGATAATGTAGACTTTTCTTTGGTTCTTAGCTGAGGGAGTCTATCATTAGTTATTGAAGTGGTAGTCAACTGATGGAAATGCATACTACTTGAAAAGTAAGTAGGCTTTAATACAAACCAAAACATGAATATAGAGGCTAGGGTTTCTTTGGTCTACTAATAAAGCGGTCTCGGAGGCGACACTTAGAACCTTGGAGGGTAGGGTACCCTCCCCTCTATCAACTTCTAATGTGTAGAGATGGCAGCACTGGAGGCACAAGAGGGAAGAGCAGTACCAAAGAAGATGTGGAGTCAAATCTTAAGAGGATCCAATATCTTCAAACAACATGATTTTGCACCGCCTTAGAAGGTAGATGGCAGAAGATTTGTCACCATTGATGACAATACCTGTGAGGTCATGGAGAAATCATGGGATCATATGATAATCTTATATTTTATGTGTAAGAGTCCATACTATTATCATCTATTAGCCTGGATAAGGATGGTATGTAAACCTAGAGGAGGGTTCAATCTTGTATCAAAGTCAAACAAGTTTTTGGTTCTCTGTATCAACTCAGATGATGATGAGAATATTATTGTTGAGGGAGGACCAAGATGGTTTGATTGTAGATTGGTTTTAGTAAAGGAATATAAAATTGGTGATGATTTATAGAAGGACTTCTTCATTACAATTCCAGTTTGGATTAGTATTCTGAGTATGGGAAGCAATTGGTCACTGAGGGAGATTGGTATTGTTGGCCAGTGGCGTGGGTAAGCTATAGTGGGTTGATTATAAGTATGTGGGTCACGAGTCTTTGAATGAAGCAAGAGCATTGGTAGAGATTGAAGATGAGGAGGATCCACCATAGGGGATATGGGTGAATTTACCTAAACATGAGTTGATAAAGTTAGTTATTTAGTATTAACATCTTCCCAAAAGTGTGAGGATTGTATGGTATTCGGCCATGAAAACTAAGACTTACCCATGAAAAAAATAGAAGATTAGGATACTCAAAAGAAGAAGGCACCCAGGAATAATGCTCAAGTGTGGAAAGTAGTAACATGAAAGAAGAAGATAACTCATAATGAAGATCATAATAATGAAAAAGATGAAAAGGTTCCTGTGAATAAGAGATTTCAGAAACTAAATGAAGAAGTGTATGAGGAGATCAGTGAAGTTGAAGATACAACCATGTGTTAGTAATGAGACGGTTGTGGTGGATAACCAAAAGATAGTTGGGGATGCAAATGAGAATGTGGAAGGAGTTGAAGAAAGTATAGAGAGTGTTGGTATGTATGTCCAGAGAGTCAATCATGTGATGCTTGTAGTGGCATAACTTGTAAATGATTTGATTAATAATAAATGCAATCTTCCAATTTATTCTATTTTATTCAATTATGATATAATGATGTAACATAATAAATTTCTAAAGAATGATATTACTTAATGACGTATGTCTTTGGGTTGATGACGTGAACAATGAGATCATGCATATGTCAATAGCACATACATTCTTTCTACATCCCTAGTCAGATGTTACTGTGAAAGGTTGATAGACAACAATAACACATAAGACTAGAGTGTGTGTTGGTTGATGATAGAATCACATCAGTCATGATATGTGATATCAAACCAAACACATAGATACTTGTTAGAGAATAGTGTATCAGACAGGCCCACCATGAGGTGACACATGGAAACTATTACTTGGTAGTCAGAATCATCTCTCATAGTGTTGGTGGTGATTTTGGTTCTTAGACCTAAAATCACTACACTCATAACATGTCGTTCAGTGTACTTTGACATCATCCACCGTGACCTTGAATAAGGGTTGCCATAAAGGTGATGATCGAATGCACTGTGGCACATGGGGATGATCGGGAGTGTTGTAGATAACATTTGTCCCTCCGAAAGGAGTATGATATTCTGGCTACTTGATTAGTGAGACTGAGAAATGCATGGCCATGCACATGTGAGTCAATATGTGCCATTAAGCTTACATATATCTCAGACGATATGCTCTTTTTCAAGGAACAAATATTGAATGTTGAAGAGGATGACTATTCCATGTCTGGAGTTAAATATGAATATCAGGTGAAAAAGGAACTATACAATCACTCTAACACCAATCACAAATTATAGGTTGAAGTTGTTCTCCAACTTTCCATTTACTTGGGTAGCAATGATAAGTTACTAGATACCGCTCTTTGCTTATGATGTCATAAATTAGCTATGCACACTCACTGCCAACATAATATGGAACCTATAGGGTCACACACTTAGGATACTTTTAGAATAGGAGTTTATTCATGAATGATGTTTAACTTGATTACAAAAGTTTTTAGGTATTCAATTTAAACAACAATTGACTGATTGAACTCTGAAGCGACTAGTTCAAGTGTTGAACCGATCAGTTGGAGTATTATGTTGATTGGAAATTGCATTGGATGAATTATGGATGAACCAGGGCATGAACCAACCGATTTATTGAGTGAATCAATTGGCTTAAGGTCATCAAATGACTGGTACATGTGATGAACCGACCAATTCATGGATCAACTCGATTGCATCAAGGATTAGTGCTAACGTCATGTTGTGCATTAATTGGATTAAAATTGCCAATACAATAGTGATTGGGAAACATGATGAAACGATTGATTCAAGTGTTGAATCATCCAGATCACATGCCAACTAATCATTTCATCCATGAAGATCATTTCACCACTCACATGTTGCAAAAATTCATGAAATCATGGCCCCTTCTACTCCCGCACACACTAGGAACCTTGATCCTTACCATCCTATAAATAGAGGGGTATTGGGGGCTTCCTAAAGACACAACTCAATTGCTTTGGGAATTGCTGTCTTCTCTAGTTGTGGTAACCAAGAGAACCCGAGCAAGTCCTACCTAATAAAGGGAGGGATAGCAAGGGAGAACAATTGTGCGAGAGCAAGTTTGTGCTAGTACACCAACGTGGAGAGACAACTCATTCCTATCTGTTCTTCTAGAACAACAAGAGTTACAGGTGGTCCATGTGGACTACTTTAGAGATGAGGATCTTTTCCCACTAGGAGGACAACATTAGGCTGCTATCAGTGGTGATCAACTAGGAGCTGCTATAGACGTTGTTTGAGTGTGACTTTAAGAAATGCACATACTGTGACAAGGAGATTGTTGTTGGGCTTGCTCTAGGACCAAGTATATCCTCAAAACCATCCTTTCCATTATACAATTGTTGATACAATCTACTATTATAAAGGGGAATATGCAAGTTAAATTTTTGTTATCACTTTCTGCTCTTCTGCCATATTTCCCTACAGTAGTATCAGAGCCATGTAAACTTACTATGTTTTGGGATAATCGATATGATCAAATTTTTGGTTTTTGTTTATTTATTGCATACGATTCAAATACCTAAACTGATTAATGTGTTTATCTGATTAATTACCACGTACAATCCCAAACATATATATATATATATATATATATATATATATATATATATATATATATATATATATATATATATATATATATTACATGTGTCACCCTAAAAGCTGGGTTTGAAGGTGGTTGTTTAGCATGATTATTTCCAATAACCCCAAATATATGTGCATTGTGGTTGTGTTTGTTTAATGATGTTTTATATCAATTTGCATATTGATCCTCTATCTTATCTTCCAATTGTAAAAGTATTATTCTCTCATACCTTTGCTCCCCTTGAATGTAACTTGAGGTTTCTCCATTATCTTGTAATCGCATTAGGATAATTATAATGAAGAAAATGAATCACCTATTTCAGGAGATGAGTCGATCGAATGGAGGATGATGGAGGCCAAACCGATCGAATGGATGCCCAACCAATCGACTAGAAGATCTAAGATGGTGGACCAGAGACCAGACAACTGGGGAGACGACCAACTAACTGATCAGTAGGCAATCCCACTGGTTTAAGGGTTGAACCAATCAACCCAGATTGACAAGCACATATCTTCATCAACAACATGTTTCTGCATGAGATGTCGACCATAGGTGGTGGTAATTCCTTGTGGTTCTAAGGAATTATAATAGAATAGCCATAACCATCATTTATGTTTTATTGCATGTTTTGTTTGTGGGTTACAACATGTATACGATACATACTATAAATATGTGGTGATTGGATATGTATATTTATGTATAAATACAAAATCCCTCAATAACATAGTAAGTTTAAGATGCTTTCCATTAGAAACACACATGAAAAGATTGGTCGACTATGTCTGGGCAAGCCAAATGTGGTGCGTTGTCCATCTCATGGAAATGTGATGGTAGTTATGTAGGCCTACCAAACAGGGTGCATTTCTATCGTGTTGGCTTTTGGGTCAGGCCTAACTGGGTAAACTTAATGAGATTAAGCACCTAGAAGCATGAAGATGACTATGGAAAAGAGTTATGCATATCATATATTCAATAATTGCATAAGATGCAATTAGCAAAAGTTGTCTACCTTAATAATTGATTATGGAAGCTGGCGTTGGCCTGCTAATAGTTGAATTGTTTTAGATCTTGACTTTCTAGAAGGTTGTACGTTGCAATCTTCCAAATTGATATGTAAGGGCTATCAAATTGAATAAAATAGTGGGAACGATAACTAATTAAATGGATAATTAAATATCATCAAATATTATTCAAATCAAATGAAATCAAATCCAAAAGTGTTTTGACAAAATGCAAAATTTTCTCTTGTAGAATAAAATGACAATCAAATCATTGTTGCAATCAGTCCTTAGGAAGGATAAGATTAATGAGACAAGTTTCCATGAATGGTTTGGAGTTTGAGAAGGGTTCTCAATGCTGAGCATAAGCTCTATGTCCTAGAAACACCAGTGCCAGAAATACCTTCTCCTGATGCGCCTCGGGCTGAGGTGGATGCTTACTGGAAGCATGTCAATGATGCCTTGGACATAAAGCACCTTATGCTAAGATGCATGAAATATGAGTTTAATGAGTAGTGCGAAGATATGGGGATACTTGAGATGGTAACACGTGTTAAGGAAATGAACCATAATCATAGAAAGTAAGATAAGTACAATGTCTCAAAGGCACTCATTGAGTGTAAGATGATAGAGGGAGACTCAGTAGAGACCCATGTGCTCAATATGATCGGTCATGTGGAACATCTAGCTAAATTGGGATTCTCTTTGACCCAAGAGTTGGCCACAAATATGATTCTGCAATCATTTCCTAAATTATATATCTAATTTATCAAGTGTTATAACTTGAATAATATGGCTAGACTCTGATTTGCTTGGCATGCTGATTAAAGACAAAGCAAGAATGAAGAAGGAAAAATCTGTGGGGATGATGATATGCAGAGTGAAGTCGAAGGATGAAAGTAAGGCCATGAAGAGTTATGATGTTGAGCATATATGCAAATCTTCAACAATCAAGATAAGGTGAAAGAAAATTACAAGAGGGATCCGTCCTTTGTACTTGAAGGCATTTATGAAGAAGAAGATGGGGATAGAGATCTCCACTTTAGGTATATACATTATTGAGATAAAATTATCTACTTCTTCATCTTGGCTACTAGATATCGTATGTGAATCTCACATATGCTCAAATATGCAGGATCTAAAAAGAAGTAGGCCATTAAGAAAGGGTGAGGTTGAACTACGAGTTGCAAATGGAGCAAGAGTTGTTGCCACTGTAGTTGGAACCTATAATTTATATGTACCCATTGTGATTGTAATCGAGTTAATGAACTGCTATTATTTATCTACCACAAATAGAAACATCATTTCTATATCTTGTATGGACAAGGATGCGTATCAATTTCATATTAAGAATAGTCGATGTTCTATTCAAAAGGTGGGATCTTTTATGTTAGTGCCCCAATGTCTTTTGGTATTTATTTGCTAGATCTAAAGATAGATTTTTATAACATAAATACCAAAAGACTAAAACTCAATAAATCAAACAAAACATATCTTTGGCATTGTAGTCTAGATAACATAAATGAGAATCACATATTTAGACTTTATAAAGATGGTATCTGGACTCTTTTGATTTTGAATCAATAGAGACATGTGATTCTTGTTTGTTGGGAAAGATGACCAAGACTCCTTTCACTAGTAATGATGTGAGGGCTAGTGATCTATTAGGACTCATACATACTACTATATGCGGCCCTTGTAGAATAATTGCAATAGGTGGGTATTGACACTTCATTACCTTCATTGATGACTTAAGCAAGTATGGTTATGTTTACTTAATGAAAGATAAGTCAGACACCTTTGAAAAGTTCAAGGATTTCATGAATGAAGTAAAGAACCAACTTGGAAAAAGTATTAAGGCACTTCGTTCTAATCGAGGTGGAGAATACTTAAGACAAGAGTTTGAGGACCTTCTATGAGCCCATGGTATTGTATCACAATAACCTCCACCTGGAACACCTCAACATAATGGTGAAGGAATCACACATTGCTAGATACGGTGTCATCAATGATGAGTTTTTCAAAACTTCTGACTACCTTTTGGGGGTTTTCTCTTGAAACTGTCACGTTTACACTAAACCGAGTATGATATAAATCGGTTCAAAAGTCACCATATGAGATATGGTACGAGAAGCATCCCAATGTTTCTTTTATGAAGATTTGTGGTTATGAAGATTATGCTAGTAAGCAGTTTCCCAAAAATCTTGGACCCAAATATAATAAATGTTAGTTTGTTGGATATCCTAAGGAAACCAAAGGATAGTACTTTTATTCCCTATCTGACAACAAAGTGTTTATTTCCAGATATGCTACATTCATAGAGAAGTAATTTATTTCCAAAGGAATCAGTTCAAGTAAAGTAGAACTCGAAGAGGTTCAAGAGAAATGAGAAAACATTGAACCAATAGATGTAAAAGAGGAACAAGGATAATCACAAGTCATTGTGGATCCTCAAATTCCTCAAGTAACACAGGAACCTCATAAATCTAGTAGGACATTCCTCGAGCTAAAAGATTTGGTTATCTTGAGAGTCAGGAAGGCGGTGAGTTGGTCATAGACGATGTGTCAACAACCTATCTAGAAGCTACTAAGGGACCAGAGTATGAGAAATGGCTTGAGGCCATGGGATCTGAGATGGAATCCATGTACACCAACAAGGTATGGACGTTGGTGGATTCACCTAAATGGGTAAAACCCATAGGAAGAAAATGTATCTTCAAGAAGAAGACTAACATGGATGGTAAAGTACAAACCTATAAGGATAGATTGGTTTCAAAGGGTTTCAGACAAGTTCAACACCCTTCAAGGTGTTGACTATGATGAAAACTTTTCTCCAGTTTCCATGGTTAAGTCCATCATGACCATGCTTGCCATTGAAGCTTATCATGACTGTGAGATTTGGCAGATGGATGTTAAAACTGCTTTCCTTAATGGGAATCTTCTTGAGGATGTGTACATGACACAACTTGAGGGTTTTATAAATCCAATGGATGCAAAATAAAGTATATAAGCTACATTGGTCAAATCTATGGATTGAGTCAAGCATCTCAGAGCTAGAATCTTTGATTTGATGAAATAGTCAAAGTGTTTGGCTTTATTCAAAATGAAGATGAACCTTATGTTTACAAGAAGGTTAGTGGGAGCATGATTGATTCCTCATATTGCATGTAGATGACATACTATTGATAGGGAATGTCATCCCAACTATACAGATGGTAATGACTTGACTTGGAAATACATTCTCTATGAAGGACTTAGGCTAAGAATCCTACATTTTCGGAATTGAGATCTATAGAGATAGATCTAGCAGGATTCTTAGACTACGTCAGAGCACATACATTGATAATGTGTTGAAGAGGTTCAACATGGAGGATTCAAAGAGAGGAAACCTACTGCTGTCTCATGGAGTTGCCATATCTAGAGCTCAATGCCCCAGTTCTTGTGAAGAAAGGGAACACATGAGTAATATTCCATATGCATCTACAATTGGATCCATCATATACACAATGTTATGTACTTATCCCAATGTCTGATATGCCTTGAGCATGATGAGCATATATCAATCATATCTAGGTGATGCTCGTTGGATAGCCTTGAAAAACATCCTTAAGTACTTCTAAAGAACTAAGGATCACTTTCTTGTCTATGAGAGAGATGAAGAGTTGGTGGTAAAGGGTTACACCGATGCAAGCTTCCAAACTAACAAAGATGATTATCGATTGCAATCAAGATTCGTTGTTTGCCTCAACAATGGAGCTACGAGTTGGAAGAATTCCAAGCAAGAGATAGTTGTAGATTATATGATAGAGGCCAAGTATATTACTACATCGGATGCAACAAAGGAGATTGTCTGGATTAAGAAGTTTATCTCAGAACTTGAAGTGGTTCCAAGCATCATTGATGCAATTGAGCTATATTGGTGACAACAATGAAGATATTGCACAAGCTAAGGAACCCAGATTGCATCACTGTTACTAGCATATACAAAGGTGTTTCCATCTCATACAAGAGATTGTACATCTAGAATATGTGAAGATTTGCAAAATACCAACTCTGAACAATGTGGCTAACCCCTTTACAAAAGAACTTTCACAACATAAGCATGATGGTCATGTTCGATCACTTGGAATCATATTCATGGGTGATTGTCTCTAAGTGAAAGTGGGAGTTTGTTGATATGTATGCCTAAGAGCCAAGCATATGATGATTGTAATGGTATAACTTGTAAATGATTTGATTAAGAATAAAACAATCTTCTAATTTATTCAGTTTTATTCAGTTATGAGATAATGATTTAACATAATAAATGACTATAGAATGATATTACTCAATGATGTATGTCTTTGAGTTGATGACCTGAACAATGAGATCGTACAGATGTCAAGAGTATATACTTTCTTGCTATGTACCTAGTCAGATGTTATTGTGGAAGGATGATAGACATAAATAACACATAAGACTAGAGTGTATGTTGGTTGATGAAAAAATCTCATCAGTCATGATATGTGATATCAAACCAAGCACATAGGTACTTGTTAGAGAATATTGTATCAGACAGACCCACCATGAGAGTGACACATGGAAACCATTACATGGTAGTTAGAATCATCTCTCATAGTGTTGGTGGTTATTGTGGTTCTTAGACCTGAAATCACTACACTCATCACATATTGTTCAGTGTACTTTGACATAATCCATCATGACTTGAATAAGCGTTGCCATAAGGGTGATGATCGGATGCACTATGACACATGGGGATGACTGCGAGTGATAGATGGGATTTGTCCATCCTATAGGAGTACGATATCCTAGACACTTGATTAGAGAGACTGAGAAATGCATGGCCATGCACATGTGGCTCAATATGTGATATTGAGCTTACATATATCTCAGATAGTCTGTTCCAGTTCAAGGAAAATAGATTGAATGTTGGAGAGGATGATTATTCCATACCTCGAGTTCGATTAGGATATCAGTGATGAAGGAACTATACAAATAGTGTAACACCAGATGTAGATTGTAGATTGAAGTTGTTATCCAACTTTCCATTTACTTATGTAGCAATGATGTGTGTCTAGATACTACTCTTTTCTTGTGATGTCATAAATTAGTTATGTACACTCATTATCAATGTAATATGGAACCTATAGGGTCGCACACCTATGATACACTTGGAATAGGAGTTTATTCGTGAATGATCTTTAACTCAATTACTAAAGTGTTTAGGTATTTAATTTAAACAACATTTTATTGACTGAACTATGAAGTGACTGGTTCAAGTGTTGAACCGATCAGTTGGAGTATCAGGCTAATTAGAAAAGCATTGGCTGAATTCTGGATAAACCAGAGCATGACCAGTTCACCGAGTGAACTAATTAGCTCAAGGTTGTCAGATGACCGGTTCATGTGATGAATTGCCCGATTCATGGAATTTGATTATATAAAGGATTATTGCCAATGTCATGTTGTGCATTTATTGGATTATAATTGTCAATACAATTGTAATTGGGAAACATCATGAATGATGAATTCAAGTGTTGTACAGATCGACTCACATGCCAACCGATCAATTCAATCATGAACTGATCATTTCACCGATCGTAGGTTGCAAACATTTGTGAAATCTTGGTCTCTTCCACTCCTGCATAGACTAGGAACTCTAACCCTAACCCTTTTATAAATAGAGGGGTACTAAGGGCATACTAAAGACACAAATCAATTTCTCTAGCAATTGTTGTCTTCTTTGGTTGTGGTAAGCATGAGAACCCCAGAAAGTCCTACCTGATAAAGGGAGGGATATCAAGGTAGAACAATTTTGGGAGAGCAAGTTGGTGCTAGTACACCAATGTGAAGGGACGTCGTTTGAGTGTGACTTGAAGAAATGGGCATACTACAACTAGGAGATTGTCGCTGGACTTGCTCGAGGACCAAGTATATCCTCAAAATCATCCTTCTCATTATATAGTTTTTGACGTGATCTACTATTATAAAGGGGAATATGTTCGTTAAATTTTTTTTTTTTCACTGCCTGCTCTATTGCCATATTTCCATACACAAAGGAAGGATAAACCTTAAAAAAAAAGTCCATCCAGGGATGCTGAAGTGAATGAGTCATGTGTAACTCGTTCCAATAGAAAAGTTGATTAATGACCATAATTATGATGAATGTTCATGGTTTTGGGAAGACATGGAAGAAGAGGGGATTCATATTGAACTGTTATTGAGGAAAATGCATCTATAGATATTCTGGTTGAGACAAAGATTAAGACACATGTAAAGCATTCAAAATAATAACTTGTACCTATAGGATGGAAGTGGATTACCAAACATGGAAAAGACAATAATGGTCGTATATGTAATGGTTGGAATTCTAGAACGTGGAACATCATTTGTGATGGAATGTATGATCAACAAATTACAATTAAATCAATTAATAAAGGAGGACTAACTATGAACATCCCTGTTGTTTATGCTAGGAATTATCCTATGAAAATAATTGGTCTATGGGAAGAGTTGGAAAGGATTTTGTAATGGCCTCCTCCCCATATTATCCACAATTAAGGTGGACCAAGAGGGGAAGGGCCATTATCATATTTACATGATCAAGGTTTAGCGAATAACTAATAAAAATCATAAATTTTATTGAATGGAAAAGAGTTTGGTGCAATACGAAGATAAACTCTCCTTTATGGAGGTACATGGAAATGAAAATATATTGTTTGCATCATGAAATAAATTTATCTATCTGTAATCCTTTAGGATAACTTTAAGCATCTTTTCTTTCAGTGCCTTCTTCTCTGGATGTCCATTCTTGTAGTTTTTTCAAAGTTTAACCAAAAACACTATGAAACAAAAAATGATCACTATGTTGAGATATACCGATATGTGGAGGAAAAAAAATATTTGCATGTAAGTGTAACAACATAAATAGCCATAGAAACAATTATGATTAAAAAATTTAACAAGCATTTTCTTGTTTTAACCTTGCGACCCTTATCCTCTTTTTCTCTATGGTGTGCCCTCTCTTTAGGAGAGCCTCTTTATGGGGACCCACTCTTTAGGGTTTTGGTCCCTACAATGGATATTCATAACCTTCCCTCACCTAGAATTGGTTTCATACATAGGCCTTCCTTTACGTGTTTGGACTGAGGTGATCTTCCTTTCCAGGCTTGATCACCAATCATTCCCATAATGACTTTATTCACCCCACACTCTTTAAATCACTAGATATCATTTAGGGTTTGATCATGTTACATTTATATAATATGATATTGATATTGACTTTATAGATTGCAGGAAGTAAATAAAAGTTCAAACATTTAATTACAATCTAATAGAGAAACTCTATAAAACCATGAAAGTAGGTTAATGCGAGTAGCCATAAACATAATCACAGACCTTTCTCAAAGATGACCAAAAGTCCAAGTAAGTAGGTGCAGTTGAATGTAAGCAAGCAAACACCCTAAAATTAATTAATAACACCGCAATATTACTATTTTGTCCATATACAATCATTAATACTTGATTGGGTTCCAAGTTAGGGTTTTGGAGTTAAATTAGGGTTTCATTAGGGTTTTGACTTCCCAAACCCTAATTGTCACATTTTATGCCTTTTCAACTTAGAAACCCTAATTTTGATATTACATGCATTCTCAATATCAAATTAACTCTAAGATGTCCTTTTTATCCAAAAAAGACTGAACTTTATTAATCAAAGTCATTTAAGCAAGTTATAATCATTAAAATTAAGAAATTAGGGTTTCCATGCTTTTATTAAATTAAAATTAGTAACTTTAGGTACTTTTCATATTTGAGGTAGATTTAGGTTTTGAAATTACTTTTATTGAACTCCTTGTATTTTTCTGATCAATTTTCATATATTATTACCATATTTGGATAGTACTATAGTTTCCTATGTTTTTTAAAAAATTAATACAATATCGGCCAATCAGGAACGCCACATAGGCAACCCAGTCAACAGGGCCCTCTCCACGGGGCTACGGTCGAGCCAATCAACTTGTGCCTCACTATCACCTAGGTTCGTTCATGATTAAAAAGAAATATAAAGGAAACATCAGTAAAGTCCCTAACCTCACACGAGGAAAGGCGGGGCAGACTAGCCTTTTCACCAAGGGTTGCCTTCAATCTTGGCTCGGTTGCGAGTAGGCAGTCAACCAAGTGGTTGACTTTGAGCCTCCACTTCCTTGTTCGTCAGGGAAGCATAGGGTTCTTGTGATGACCCAACAACAAATCAGACTGTGACTATGTAATTAATTATGGAATTAACATAATCAATAGAACAACAAAAATCACTAAAAATTAAAACCTTTTTGCGAAGAGATCCAATTCCAGGAAAACTCTTATAAAGAGAACCAAAGTTATGTATACAATATAGTTCACATTGTACATACCATATACCATCTCTTCTCGAGCAATATATTTACAATAGTTTCTTTGCCAAAACTATACATAAGCAAAAACCTCGAGGCATTCAAGACAAAATCTCAGATCGATCATGAAAACACTGAGTACTGACTCCAAGGACCTGAGAGTACAAAGACGACACATAGGACTCATATCTACAAAACATAAAAGTCAATATCTCCACCTGAGATGTTACTGTTGTCCCTGATGTTGCTGTCCTTCCCTTTCTATATGGTCTCTACCTGCTCGTCCGCGTCCACCTAAAAAAATGTTGGTGACCAACGAGGTGAGACCTATGTCCCAGCAAGAGATATAACTCTCTACCAATAATATTATCATTATAGATAAATAGTAATAAACCAAGCAGAGGATTCTTTATTATTAATAAGCAGGATAAATCACTATTTAAGCAGTATAGGGTAATATCATCTTTTAAAGCATTACAGCTATATATATGATAAAGTAGTAAATCATCTATTTAATAAGGAATATGACGACCATGTATAACATTTATCCATTTTCGGATACATTAAGCAATGTAAAATCAACCAATGATTTCCATATTTCATCATTAAGCAAATACACTACATGGTTGATTACATTTTACAATCACACTTATGCCCTGAGGAGATGAGGTATACCAATCATACTCCAACCGACCACGGTGACGTAAAGCATCAGTTCCATACCTAGGTTAATGGAAGAGTCAGACTCCATGACCTCATCTGTCTCGGTCAGTGCGAGACCACATGCAGGACATCTAGTGTCTCTGCTAAATAGCTTTCCAGGGTATATTGGCAACTTCGCTATATAGCTACATCGATGGCTGCACTCTCTTTGCAATCGAGAGATTTCATGTTTATCTCACATCGATCTGACATTAATCATCATCGGGAGATTCGTGATACATCCATCCCGGCACATATAATGAAGGATTGAGAGATCTCGTGTTTATCTCACGTCAATCCCACATTAGGGCGTAAGGATATTCACACCCATTACCCCTACATATTAAAAAATATGCCCTCCAGGAGATCCCGTGGGAAATCCTATTTCACCATCACCAGCTACTGACGATGATGGATCTATGGCCAGGGCTCTACATGATAAGGTTTTAGTTGATTAATTAAGTGCATTACCATATTCTTTCAGCATCAACCAAGTTTTCAAACATGAATTAGTATGACAAATGCTACAAAGAAAAGTGTAATACATCTATCAAGTACTCTTCAAAACTTTATAAAACATTTGGGATCTCAATCCCTTATCTCATTACTAGGAATTCTCATCCCTCAAAAATATCATCATCATGTTTACTGGATCTGGGTATTCAAACCCTTAGTTCATCATTGAACATTGTTACTATTTATTAGGTAATTATTACCTCCAGGTCATCTGACCAAGGTATACTTGATACTTGTTACACAAACATCTCACATAGCTCAAAAGGCACATTAACATCTTGTCACCTCTCACTAGGCAACAATTAATATAATGGCTCACAAGGTCCATTAAGCATTTTTATCAAATAAATATCATAGTTCATACCTGGAAATGCTCATCATCTCATAATACCTGCATACACTACTACAGAAATGACTTATAATGTCACTTTTAATGGCGTCAGTTGTATAAATACACCGACACCTAAAACATAACGCGTGGGTTCAAAAACAAAATCGACATCAATCTGTGAAGGGCGAACAGACACGGGTATCACTTTTATTCAATGTCGGTTCCTTATTAAGAAACTGACGCCTAAAATTAACCGCCAAATCCAAAATTTCCAACGAAAAAAATTACCTCCAAAATTTAACATATGGCGTCGGTTATTAACTCTTAAACCGACGACAAAAGGTTTTTCGCGAGACAGAAATTGGGCACATTTTGGTTGTCGATTTTACTACAATAACCGACGCGTATGGGTTTTCCCGCGCTGTTCCCGGGAGAATTTCGACACCCATTGGGCGTCGGTTTTCTAAAGAAACCGACGACTATGGTCAGAATTCAAGAACATTTTGTTTTTGTCGACATATGAGGATAGTTATCGATTTTGTTATAGAAATCGACGACTATAATTGAGTATAGGTGTTGGTTTTGTTATTTATAACTGACACCGTTTGTTATAAGCGTCAGTTGTTTTATTAACTGACACCTATCAGTAACTTAATAGCACCCGTGCAGAGCAGACTCTTCCCCTTTCTCTGTTTCATTGCGATTGGGAATAGGGTCTGGCGATTCTACGATTCCGCCCCTCCTCCCTACGTGCCGCCGCCACCCTCTCCCTGCTCGCCGCCGCCGACGCTCCCTGCCCTCCACCGGCTCCCTACCATCCGTCAACTTTCTGCCTCTGCCACTCGGACACGTGCCTAGCTGCTGCTACCCTCTGCACCCTCTGCCGCCCAAGGACACGCTCCTAGCTGCTCCGGTTGCCAACTCGCTGCTTGATTCTCACCGCCGCTGCTGCTCCTCACACTGTCGTTGCTCTTCTCCACGCTGCTAGCTACTCTACAGGTAGCCCTCTTCTTCTTCCTCCATCTCTTCTTCCTCCTGCTCCCTCTCCTTACCAAATGGATTAAAGCAAGGCCACGACCATGTAGGCTGGCCACGGCCGTGCTGGCCAGCACGGCCGTGGTACGCCAACACAGCCATGACCGTGTGGATAGGCCACGGTCGTGGCTGTGTTGGCCTACCACGGCCGTGCTGGCCAGCAAGACCGTGGTCGGCCAACACAACCACGGTCGTGGCCAGTCCACACGGTCGTGGCCTTGCTTTTATCCATTTGGTAAGGAGGGAGCAGGAAGAAGAAGATACATTTATAATTGATTACTAATGCTTGACCTAATTATGTAAATTTTTATGCATGTTGAATTAAGATATTAAAACCCTAATACACATTTTGCCATAATCTTGAATTAACTATATTGCTGAAATTTTGTGATCAATCTATGTAAGATATTAAAACCCTAATGTTAAATCTCTGATTTTGTAGTGATGTGTCACCCTAACATCTACATGAATCCCTATTGTATGATGTAGATTGATGATAATGCATGAGCTAGTTTGAAATTTTGAAATCAATTATGAATCTCTCCATCCCTAGGTCATACTAATTTATGTGTAATCTTTATCTTGATGATGAACATGCATGGACACTCGAAATGTTGAAATCAATGTTATAGAATGACAACACATGTATTTCTTGGCCTAGAAACCCGTCTAAGATTTACTCATTAGGAGTAAATCTTGGATAGTCCCCGGTTTGGGACTGTTCTTGAACACCTAATCTCACTTAGGATGTAAGTGTATAATGTGTATTTAGTTTTCAAGAAAATTCCGACAGCATTTCCCCGTTTGTTCTCTAAGTACATCTGTACTTGGAGAACAGCGGGGAAATGCTGCCAAAATTTTCTTGAAAACCCAATACACATTATACACTTACTAGTGAGATTAGGTGTTCAAGAATGGGATAGGTGGTACACATTTATTATATATAAGAATGACAAGACATGTATTTGTTGGCCTAGAAACCCATCCAAGATTTACTCATTATGAGTAAATCTTGGATAGTCCCCAATTTGGTACTGTTCTTGAACACCTAATCTCACTTAGGATGTAAGTGTGCAATGTGTATTTGGTTTTCAAGAAAATTTCGGCAGTATTTCCCCGTTTGTTCTCTAAGTACATATGTACTTAGAGAACAGCGGGGAAATGCTGCCAAAATTTTCTTGAAAACCCAATACACATTATATAAGAATGACAACACATGTATTTGTTGGCCTAAAGTTTTAACCATGCAAAAACTCTAATCCTAGACCCTAATCTTGTTGTAATATATACTTGTTTTCTCTTTGATCATAGAATGGATAGATCATGGATGTCCATTCGCAATCTCTGCACCCCAAAATTTATTTTTGGTCTTGACCAGTTTCTTAGATTTGCCGAGGAATATAGGAAACAACCTGGAGATAGGTTCTACTGTCCATGTAGGCATTACGGTAAAAACTTGAAAGTCAGCACTGGTGACGAAATCAAAAGTCATGTCATGTGAAATGGGATTATACAAGGCTATACATAATGGCACTGACATGGAGAGATTGCAAACCCAAAACCAGTGGATGTCGATAGCAGTGCTTGTGTGGAAGAAGAAATTGCCTCCAATGATGTAGATGTGAATGAACCAGTTCCAGTAGACATCATTGATGTAATGCTAGATAGTTGTGGGGTAGAGCACACCGATGCACCTCCCATTTTTAGAAACATTGTGCATGATGCTGAGATATCATTATACACATGTTGTACTATGTTTATGAAGCTTAGCGCTGTGTTGAGATTGTATAAGATGAAAGATAACAATAGATGGAGAGACAAAAGGTTCACATCATTGTTGTCTTTGTTGAAAGAAATGCTTCCTGAACGAAATGAGCTGCCAATCTCAACATACCAGGTAAAGAAATTGTTGTGCCCAATGGGAATGGATTCTAAGAAGATACACACATGCCCAAATGATTGTGTATTATTTCAAAAGGACTATGTGGATTTGAAAGATTGTCCAAAATGTGGTGCGTCACGGTATAAATTGACGACTTCGGGGGAGTCCAAAACTGGTTCTCTTGCCAAGGTGATGTGGTATCTACTTATAATATCACAGTTTCAACGCTTGTTTGCCAATCTGATAGATGCGAAAAATTTGAGGTGGCATGCAGATGCTAAGAAAAATAATGACTCCAGTCCATTCTTAGTTGGGTTGCGAACACCAGCAAATATTGAAGCTAATGATGACTTGTATGTGCACGTAGATCACAATGAAGGATTGTTAATTGATAAAAGATCACAATATTAGAGGCATGTTTATATTTTATATGTTTTATTTTTCTGAATGTGAACTTAACAATGTGAATTACTTTACAATGTGAATGTGAACTTTATAATGTGAATTTTACAATGTGAATTACTTTACATTGTGAACTTTACAATGTGAATTACTTTACAATGTGAATGTGAACTTTACAATGTGAGCTTTACAATGTGAATTACTTTACAATGTGAACTTTACAATGTGAATGTGAACTTTTAGATGGCTGAGCATTCTCCTGATGACCATGCTGATGATTACCGTGAGGGTGAGGACATCAATGCGCCACCTCACAATGTAAGTTTTAAAAATATATCATATATTTATATCTACATGTCCATTTATAGTTATATCTTGTAAGTGTGTTTATTTTGTCAAATTTTAGGTTGATGATGCACATGTACCCTCTGAAGCACTTGAGGCACTTGATGAGCAGCACCAAAAAGTTGACAAGAGAAGGGGCATCACTATGATGAAGAAGTTAATAGCACAAAGGGGCAATGGACCCAAACATTTTGTGGATTTTGATAATGCAGGAAATGCAATTGGTGTGAATCGCAATTCGTTTGTTTCATATCTTGGCATGTTACTCGTAGCCATTGCGGTTGTAAGATAGATTCTTGGCATAAAGTTCCTAAGGGGAAGAAAGACGTAATATGGAAGGATTTATGCGTGAGTTATTATTAATTTGCAATTCTATTTTGTAGATTACTAATTTTTTGGATAATAGTTAATAGCAATTCTATTTTGCAGAGTATATTTGAATTGGATGAAAAGCTGCATCGTAAATGCATGATGCAATGCTGTGGGAGATTCCTAAGGAACTATAGGGCAAATCTCACCCGAGAATACATAAAAGAAGGTGACAAGAGGAAGAAGACAACCACTGAACAGTGGAACTTCCTGGACTAAGAAGAATGGGACGTTTTTGTTGCTTCAAGACAAACTGATGAATTCAAGGTATTAGGCGTCACTCCCAATTTAATTAATATATGTTGTATTCACCTATTCAAGATTAACATTTAGTGTTACTAACCAAATCAATGTGCATACTAACTAGGCCCTGAGTGAGGCGCAAAGAGCAAGGCGTGCACTGAATGTGCATGACCACACAATGGGTCCAAAGGGGTATGCATGCATTCACCAAAGACTATAGGCTGAGTCTACTACTCAGTCTGCTGCTACTCAGGAGTCCTCTACTATAGGTACCATACCTCTGCCTCACCATGATGTCTAGATAGCTACGAGACAAAATAAGAAGGGAGAAATAAGGAAGCCCGCAACTGCTATGGCGGCTGCAAAAATGGTAAAATACAACTCTTAGAGAAATTGTTCGAATATTGATTATTTGTGGTGTTTACTTAATTACAAATTTTTGTTTTGGCGATTAGCGGGAGCTGCATGAGCTGAGGAAACAAGGCAAGTTCATCCCTGAGGGCACAAGGGATGAATTGAAAGTTGCTCTGGGTAACCCAGAGCATCCTGGATGTGTTAGGGCTGCAGGCACTAGTGTGGGCATCAAAGCGTTCTTTGGGCCATCCCAACGCAAACATGTCCCAAAAGCGCAACTTTTACAAGAAGAGGTAACCTATTCTTTCTTTATAATGTTACTGTAAAAGAGAATTCAATAATCAGAAGCTAACATTTCTTTTATCCATGTATAGGTAGATAAGTTAGTTAATAGGAAACTCGAAGAAGTAATGAGCAAGTGGTAGGCATCTCAGACTGCCACTCAGCAGACAGTACCTATGGCGTCCCGCTCTACTCCTACTGCAGAGGTTAGGAGTAATCCTGTAGACCCACCACCTAGCACATCTGCTGTAAGTATTTTTATGACATAGTAACTAGTCTTTTCAAGATGATATGTTTTCATGATGATATGTATATATGTATATAACATTCTTTACACAACAATTTGTAGGGGTTGAAGCCATGTCATTTAAAAAGTAAAGAATTTGTCATTTTAGAGACGTCATCTTACCCATCCCTACTAGGGGAAATGTTTCATGGGTCTCCATTACCAACTGGTTGGGTTCGTGTGAGCTCGATACGTATATTCCCCAATTGGATGGATCTTCCATTTCCATATGCCCACCCAGATTGTGAAATGCTTGGTGAGGCAGAAGGCGGAGTGATATTGTGGCCAAAAGCAGATGTCCTCTATACTGAAACTGTATGGTAAATTTACATTATGTTAAATTGTTAGTGTGTGTATATGATGTCAGTTGATCTAAAATTATATATACAGGTTAAAAAGAAGACACCCACAGCATCTAGGCCTCCACCTCCACCTCCTACATTACCAAGTTGGGTTCCATAGGACCTACCTATCCCGTTAGGTCCTAATTGTAGGGGTATGGCAATATGGTTAGGCGAACATGATATAAATTTCCCTATAACTGTTTCTATAGATGCAGATGCTGTAGGTCAATCATACGAAAGTAACCTATTTATAAAAGATATTTTGGAGTTGTTTTGATATGATTGGCAGAATACATCTGTGATAGAGCTATGGATAAGGTGAGATCTTTTTTATACATCCACATACCTTGTGTAGGATCTAGTGATCTGGTTTCTTATTTATTAATGCATACGTAATACATGTTTTGCAGCTACTTAGACAAGATATGTGCATATTTTTCATTCAAACATATAGGATTTTTGATTCCATATTTGATTATTCTAGTAGCTAAAGACCCTCCGTCAGTTCAACAATACTGCTGTGATGATTTTGCAAATTTTTCTCAAAATAAGAAGATGGTGATAATAGCTCCATTCAATGTGGAGTAAGTTTACTTTGCTTATAATTTGGACTTAAGAAAATTACATTTTTATTGTGGATTTTGAGTTATTAATTTTTAACTTTTTTACCTCTAGTGGTATGCATTGGGAGTTACTAGATATTGTCCCCGAGATGTTCACTGTATATTATCTAGATCCTAAGGGGACTAAATTGAATTCAAAATATGGACACAAAATGAAAATGGCATTATTCCGGTGAGAAATATTTCATTTTCATACCCGTTAACATATGTTATTACATTACTATTTAATTATGAAATGTACTGTGTTACATTAACATGTAGGGGTTTAGATGAGTTCAAAAAATCTGGAGGAAAGGTCCCCAGGAAAAAGAACTAGCAAATAATTTGGAAAAATGTTGAAGTAAGTTCCCAACTGAAATGTATATATTATTTATGTGAACAATGCTTAGTTAGTTGTATTTTATAATATTTTGTATCAATTTATAGTGTGCTACACAAGACAACAGATGGGCATGTGCATACTATGTGATGCAATTTATGCACATGATTATCAAATATGCTGCAGTGGACATCGATACCATTCATGAGGTATTATATATAGTCTCAATAGATAATATGAAATATATCACTCTTATTTATATATTATTAATTATATATACATCATTCTCTTTGTAGGTGTTTAAAACCAACCACACTACAGGAAAGGCCTTACCAGATGTCCATGCTCCCTATACGACGAAAGAATTAAATGAAGTAAGAGAAGAATGAGTAACAACCATACAAGTAGTGGGGGTTTTAACATATAATTGGGATGTTGATAGTGAATAATGACTAAAGAATGATATTTTGTAAATGAATTTCTTAATTATAATATGTGTGAATGTTTCTACATGTCTAAATGTTTCTACATGTGTCTGAGTGAAAATGAATGAAACTGTTGGTTGCTATATGAATGTTTCTACATGTGTGAATGTGAAAATGAATGGAATTACAGATTGCTACATGAATGTTTCTACATGTGTGAAAATCGAATGGAACTGTAGGTTGCTAAATGTGTGAACATTTATGTTGCTAATTTTGTAGGTTTGTGGCCTGTTGTTGGCTGATATCAATGGATGTCGTAAAACCTACAGTTCATAACTGAACTGTAGGTTTCTCATCCTACGACCAGTCACAACAGGTTTGCAGACTGATAGAAAAAAAAATATAAAATAGGCGTCGGTTATTTGTATAAAACCGACAACAAATGGTTATAGTGTCGGTTGCCCTACTAGTAACTGACGTCAATTTCCCTAATGAGGCCAGACACCACGGCCGTACTGGCTAGCATGGTCGTGGCAGCGGGCCAGACACCACGACTGTGTGGCCAACACAGTCATGGTAGCGGGCCAGACACCACAGCCGTGCTGGCCAGCACAGCCGTGGTAGCAGACCAGACACCATGGTCGTGCTGGCCAGCACGACTATGGCAGCAGGTGAGCTGGCGTCAGTTATCACTAATAAACTGACGCCGATAGCGCCCCACATGGTGCCCTTTTTGTGGCACGAAGGTATATGGCTTCGGTTTCAAAGCTAATAACCGATGCCTATACCCCCCATGCTGGCGCATTTTCGGTGGCACACTAAGGGTTGTGGCGTCGGTTTGAGAACCGACGCATAACGGTTGGGATTTTAGCGGCGCCCACATAGGTGTCGCTTAAAAACTGACACTAAAGGCCTTAAATAACCGACACTAAAGGTCGGTTATGTACTAGTGATAGTTAGTATACTTGATAACAACCATCTCAATTGCATATCAACATCAAGTAATACAAGGGTAACACCACTATTCCCTCATTAGGGTTAGGGTTTCCCATTCTTTATCAATTAGGGTTTCTCATACCTTTACCCAAAATTAGGGTTAGGGTTTCCCATTCTTTATCAATTAGGGTTTCTCATACCTTGCCTGAAATTAGGGTTAGGGTTTCCCATTCTTTATGAATTAGGGTTTCTCATACCTTTACCCGAAATTAGGGTTAGGGTTTCCCATTCTTTATCAATTAGGGTTTCATGATCACTTTATCAAAGATCAAACCCTAATTCATACTCTACACTTATTAAAAGTATCAACATATGCACATTACATGTTTATTACACAAGTATGAGTTTCTCTCTCATCCTCTCTAGGATGTTGATTACTCCATACTTTATTAAGTTGGCTCATCCTATGCTTATCATAGTGTATGGAGTTTATTACTTTCATAGGCATCAAATGATAATCACTCTAAGTGTACTATTCACCTAAGTACTTTAGAGGTACTTCCATTGTAATCAACCTTGAGATACTTTACAAACACTCATAGGGTTGTTTGACCTTACATGGTTTTGAGACTATTTGGTTTCTAAATGGTTTGAGATTATTTAATCTTCAAACGATCTTGAAAACCCCTTTTAACCTTCAAATAGTCTTGAGACCCCTTTGACCTTCATACGGTCTTGAGACCCCATTGACCTTCAAACGGTCTTGAGATCCTTTTGACCTTCAAATGGTATTGAGATCCTTTTGACCTTTAAATGGTCTTGAGATCCTTTTGACCTTCAAACGGTCTTGAGATCCTTTTGACCTTCAAACGGTCTTGAGATCCTTTTGACCTTCAAACGGTCTTGAGATCCTTTTGACCTTCAAACGGTCTTGAGATCCTTTTGACCTTCAAATGGTCTTGAGATCCTTTTGACCTTCAAATGGTCTTGGGATCCTTTTAACCTTCAAATGGTCTGAAACTGTTTGATCTTGCTAGGGTTTGAAACTGTTTGGACTAAGTTAGGTTGAAACCGTTCGCACTCTAAACGGTTTGAAACCGTTTGACCTATCTAAAATTGAAACTGTTTGAACACTAAACGGTTTGAAACCATTTCACCTAGATTGTGTTGAAACTGTTTGATCACTAAACGGTTTGAAACCGTTTGAACTATCCAATGTTTAAACTATTTGACCTCTAAACGGTTTGAAACCGTTTGGTCACTAAACGGTTTGAAACTATTTGGTCATCCAAGGTTGAAATTGTTTGGCCATACAAATTTTGAAACCGTTTGATATTGTTGATCTAGAGGTGTGTGCTAAGATGATGTCATCATCATCAAGCTTCAGATCTCCATTTGTACTATCCATACAACTGATGGATTCATTTACTCAAGAAAAATTCGAGAAGAAGGAAAGATCAACATATATTACAAGATTGAAATCAAATAATAATATAAGTGGGTTCAAGTTATATAACCCGCCTTCAAAGAAAATTCAAAGCTCCATGCTTTTCATCTTTAATGGTGAAGATAGCTCCTTCAATTATCCAAGGCACGTTCTCAACCCTTTTGATGTAAAATATTGCCAAAGTTGAGCATTGGATGGAAGAGAGAAGAAAAGAAGAGTTATAACTCAATTTTAGCCTTCAACCCAAGGTTGAAGATGACCATGGATCTTACCTTAAGCATAAGAAATGATCTAATCCTTCTCCTTTGCTTCCTTGGTCATCGGCCTAAGTGGGGATTGAATGTGTATTGTGAAAATAGCCTTTCACGTAGTGGATAATTGAGTGTATATAATTGAATTCTTATGAGAGAGAAAGTAGGAGGGAAGTCATCAATTTTTCCTTGCCACATGCCCCCTCCACTTCCTTGTCTCCAAAGCTATCCTTCTTATCTTCAAATTCCTTTGAATTATCCTTGAATTATAATCAGCCATTAATCTCCTTAATAAATATAATAGTATTATCCATTAGCACCTTTATTTTAGTGGACATTACTTTTCAATTAAAAATGTAGGTAGATATTTTCACCTACTTAGGAATATCGGCGTCTCTCAAGGTATTTTGGCTGCCATTTCATTATGGAATTCCTCCCATAGATTTTTAGTTCATGGGCACATCATTTAATTAATTTATTTTTTCTAAAAAATAATTTAGGGTTTCAATTATGCTTATTTCTTGATTATTTTATTATCAAGAATATCATTTCTCAAATTTGGTTCAAACAAGACGCCCCTTTCTTTTTCTTTTCTCTAAATGATACCAAGAGACAGTAGGGACACTCTTGAGGTGATATTTTACATATTCAGCCCTAGCTTTTGGGTAAATTACAAATTACACCAAAACTAATATTCAATGCACACATATTATTCAAACAACCCCCTTCTTGGAATTTAGGCTTCCACAAACCATCCCTTAGCATCCTTCTAATTCTTATGATGCTAAATTACTTGAGGAACATTTATCATGTAGCATTTTGCAAGATAACCCCTTACATTGGGTAAATTGTACTTTAGTCCAAAACAAGAAAATCTTGCTTCAACATTATTCAAATAGGACCAAAATTGAAACATAAACTCTCCTTTAGTCTTAATTACTTTTCAAAAGATAAAGAAAAGAATATAAATGACTTACTTAAGCAAAACTCCTAGGGTTAAGGCGTAACCCAGGTCAGGGATGTTACAATTATCCACTCCTAATAGGGATTTCTTCCACGAAATCATCAAGAGAAAAGAGAAGGGTACTTCCTCCTCATCTCTTCCTCCAGCTCCCATGTAGCCTCTTCAATGCCACGATGATGCCAGAGAACTTTCACAAGAATTATATCTTTCTTTTTCAACTTTTTGATTCTCCTGTCAAGAATCAACATTGGTCCTTCTTCATAGGACATATCTTCATTTAACTCTACCTCTACAGGTTACAAAACTAACTCTGTATCAGGGTGACACTTTCTCAGCATGGATATATGGAATAATGGATGCAATCTATGTAGTTCAGGTGGAAAATCCAACTTATAGGCTACCTTTCCAATCCGTTTAGTGATTGGATAAGGCCCCATAAATCTAGGAGCTAACTTACCCCTCTTCCCAAATCTAAGAACACCTTTCCAAGGTGAGACTTTGAGATATACTCTATCTCCAACTTGGAATTCTAAGGGTCTTCGCCGTTTATTACCGTATGACTTATGTCTATCCTGTGTAGCCTTTAATTGTTGTTGTATTACTTTAATCTACTCAGTTGTCTGCTACACTAATTCTGGACCCAAAAGTTGGTATTCTCCTATTTCATACCAGCACAATGGAGATCTACAACATATACCATATAATGCTTCATATGGTTCCATATCAATACTGTGTTGATAACTATTGTTGTAAGTGAATTCTATTAAGCTCAAGTGTAGATCCCAACTTCTTACAAACAGAATGACTCATGCCCTAAGCAAATCCTCCAAGGTTTGTATAGTCCTCTCAAATTGTCCATCCGTCTGGGGGTGAAAGGTTGTACTAAACCTTAACTGCGTACCCAATGCTTTATGTAGTCATTCCCAAAAATGACTCGTGAACTGGGGACCTCTATCAGAAACAACTGTAGCTGGAACCCCGTGTAATCGCACTATCTCATCTATATAGATCTATGCAAGTTTCTTAGCAGTATAGGTTGTTTTGATAGGAAGAAAATGTACTGACTTAGTCAATCTATCAACTATCACCCAAATGGAATCATGCGTTTTGGCTGTTCTGGGTAAACCAACCACAAAGTCCATGGTCACATGATCCAATTTTCACTGTGGTATAGGTAAAGGTTTCATTGTTCCTATAGGCTTTTGATGTTCAGCTTTAACCTGCTGACACACTGGACACCGCATAACAAACTCAACTACATCTTTCTTCAATCCAGGCCACCAATACATATCTTACAAATTATGATACATTTTGGTGCTCCCTGGATGCATTGCATACATGGATGAATGGGCTTCCTCCATGACTAACTTCCTTAAGTCATTGGCATCATGTACTACCATCCTACCATGGTAACAGACTACCTCATCATTTGATTCATGAAAACCATCCCGTTTCTCACTACCATACTCTGTCCTGATCTGTTGAATCGTAGTATCAGCCTATTGTGCCTCTTTGATCAGTTGTTTCAGTGTAGGTTTCACTTGCATTTCAGCTAATAGTCCAGCTAACAAGGATACTTTAAACTATACATTTTTTTTCCTCAAAGAGACAAGCATGTCTCATTTAAAGCACATTAAAGAGTTCAACTGTGCTTTGTCTATGATTGACGACGATGATTTTCTACTTAGTGCATCAACCACTACATTAGCCTTTCCCGGATGATAATCAATTGTACAATCATAGTGCTTGATTAACTCCATCCAGCGGTGTTGTCTCATATTCAACTCGTGTTGTGAAAAGATGTATTTTAGGTTCTTATGGTCTGTGAAAATATGGAATGTCTCTCCATATAGATAATGTCTCCAGATTTTCAACGCATTAACCACTGCAGCTAATTCTAGAGCATGTGTCAGATACTTTTCCTCATGTTTCTTAAGATGTCGAGAAGCAAAACAAATCACTTATTTATCCTGCATCAACACACATCCTAGACCATTCTTAGAAGCATCATAGAAATAAATATACCCCTTTCCCTGCTCAGGTTACACTAACACAGACACACTTGTTAACCTTTCTTTCAACAACTGGAAAGAATGTTGACACTTGTCATTCCAGACAAAAGGAACCTCCATCCTAGTTAACCTAGTTAGGGGTAATGCTATAGAACTGAAGTTCTTAATGAACGTCCTATAGTAGCCTACCAGTCCTAGAAAAATGTGTATCTCCATTGGTGTCTTTGGCTGTTCCCACTCCAAGACAGATTCTACCTTTTTAGGATCAACACAGATACCTGAGGTAGATATTACGTGTCCTAGGAAAGATACTTCTGATAACCAGAATTCACACTTGCTAAATTTGGCGTATAGCTTGTGCTCTCTTAGTAAAGTCAGGGCCTGATGAAGGTGTTGCTCATGCTGTTGAACATCTCTACTGTAAATCAGGATGTCATCTATAAATACTACTATGAATTGATGAAGGAATGGCCGAAAGATTTTGTTCATGATTTCCATGAATGTAGCTGGTGCATTAGTTAGTCCAAATGATATAACTATGAACTCATAGTGACCATACCTTGTTCTGAAGGCTGATTTAGGTATGTCATTCTCCTTGATGCATAACTGATGGTATCCTGACCTCAGATCTATTTTAGAGAATATAGTTTCACCACACAACTGGTCAAACAAGTCATCTATCCATGGCAGAGGATATTTGTTCTTTATGGTCACCTTGTTGAGTTGTCTATAGTCTATGCATAATCTCATAGACCCATCCTTCTTTTTCACAAAAAGAACCAGAGCACCCCAAGGTGAAGTACTCGGTTGAATAAAACCCTTTTCAAGCAACTACTGTAACCGTTTCTTGAGTTCTTCCATCTCAGCAGGTTCCATTCTATATGGTGTTTGAGCTATAGGTTGCGTACGCGGGATTAGATTAATCTCTAAATCAATCTCTCAGGGTGGATGAACACCTGGAAATTCCTCAGGAAACACATCCTCAAACTCCCTAACAATCGGAACTTCAGAAAGACTAGGACTCTCTGCTCTGGTATCTACCACATGTGCCAAGAATGCTTCACATCCTTATCACAATAGTTTCTCAGCTATCATTGTTGACACTAGACAGGTTAGAAGAATCTTTCTGTCCCCCTGAAAGACCCATGTATCACTATTATCTGAGAACATAGCCTGCTTGGAACCGCAATCCAAGACAACCTTATACTTTTCTAGGGTGTCCATCCCAAGGATTATGTCAAACCCATGCATCTCAAGTGGTATAAGATCCACCTGAATGCTATGTTATGAAAAAGAAAGAACACAGGGAGAGTATACCTCCCGCAACACAGCAGATCCAACTAACGGAGTTTCTAATAACAAGTTATCTTCTCTATGACTGACAGTCATATTGTAGTCATGAATCACTTCTCGAGTGATAAAATAATGTGTAGTGTCCGGATCAATCAAAACTGATACAAATCAGGATGAAGACATATCAGAATGAAATAATTCCATCTGACTTGTCACGACTGGTGGGTTGACCACTGCTTCCGGCTGATTCATAGCATAGAATCTTGGCATCATTGGTTGTCGACCACTCGCCCTGTTGTTGGGTGCGAATGAACCAGCTTGGGATGCCTGTCCACGTCCTCATGTACCACTGCTAAACTATCATTTCTAAGAGCCTTGTTGACTCTGCCTCGGTGGTTGGTTCACACTCACGTCTCTAGCTAGACAATCTTTCATCAGATGTCCCATCTTCCAACATTTATAACAACTTCTGTTTTCCCATTGTGGCCTAGATGGTCCTGTTATTGACATTGATGTTGAGCTGTGGGCTCCCTCTAGTGGTAAACTATGACCTCTACCCTTGTTGGATGTCCACTGCGTCTGAGTATTGAACCTCAGTGGTACTGTTGGTGTAGAAAACCTTGGTTTCTTAAAACTTTCGGACCTCTATCCTTGGAACTGTGTATACACATTCTTACTGTTGGCTTGACGTTTCTCAGTCATGGACCTTTCTATCCGCCTAACTGACTCCACAAAGGTGGAAAACCTCTCTCTATTGTCTAGAGAAGATGCGAGTGTGGTCAAATCAGTGTTCAAACCCTTCTCAAAATGTCAAATCCTCTCCTCATCTGTAGTAGCCATGTGCGGACAAAATCGTAGAAACTCCATAAACTTGGCTTCATACTCACTAATGTTCACTGGTCCTTGCCTTATCCACTCAAACTGAGAGATTTTCTCATCCAGGTAAGTTTTAGGAAATTATCTATGAACAAAATATCGTCGAAACTCTCTCCATTCGACCTCAACACCTGGCCTTTTGCCCTCTTCTATAGTCCACCAATGACCAACACTCCCTTTCAATAGGTACACTGCATGCCTAACCTTTTCAGCTTCTGGGATATTAAGAATTCTGACGGCCTTCTCCAGCTCAGTCAGCCACAAATCTACGTCTGTTGGGTCAGCTATACCAGTATAATCAGTGGCTCCTACCCATGAAAGTTGTTCAAAATTCTTGCTAGCTCCATGTCTCTCATCGTGGACTGGTGCCCTAGGTGTAGGTGGTAGCATCCTATCTGCCATATGTGTCATTATCGCCATGAAATGCCCAAAGAGGGCATGGAAAGCTGGTTTTTCTATCGAAGCTTGGTCAAGTTGGGGATTCTCAGGTACTAATTCCTCTCTAGCCTGACCCCTTACACCCCCTGCTAGTGCAGCAACACTGCTTTCAGCAGCATGTTCCTCATGTGATCCAGCCATCTTTAAGTTCTTCTCCTCCTCCTATAAGAGCAGAAGTCACTATAAGATAAATTGGAAGACACTAGAACAGACTCTACTACTTAATCTTATGTCTCTGTAGACTCATCGAACCTTAGGCTCTGATACCAAAACCTTGTGATGACCCGACAACAAATCAGACCGTCACTGTGTAATTAATTGTGGAATTAACCATAATCAACAAAATAACAAAAATCACTAAAAATTAAAACCTTTTTGCGAAGAGATCCAATTCCAGGAAAACTCTTATAAAAAGAACCAAAGTACTATATACATTATAGTTCACATTGTATATACCATGTACCATCTCTTCTCGAGGAATATATTTACAACATTTGCTTTGCCAAAACTATACATAAGCAAAAACCTCGAGGCATTCAAGCCAAAATCTCAGATCGATCATGAAAACACTGAGTACTGACTCCAAGGACCTGAGAGTACAGAGACGACACATATGACTCATATCTACAAAACATGACAATCAGTATCTCCACCTGAGATGTTACTGTTGTCCTTGATGTTGTTGTCCTTCCCTTTCTGTATGGTCTCTACCTACTCGTCTGCGTCCACCTAAAAAATGTTGGTGACCAACGGGGTGAGACCCATGTCCCAATGAGAGATATAACTCTCCTCCAATAATATTATCATTGTATATAAACATTAATAAACTGAGAAGAGGATTCTATATTATTAATAAGCAGGATAAGTCATTGTTTAAGCAATATAGGGTAATATCATCTTTTAAAGCATTACAGCTATATATATGATAAAGTAGTAAATCATCTATTTAATAAGGAATATGAAGAACATGTATAACATTTATCCATTTTAGGATACATTAAGAAATGTAACATCAACTAATGATTTCTGTATTTCATCCTTAAGAAAATACACTACACGACTGATTATATTTTACAATCACACTTATGCCCTGAAGAGATGAAGTATATCGCTCATACTCCAACCGACCACAGTGACGTAAAGCATCAGTTCCATACCTAGGTCAATGGAAGAGCTGGACTCCATGACCTCATCCGTCTCGGTCAGTGCAAGACCACATGCAAGACATCTAGTATCTCTGCTAAATAACTTTCCAGGGTATACTAGCAACTTCATTATAGAGCTATAGCAGAGGCTGCACTCTCTTCACAATCGAGAAATTTCTTGTTTATCTCACATCGATCCGACATTAATCATCATTGGGAGATTCGTGACACATCGATCCCGACACATATAATAAAGGATTGATAGATCTCATGTTTATCTCACGTCAATCCCACATTAGGGCATAAGGATATTCGCACCCATTACCCCCACATATTCAAAAATATGCCCTCCAAGAGATCCCATGGGAAATCCTATTTCACCATCACCAGCTACTGACGATGATGGATCTATGGCCAAGGCTCTACATGATAAGGTTTCACTTGATTAATTAAGTGCATTACCATATTCCTTTAGCATCATCCACGTTTTGTAACATGAATTATTATGACAAATGCTACAAAGAAAATTGTAATACATCTATCAAGTACTCTTCAAAACTTTATAAAACATTGGGATCTCAATCCCTTATCTCATTACTAGGAATTCTCATCCCTCACAATATCATCATCATGTTTACTGGATCTGGGTATTCAAACCCTTAGTTCATCACTGAACATTGTTACTATTTATTAGGTAATTATTACCTCTAGGTCATCTGACCAAGCTATACTTGATACTTGTTACACAAACATCTCACATAGCTCACAAGGCACATTAACATATTGTCACCTCTCACTAGGCAACAATTAATATAATGGCTCACAAGGTCCATTAAGCATTTTTATCAAATAAACATCATAGTTCATACCTTGCAATGCTCATCATCTCATAATACCTGCATAGTTAGTATACTTGATAACAACCATCTCAATTACATATCAACACCATGTAATACAAGGGTAACACCACTATTCCCTCATTAGGGTTAGGGTTTCCCATTCTTTATCAATTAGGGTTTCTCACACCTTTACCCGAAATTAGGGTTAGGGTTTCCCATTCTTTATCAATTAGGGTATCTCATACCTTTACCCGAAATTAGGGTTAGGGTTTCCCATTCTTTATCAATTAGGGGTTCTCATACCTTTACCCGAAATTAGGGTTAGGGTTTCCCATTCTTTATCAATTAGGGTTTCATGATCACTTTATCAAAGATCAAAACCTAATTCATACTCTACACTTATTAAAAGTATCAATGTATGCACATTACATGTTTATTACACAAGTACGATTTTCTCTCTTATCCTCTCTAGGATGTTGATTACTCCATACTTTATTAAGTTGGCTCATCCTATGCTTATCATAGTGTATTAATTGAGTTTATAACTTCCATAGGAATCAAATGACAATCACTCTAAGTGTACTATTCACCTAAGTACTTTAGAGGTACTTCCATTGTAATCAACCTTGAGATACTTTACAAACACTCATAGGGTTGTTTGACCTTACATGGTTTTGAGACTATTTGGTTTCTAAACGGTTTGAGATTATTTAATCTTCAAACGATCTTGAATACCCCTTTTAACCTTCAAACGTTCTTGAGACCCCTTTGACCTTCATACGGTCTTGAGACCCCTTTGACCTTCAAACGGTCTTGAGATCCTTTTGACCTTCAAACGGTCTTGAGATCCTTTTGACCTTCAAACAGTCTTGAGATCCTTTTCACCTTCAAACGGTCTTGAGATCCTTTTGACCTTCAAACAGTCTTGAGATCCTTTTTTCCTTCAAATGGTCTTGAGATCCTTTTGACCTTCAAACGGTCTTGAGATCCTTTTGACCTTCAAATGGTCTTGAGATCCTTTTGACTTTCAAACAGTCTTGAGATCCTTTTGACCTTCAAATGTTCTTGAGATCCTTTTGTCCTTCAAACGGTCTTGGGATCCTTTTGACCTTCAAATGGTCTGAAACCATTTGATCTTGCTAGGGTTTGAAACCATTTGGACTAAGTTAGGTTGAAACCATTTGCACTCTAAATGGTTTGCAACCGTTTGACCTATCCAAAGTTGAAACAGTTTGAACACTAAATGGTTTGAAACCATTTGACCTAGATTGTGTTGAAACCGTTTGATCACTAAATGGTTTGAAACCATTTGAACTATCCAATGTTGAAACCGTTTGACCTCTAAACGGTTTGAAACCATTTGGTCACTAAAGTGTTTGAAACTGTTTGGTCATCCAAGGTTGAAACCATTTGGTCATACAAATTTTGAAACCTTTTGATATTGTTGATCTAGAGGTGTGTGCTAAGATGGTGTGATCATCATCAAGCTTCAGATATCCATTTCTACTATCCATACAACTGATGGATTCATTTACTCAAGAAAAATTCAAGAAGAAGGAAAGATCAACATATATTACAAGATTGAAATCAAATAATAATATCATTGGGTTCAAGTTATATAACCTGCCTTCAAATCAACTTCAAAGCTACAATCTTTTCATCTTTAATGGTGAATATAGCTCCTCCAATTATCCAAGGCACATTTTCAACCCTTTTCATGTAAAAGATTGCCAAAGTTGAGCATTGGATGGAAGAGAGAAGAAAAGAAGAGTTATAACTCGATTTTAGCCTTCAACCCAAGGTTGAAGATGACCATGGATCTTACCTTAAGCTTGGGAAATTATATCCTCCTTCTCCTTTGCTTCCTTGGTCGTCAGCCTAACTGGGGAGTGAATGTGTATTGCAAAAATAGCCTTTCAAGTAGTGGATAATTGAGTGTATATAATTGAATTCCTATGAGAGAGAAAGTAGGAGGGAAGTCATCAAATTTCCTTGCCACATACCCCCTCCACTTCCTTGTCTACGAAGCTATCCTTATTATCTTAAAATTCATTTGAATTATCCTTGAATTTTAATCGGCCATTAAGCTCCTTAATAAATATAATACTATTATCCATTAGCACCTTTATTTTAGTGGACATTACTTTTCAATTAAAAATGTAGGTAGATATTTTCACCTACTTAGGAATATTGGCACCTCTCAAGGTATTTTGGCTGCCATTTCATTATGGAATTCCGCCCATAGCTTTTTATTTGATGGAAACTTCATTTAAATTATATATTTTTGCTACAAAATAATTTAGGGTTTCAATTATGCTTATTTCTTGATTATTTTATTATCAAGAATATCATTTCTCAAATATGGTTCAAAAAAGACTCCCCTTTCTTTTTCTTTTCTCTAAATGATACCAAGAGACATTAGAGACACTGTTGATGTGGTATTTTACATATTCAACCCTAGGTTTTGGGTAAATTACAAATTACACCAAAACTAGTATTCAATGCACAAGTATTACTCAAACAAGCCCCTTCTTGGAATTTAGGCTTCCACAAACCATCCCTTAGCATCCTTCTCATTATTATGATGATAAAGTACTTGAGGAACATTTATCATGTAACATTTTGCAAGGTAACCCCTTACATTGGGTAAATTGCACTTTAGTCCAAAATAAGAAAATATTGCTTCAACATTATTCAAATAGGACCAAAATTGAAACATAAACTCTCCTTTAGTCTTAATTACTTTTCAAAAGATAAACAAAATAATATAAATGACTTACTTAAACAAAACTCCTAGGGTTAAGGCGTAACCCAGGTTAGGGATGTTACAGTTCTAGGAGGAAGATGAGGGGAATGGCAAGCTCAAAGGGGAAATTGGTTTCATAGGAAGGAGTCTGGGATCAAGCAATGCCTCACAATTGTTTTGGTGGTCTTTTTGGGTGTCCCTATACCACCTTTTATAGTTGAGGTATCCAAGGTTGGGCGTCGTCTGTTATGCAATTTAGGAAAATCCTTAACAAACTTCCAAAGATGACAAATCCTAGGATGGATTGGTTTGGTTTTGTATCCGGATCTTAATGGGATAACTTTTAGGATCTCGCATGGTCTGAAGAGAGAGGAAGGTGTGAACAAGGACACATATACATGTTCCTAGTTCCCTTATTAGCCAAAGGTAGGATAAGGTCTTCTGACCCTTAGATCATGATCCTATGGCTGCACATAATATTAAAAATTTGGGTTTATAATCCTATTTTGATTTAAAAGATGACATTTGATACATTGCCTTACAACCCTTCCACTTTAAGGAAAAGTAAACAATTCATATCTCCCTCTCCTTCAATCCTTTTGATCCCAAAATTTAAAGGAAAGTCTTAATTGTTTTTGTCTACTTGTGGGAAAGATTTGAGACCAAAGTACACAACTTAAAAGTGCTTTTCTTTGTCTACAAGTTTCCCTATTATTTTATTTATTTAAGAAATAAAATGAATCCTTTTCTCTTCCCTACTTGGCCATATTTCTCAGTTTGATAACTTTTCTCATTAAAAACAATATAGAACCAAAACCAAACCATTAGCTGCCTTCAACATGACTTTTCAAATAAATTCCACTTAATTCCATATGTAAGTTATTAATTATCCATTACTTTTAGTATTTCACTTAATATTGGATTTTCTTTCTTTTTCCCATATCTATTATTGTATTATTAAAAATAGTAAAATCCACAAAAAAATTTTTGAAGCAGCTATTGCACTTTAAATCTATACTTTTAAAAAAAGGCACAACAATTTTTCTAATACATCTTTAACAAACCTATATTTGCATCTCAAATATGTAAATATATGTGAAAAACCATGTTGTAATAGACTTCTACGTCGATTGATGAACCTTGACTTTTGATAGGATATTTTAAAAATATTAGAAAAAGAGAGGAGAAGGTAGGAGGTTCCAAATTTCATTCTTAGCTCTTTAAATACAACAATTGAAAATGTGGGGCCTAGACAACTACCATCAGTGGGGAAGGTAATTTTTACATGGCATAACAAACCATGAACAGGTAAAAGAATCACCTGCAATCTAGATAGGGTGTTAGTGAATGATGAGTGGATTAGTGATTTCCTAGGTACTAAATCAAAACAAATCACCTGTGAATACTCTAATCGTTTAGCTTTTAATGTGAATCTTATAGAAATCATTATGAAGAAGAAACTATTTCACTTCTTAAACTTCTGGATGGATTGGCAGGGATGTAGGTTTACAATTAATAAAGATTGGAGGAGTCAACATATAGGTAATACTATGTTTCAGTTATATCAAAAACTGAAGGAAGTCTAGGACGGTTTCAAGTGATGGTCTAAGGAATAGGCAATTCTTTCTATACCTGCTAGAGTAGGATATGGTGGCCTCGTAAACCAGCTACTAGGCACATGATATTTTTTATAACTAGATCATATTTTTTCAATGATTCATTCCTTCATTGTTTGATGATGTTTATTTGTTTGTTCTTCATCAACACATGCCATTACCCACACACCAATACCCCCTCTCTGGGGTAGGTTCATCTTGTATTGAAGTCTAGTTTTCTTTTGGAAAATTAGGTAAACATATTTCAAAACCCAACAAGGGGTCAAAGGTTACAAACTACATCCATACATGTAGCTTACTAGGATCCAATGAAGGCATTACATATAGTGACCATAACACCATTAGATCATATGACCACTATTTTACATGAGTTCCCAATTCCTAATAACAACTTCAGAAATTCCCACTATTTTGTGTTTGTAGATGTTGAATATCATTTGAATCTCCTCTTCAAGCTTATTAAACGTGTGTATAATGTCCTTCTCATTCCCTCCATGTTGTCTATTGTTCCTTTCGTTCCATATTGTATGGACAATTCCTATGACAACCCACAGTTCAATGGTCACATTACGTGTGCATATGCTCCCCATTTCTTGTAGACATGAGTATAAGGAGTAAGGTATTCTAAGATTCATCTTTAGTTGGGTTCACCCCCATAGGTATTTCCATATCTTACACTCACCAAATAGGTGAGCAATAATTTCAATGCCATACTGGCACAAAACGTAAGTAGGTCAGTACCAAGCTTCCATTTACAGATCTTGTCCTTTATAGGAAAGTAGTCATTAAGAGCTCTAATGGTTGTAAGACTCCATCTAGGGTAGTGCATGGCTCACCATAAGTGTTCAAATGCTTTCCTTCTAACATGAATTTTTCTACAACTATCCCACAAGAATGTTTCATCAAAGCAGTACTTCAGCCACATTTTTACCATCCTCCTCCATAATGTAGTGAAACCCCAAGTATGATTTGGTTTCCTGGAAAGATCATCACCATAGCTTATCTTCATCCATGAACTCCAAGATGAGTTCTCTTCATAGAAATATTTTATCCTTTTAAAGGTGTGATAATCATCCACATCTGACAGACTTTATAGACCCAATCCTCCTTCTTGTAATGGATAACCTAGTCTACTCCAGCTTGTTGGATGAACCAAGTTCCCCCATAAGAAATCATATATAAGGATATCCATTCTACTGAGTACAAACCTGGGCATTTCTCCTTAGTTCAACCAATAGCCAATCAATCCCATGGAACAATACTTGATTAAGATCAACTTACTTGACATTGATATCTTGCTTCTTGAACACCTATTTTTAATGTCTTTCAAATGATCGAGACACTCATGAAAATGTTTCCTCCTTAGATTTCCTCCTGCCATAGGAAAGCCCAGATACCTTGTAGGCCATTCCCCTTTTTAGATACCCATGGTTTCAATCAGTATTTCCTTATTCTTGAATGATATGGATAACTATAGGTGTGTTTTATTTTCATTATAGTTCATACCTGACCTTTTCCCAAAATCTTGGAGCAAAATTTTCAATGGACTTGGACTTCACCTACCATGCAAACCAAGGAATTGGCCCAAAAGCCCTAAAAATTTACATAAAACTAAGGAAACCCTTAGTGAAGCTAAATGTAAAGTAAAATGTGGAAAATGACTGAAAACTAATCTGAAATATGTAACTAAAATATGGATGAATATGCATTCATCATTGTGCTTATCTCATAAAAATTCATTTGTCAAAAAATGGGAGCCTAAATTGAGGATAGACATTTTTTCAGTTATGATATGAAGATAATGAATTATAAACCAAACATTATTATTTACTAAGATTTGAATTTTAGTAAATCTTGGGTGTTGAGGCTTAATGCATTATATCAAAGAGTTAGTTATATTGTCAAACTAGTAGTACCATTACATAGTCCTATATGTTGAAAATGAGTACAATAACACTGAATAAAGTGAAAATTACACAAGCCAAGGATTTATATCCTTGGAAATTATAGATCTTCTACTGAGCTCCATATTATGTATGTAAAGTGGGATATCTTTTAGTGAACGTGGTGGAGCTTGAGCAAAAAACCGAAGTGCATCTCCTTGAATAATTCCAACTAGGAGGGCCACAGGAAGTTGAGGTATCTCCACATAATTATTACAATGAAGTTGTAATATCTTGTAATATCTTGTAATTATTGAGTGAAACAAATAGTTTAATACAGACAAATTTCTATTATCCTATGATGTTTGAAACAAATATTCTACAACCATTTTAACCCATTCTTCTTAAATTATTTCACCTTCCATATAATTGTATATTAACTATTTGCAATTAAACCTCAATTGGTTTCCAACTCAATAATTGGTATGTTACACAAACCATTATGTCAAATAATATACTTGTATTTGAATTTTAATAGTTATATGCGACATTCATATAATAGTTACCAAAATCATCATTATATTCATATTTTGAATCTAAACAACATGTCTTGGAACAGATGGTTAGCTCATATTAACTACTTTTGAGAAGACAATTAGTATGGGATCCCTCAAATTGTTCCTAGGAGGGTTAGTGCCTAATTTGGATCCATCCACTTATTAGAAAATTATAACCTAAATCATATGGTATGGGTACAAAAAGTGGTCATTTACATGTCAAAAACCTTTTTTAATCTCCTTAATATGGAAAGTGCATTGGGATGGGAGTGAACGTTCATGTAATCAAGATAACTTTAATGTTGAAGGACAATCCATGTATGACCAATGCATCATATCATATGTTTCCCAATTGGGGTTCCTTTTAGTGTGAAGTGACTAAATCTTGGTTAAGGGATGGGGTAGCTCAAATGAAAGTGAAGAGATAGAAAAGGTAGCTAAATGATTGGTGAACATAGGAGTTTGAGATTCAAATACTTGAAATGATAAGATAGTAATAGATCACCCTAGTAGTAGATAAGGGATGGAAGTCAAAAAATGTCAAAACAAGTTTCTTTTTTTAGGGGGGGGCTATAAACATGAATATAATTTCTTATATGAGCTACAGATAGGTGTGGGCCTAGACAATATTCAAATTTTGTTGGTTTGTATCCAATTTTCTTGGTCTGGAATAGCAAATTGAACATAAAAAAATATTATTTGACAAATTTTAATGTTTTATATCCATTACTGATGTGACGTGGCATACATAATGTATTATTCATAAAGAGAAAGTAAATTTATATTTTAAACAAAATTACAATTTATGTAAGACTAATGTGAAGTATGCATGTACAAAAGAATGTATTAGGTATTCAACACTTTGAGCCATATTTACATTAGAACAAGCTCTTCCATAAAAAATATGACCCTAACTACATGGTTCTTCCCACCTATATATTTTATGCATCCCAAACCACATGTAGATATGTCAATGCACAATCCAGGTTAGTCCAATATAGATGCCTAGATGAAAAGATAAAGAGGTAAGGACACTCACATCGGTGATGGTTCCACATGTGCTAAGTTAGGGTTAGGGGTGGAAACACCAATAACAAACATCTATATTGTTGAGAGTCACTGTAAGTAGGAAAAACAACAACTCATTGATCACAAGAAAATGGTATGGTGCTAAGGGGGTGATCTTGAAAGAAATAAATAAATTATGATCATTAGTTCAACAATTTAAGGCTCATTTTCTCATCCATGATCATGACTGCTTGAGGGCATCTGTGGATGTGAGTATAGGTTTAGAAATTGGTGTACACTATGTTTTGAAGGTGGTTCTCAAATGTTTGAAGGTTAGTAACCTAACTATTAAAGATTGTGCATCCAACTTTAAGAAATGGTACACTTAACTTCATAAGTGAAAGCATCAATGTTTGCAATTGGGTGCATTAGGACTATATATCATATCTAGGTGTAGTAGGACCAAAATTCATAGTTGGATGGATTAGAACCAATTTTCAGAGCTAGGTGTAGTTGCACTAGGTTTAATATACTTTTGAAGTTGGGTGCGTCCAACTTGATGTAGGGTGAATATGCTTTAAAACTTGAGGCATTAGAAAACTAGGCCTCTAATAGATCATGAGAGAGTTTGCCTTGGGATTTTGTGGCACATAGGCCAACCCAATCGAAAAATACTTAGTTTGGCATTTAGGAAAAGTTGCATTGTACTTATACAATAGGATACATGGACATATCCAAACAGACTCATTTAATTAGATTGGATCAACATTTGAAACCAAAACTAGGTTAAACATTTTGTCTAATTCAAACGGGTATATCATGCCATTAGAGGATAGAAATATTGGAAAGAATTATTTAGTGGATGGGGCCAAGAGAGTCACCAATAGATCCTTGGAAAATAGAGATAGGCTATTGCTATCCATTGTAGAGGACATGGATATAGATGAGGGTTCATCAGGGAAAATGAAAAGAAATACATATTCCATGATTCCTGAGGTGATAAATCAAGTAGTTGATGATGGTGAAATCCACACCCACAAACATCAATGAAAATAATATGTCAAAACATCCTGGGGTTAGGCATCCCAAGATTAGTTCTATCCCTCAAGTCAAGGTGATGTAGGGAGATGCCTGACATGGTTTTTCTCATGGAAACCATGTCTCACAATACAGATCTAGAGAGCATCAGATGAAGTTGTGGTTTTGATGGGGTTTTTAGTGCTAATAGTCTTGGGGGGTTGAAGGGTCTTGGGTTGTAGTGGAGGGGGGACAATGTGAATGTAAAAACCTTTTGTGGATCACCACATATATGCAAAGGTGGGGTGGTAGGGTAAGAAGGTATTTTAGCTTTATGGGGTTATATGGATGGGCTGTAGTTGGAGAATGTCATTGGACTTGGGATCTCACACACAATATATGCATGTCTTGTGATAAATAAAATCATAGGAGGTGACTTTAATGGGATTATTTGTGAAACTGAAAAGTTTGGAGATCAACCAAGAGCCAAGTGGCATGTGAGAAATTTTAGAGAGGCGGTTGACAAGTGCCAGTTAAAAGAATCATACCATAAAGGCTTGGGGTTAAATGGAGCAGAGGGAAACATAAGGACAATGTTGTTAAGGAAAGGCTGGACATGTTCCTCGTGGATTAAGAGTGGTCCACCTTATTCTTAGTGTGAAAGTTTATACATTTTTGTCGACTCAAGGTTTTAGTTGACTAAATCCTTGTTTTGATGATGACTAAATCATTCCACTTATTTGTGTCTAATCCTTCTACATTAGTGATTTTAGATTATATAGACACACTCCATATGACTAAACTTGCAAATCTTAATTTGGAGAAATCAAGTCATACAATCACAAAGATCAAGTTTGAAGAATAGATGGTTTTCTCCTTACATCTTTGTTGTAAATCACTTGTAATGATTTTATGACTTGTAACTAAGCTCATATGTGTATTAGAATCAATTAGTATGAACTATATTGCACTTTACTGGTTTTGAACACCTGAAACAACAAGTGAATCCGATCGAGATTTCCCTAGGAGAACTCATCCAACAACACTGTTCATGGGGGGGGGGGGTTTGGAGGACCTTCTGTCGGCTAAGTTTCTTGCAAGAATGCAACTTGGCCGACCAGAAAATGGCCCAAATAGTACAGTTTGTTGGACAAGTTATACATAAATGTAACTCAGCTGAATATACTAAAGCAAATGTGATGGACTGGATTTTGACTTCATTTGAAGGACAAAATTTCTCTTGAGTTGTGTTGGTTTTTATGGAGTGTACTTTTAAGGTTTTGGACCCAGTGGGATAAGTGTGTTCATATAATTGCGATTGGAATGTCATATGTTTTATGCCTCTTTGAAGTATGGAATTGATTGGTCAAATACTGATATTACAATACCAAAATTGGATGGAATGTAGTTTTGATGATAATTGTACTATGGTCAAAGTTTCATGATGATTAGATATTCCTAGAAGAAGTTATGTATGTTTGAATGTAGTGAAATTATTGATGTTTTTGATAATAGAAGACCAATGTTTCTCAACTAGGTTCTGATCTATATAACATGTCACACCTCCTTTAGCCTTGGTTGTGAGATGCCATGTATTGGAGATGATGGGGAGTGGCAGGTTGTGATCCTAATCAATCAAACGTCGTAATCATGGCTCAAAGGAACAAACAGAATGAGCAGTTCTGCTTGCCTAAGAAAGACCGATCCTAAGACCCCTCGTTATCTAGACGAGTGCTGAGAGAGAACTGGCACCGCAAGTCACAGGCAGCAGCGACATCCCTGACAACGGTAGCAAGATCGAGCAACCGAACCTCGTGGGAGCACTGGGTTTTAGAGATGAAGAACTTTTAGAGGACGATCGCGTGGCTGAGCAGTTTATAGCAGCAGGCATTGAGAGCGGCCATTGTCAAGGGGAGCACAGGATGGTGGTTTCCTCAGTGGAGTCTCATCAACGGTGGCATCAGGAGTGTGGCAACGTCTTACAGGTCGGCTGAGGAGGAGACATCGACCTGGCATGATTCTTTATTAAAATTCTGACAGGGTAGTGGTGCCCTTGCCTGCCAGAGAAGACACCGCACAACAGCGACTCTCAAGCGGAGAACAGAGTTCTCGCGCTATACGTCTCATGATTTGTGAGAGAGGAGCATCTTTGCGTGGTTTGGTTGCTCTCCTGATGAGCTAGCCACAGTGGTGCATGCCAGAACAGAGTCTCACAGACTCATCTATTGAGACTGATCACGTGAAAGAGGGAGAAGAAATGGGTAGCCATTTTTCCTCACTGGAGAAGAGGCCAGCAGCGGCGACACCACAGATCCCTGTCACGGTGGACTCATGTGAACATACTTGTTAAGCTCGGGAAGGAGAAAGGATCTCATGTTCAGTCTCTCATTAGATTCCCAACAACGGAGTAACACTGACTGCTCGCTGGGGGGGGGGGCAGGAAGAAGGGAAGAGGGAGAGAGGAGGGTCGGGGTGGTGGGGTGGAGAAGGAGGGGTGGAGTGCTGGAGAGGGAGGGCAGGGAGGCGGCGGGTGGGGGGGGCGACTCTTCGGAGAAGGGTGGGAAGTTGCAGGGGAACCGAATCACTCTTGATACCATATAGAAAATAAGAAGAATTGTATTCAGTGAGTAAAAGAGTTTACAAGACATTCTCTTTTATAGGACAAAGAATAAAACAATAAGCAAAGCTAAACAAAGCAATATGGGATAAAACACAAGTAGAGTAGAGTACAAAAATACACCATGACTCAGAGATTGGGCTACCTTTGGGTAGGGCCATGCGACTCCACAATCCTAAGTAATGGCTACCCGTGAGGTAGGACCATGGGGGTAAGGATCTACCGTATGAGAGAGGTAGTATCCAAGTCCACTGTAGGGTCAACATAAAAATAGGGGATAGGTATGGATTGAGTAGTATTGCTTAAAACATAACCTTGATTGTTAAATGATAATTGGTTGCTTACAGTGTTACCATAGTTGCACAATTTTGGTTGTCCCCACATACTAGCATATTCATTTATGTTGATCGATGTTTTGTTTGTCGGCATTTTAGGTACAACATTGAAAAGGACAAACAATAAAGTGGCATATTGTGAAATTAAGAAATAAAGTGCAAGGAGGATTAGTTAGAATAGAGTCCAGAGGTGGATAGAAGCTAAATATCCAAGATTTTAAAAAAAAGGTATGCAAGGTTTTATTTTTATTCCAGCTTTCAGTATAGTTGTAACAACCCTGCCTCCCGGTAACCCCCAATTAAGGGAGACCCGGAGGTCAGAGCCATTAACCAATTTACAGGATCAAAGGTTTAACAAATAATCATTTATAATTATTAAATTCTACTACTAAACTGAGTATTGGCAGTAAAAATTGAAACTTTATTTACCTTTTTGAAACTTTGGGAAACTATCTACCCCAGAATGTAAATCCTCTATCTAATCCTCCTTGTACTTTATTCTTACTTTCCAGATGTGTCACTTTACTGTTTGTGCTTTCAGGGTTATACCTAAAACACCGACAAACAAAACATCGATCAACAATTGCTGGTATGTGGAGGCAATCAAAATTTCACAAATAAGTTTAACAATGTAACTATTGCAATCAAGGTAATTAACAAGTCAATTTACATTTTTCAAGTGACAATCCCCACCGCTTTTGCCCTAACCCTGGATTTGACTTAAGGCCACCTTCCCAATCCCGAGCTTGGTGCCTGGGAGTCACCTCTCACAATGCTCCTTAGTCTTGCCTCATCAATCACCTTCTCATTCCCGAGCTTGGTGTATAGGGTCACCTCTTAAGGTATCCATTGGTCTACCCTCCTGGGCCTGACCTTTATGGCATCTTCCATCAGGGTGGCATGTAGGTGCGGGATTTACACATTTATATTAAATGGTGATAATCATAGTCACTTTATAATTGCAGTATGAACAATCAAACTGTTTAGTTGCATTCAATGCAATTAAACATTTCGAGAATCTCTCGGGAAACTAAGTGGTTACTCATATTTAACCACATACCTGTTACTGAAGACTTGAATGCAGAATTAATCAACCAGGAAATCAAGCAAGCACACACACAATCTCCTGAAAAAGTCATTTAATTCCTCTTTTATTAATCATCTCATTATGATTCAATAATACTAAGGTTTTCCTAGGTTATTGGCCCTTTTTAGAGTTTTCACCGTAATTAGGGTTTCATCCCCTTTTTATTGCTTTTACCTTTCTTTTATTAAATTATACATCAAACCCTAATTTTCTTGCTTTATCATCTATTAGGATTCCTAAGATTAGACTTAGTCCATTAAATCCTAATTTTGAATTACTTCATCATTTCCTTTTTCTAAATTAGGGTTTCCAACCTTTTTTTTGGTGCATGGGTTTCCAACCTTTAATCCACATATGGAGTCATAAAACCCTAAACTTGCAATTCTATCATCACAACAGGTTAATAATTATCTAAAATAGAAAAATAAGTTAACCATCTGCGAATTAACTTAATTGCAAGATTAATTACCCTTTTTATCAATAATTAGAGTTTTTATCCACAAATTAACTCTTTTTCTTATTCTAGAAAATACTTTTACAAAACTAGTCAGATTCCGGATCTCAAACTATTTTTATTAAATCCATCATATTTTTCTGATCATTTTTCATGTATTCAGTTTTTCCATACGAGCCTCCTAGCTCTAGATATAAATTTTCTAAGATAAATCCTTTTTATCCAATTAATAACTAATTTAGGAAAAACGCGGACCGCACGATCAATGGTCCGGTGGTCCACTCAGGATCCATCGGCCACGATCGCGCGCGCCCTTAACAACGTTGTAAGTGAGGAAAATGACCGAAATGTCCTTACCAGTTCACGAGGACGTGGAGGGTAGATTGGTAATTCTGCCCTTCGTCTTCTTCCTTGACCTCGCGCTAGGTACAACAATGGTGCGGTCAACCACTAGGTTGACTCTGGGCTTCAGGGTGCCTTTGCTTGCGCCGATGGTCCAGATAGCTCCACCACCTTCACTCGGACTGGTTTGCGTCGCCAATTTCTCGTCGCAACACACTGAGGCCGTCCACCACCTGCCGGACTCCGGCGAGGACCTCTGCGAGGTTGAGAGTGCAGGTCGACTCAAATCCACCAATTGAATGCACGGGCGTACTCCTCTCTACCGTCCGCAGAGTTTTGGCTATCAGGATGTGATGTCGGTGCCCTCCATCACCCTCCCCTATTTATAGGGTCGAGGCCTATACCTGCCCAGTTGGGCGTTTCTTGATTTGGCGATGAAACATAGCGATCTTAGGATGGAATCTTCGCGATTCAATCTCCTGAATTCAATGGGATCGAAATCCAGCTGTCATGATCATTAGATCGCGAGAAATATGGGTTGCAAAAATCACCCTGTAAACATCCACAGTCCTAGTCCCAGCGGGACTTAGGCGATGATCGACCACTGTTGGATCAAGATCCAACTGCTAGAAAAGCTCGCGTTCTAAGGAAACTGAATATCTTTTTTTATTTAATTCAAGAGAATTCCCAAATTTGCAAAATTAATATCTCTCAATCTATAACTATGATTGGTCTCAAAATTTAAAGGAAAGTTCCTTTTAATATTCTCTATCTCTGTACGAAAATTGGGAATCAAAAAGCAATGTATGAATGGGATTTCTTTTCTCCCAAGTTTTCTTATTAAATACTCCCATTTAATTCATATCCTTATTTTCTTTTGCCTTTATCTTATTAATTTGGGTCCCTTGGACCTCAAGGATACCCAAAGGCACGAATTCCCATATTGGGGAATATTAGTTTAGCATTATCTTCTTTTAACTATCTATTTCTCATATTCTCCTTTTATTAGTCAATTTCTTTTCTTTGTTAATTCCTTTTTCTTTTCAATTGGGCTTAATGGCTTCCAAGGCCCATAATCAAACAATCAAAGCCATCTCACACGAAAATAATCACAATTCAAGGAAAAAGATCTTATTTAGAGAAACATCTTTTATATTATATTTTCAGAAATTTGAGGTTATAAAATCCTCCCCTCCTTATAGGAATTTTGCCCTCAAAATTCAAACAATCAATCAAACAATTCAGGGTATGTTTTCTCCATGTCTGCCTTTAGCTCCCATGTGGCCTCATCCTCTCCATGGTGCTTCCAAAGAACCTTTACCATCTCTATATTCATGCATCTGAGTTCTTTCACCTTGGTATCTAGAATCCGCAAAGGTGACTCAGGATAGGTCAGCTTCCCTTGAAGCTCAATAGGTTCAATGCTCAGCACATGGCTCAGATCTTGCACATAACGCTTCAGGTTAGACACATGAAACACATCATGCATCATGCTATACTGAGGGGGTAACGCCAAACGGTATGCAGCTTCACCAATCCGTTCTAACACCTCAAACGGACCCACATATCGGGGACTCAACTTTCCTCTATTCTTGGCTATAGCTCGGAGCGGTCGGATTTTCAGAAACACATGATCTCCCACAGTGAAATGCACATCAGTCCGCTTTGCATCAGCATACGACTTCTGTCGATCCTGGGCTCTCTTTAGCCTTTGCTTGATCAAAGCCACTTTATCAGCATACACTTGGAGCTCATCTGACCTCAATAAGGTCCTCTCACCCACATCATCCCAGTGAAGTGGTGACCGACACAGTCTCCCATACAAAGCTTCATACGGAGGCATCTCGATATTGGCTTGGTAGCTGTTGTTATAGGCAAACTCTGCTAACGGTAAGTATTGCTCCCATGAGCCACCCCAATCGAGCACACAAGCTCTCAACAGATCTTCTAACGTCTGAATCATCCTTTCTGAATGTCCATCTATTTGGAGGTGATATGCGGTACTAAACTTTAACCTTGTACCAAGCTCCTCTTGAACCTGCTTCCACAACTTGGAAGTAAACTTGGGGTCTCTATCAGAGATGATCGATCCTGGTACACCATGCAAACGCACTATCTCTCTAATGTACAGCTCAGCTAGGTATGACACCTTAGCTGTGGTCTTCAAGGCAAGGAAGTGTGCGGACTTGGTAAGACGATCTACCACGACCCATATCGCATCATGACCCCTCTTGGTCTGGGGTAGACCCACCAAAAAATCCATGGTGATCTGCTCCCATTTCCACTCTGGAATCTCTATTGTCTGTAAAAGTCCGCCGGGTCGCTGGTGTTCAGCCTTCACCATCTGGCACGTAAGACAACTAGCCACCCATGACGCAATGTCTTTCTTCATCCCTGGCCACCAGAAAAACCGTTGTAGGTCCTTGTACATCTTAGTAGTTCCTGGGTGTACCGTGTATTTGGATCCATGTGCCTCTTGCAGGATTTTCTCTTTTATGGTAGAATCCGCAGGAATCCAAATGCGATTCTCAAACCTGATTCCTCCGTCTACTCCCACAGATAGACGGGTCTGTGGCTTCAACAGCAAACCTTTCATCTTATCAAGCTCTCCACTGGTCAACTGTGCTGCTATGACCTCACTCAACAACTTAGATTGAATCTGGATATTACCCAACCGAACTCGGTCCTCAAGCAGTTGTGGAGCCCATTCCGCAAGTTCCTCTAAACTTTTCCATTGACTGGACAGGATAGCTGCACACTTGATCTGCTTCCGACATAGAGCATCATCTACGACGTTCGCCTTACCAGGATGGTAGGTAATGGAGAAGTCGTAATCCTTCATGTACTCCATCCACCATCGTTGTCGTAGGTTTAGGTCTTTCTGTGTCAACAAGTACTTCAAGATTTTGTGGTCGGTGAAGATCTCAAAGGTAGCACCGTACAGGTAGTGTCGCCATATCTTCAAGGCATGAATGATAGCAGCTAACTCCAGGTCATGTGTCGGGTAATTCACCTCATTTGGCTTGAGCTGTAGGGAAGCATATGCAATCACATGCCGATCTTGTTCCAACACACAGCCAAGTCCCTTCTTGGATGCATCAGTGAATATCATGAATCCCTCATTGCCAGAAGGTAGAGTCAACACAGGGGCGGTAGTCAGCTTCTCCTTCAATTCTTGAAATTGAGCTTCACATACTTCAGACCACACGAACTTCACATCCTTCCGAGTCAACATGGTCAGCGGTAGGGCAGTCTTGGAGAAATCCTTGATGAAGCGACGGTAGTATCCGGCCAACCCCAAGAAGCTGCGAATCCCGGAGGGGTTCTTCGGTGTCGGCCAGTCTCGAACTGCCGATACTTTGGCTGGATCTATGGCGATTGTTCCTCCTGAGATGATGTGTCCAAGAAACATGACCCGGTCCAACCAAAACTCACATTTTGAGAACTTTCTGAAAAACTTATGCTTTCTCAGGATATCAAGGACTCTACCCAGGTGGTCACGGTGTTGGGCTAGGTCATCTGAATACACTAAGATGTCATCTATGAACACTATTACAAAAGAGTCAAGGAAAGGCTGGAACACACTGTTCATGAGGTTCATGAAGACACTAGGTGCATTAGACAATCCAAATGGCATGACCACAAACTCATAGTGGCCATAACGGGTTCTGAAAGCCGTTTTGGGTATATCCTCGCTTCTCACTCTCACCTGGTGGTATCCTGATCTCAAATCAATTTTGGAAAAGACTCGAGCTGATTTGAGTTGGTCAAACAGGTCATCTATCCTAGGCAAAGGATACTTGTTCTTAATGGTTGCCTGATTGATCATCTGATAATCAATACACATCCGAAGCGACCCATCCTTCTTTTTCACAAAGAGGACCGATGCTCCCCATTGTGAGGTACTGGGTCGGATGAATCCCTTATCCAACAACTCTTGTAACTGGGTCTTCAACTCAAGCAACTCTGCAGGGGCCATTCTATAGGGTGCCTTAGATATAGGGTTAGTCCCAGGAGCCAGCTCAATTGAGAAGTCTACCTCCCTATCAGGGGGAATCCCTGGTAGATCATCTGGAAACACATCTGCGTACTCCCGAACCACCTCTATGTCCTCTAAGGATTGCCCCATAACCTCGGGTACGGTAAGTATGGCTAGGTAGGCTCGACAACCCTTGGTTAGCATCTGCTCAGCTTTCAAAGCAGACACATAAAGGCTGGTCATCGCATCTTTCCTTCCTCGAATGGTGAAGTGTGGATAGGCATTTTTCCTAATGAGAATCTTCTTCTCCCTACAGTCAATCTGGGCTCTGTAGGTGGAAAGCCAATCCATACCGATGATCACATCAAAATCATTCATATCAAGGAGGATAAAGTCAGTGGGAAGCTCATGGTTCAGGTACTTAACTGGCAACACAGGGGTTTTCAAAAGAGAGGTATAAATACGACCACTCAGGGTTGTGACATCTAAAACATAACCCAAATCCTTAATATCCAAACCAAGCATAGTTGCCAGATTTCTTGAAATAAAAGTATTAGTTGAACTAGAATCAAAGAGTGCTTTTACATTTTGTCCCATGACTTCTAGCAAGCCTACATTGTTATTCCATATTAGAAAGCTACTACATGGTCTACTGAACTAAAAGAAAAACTCTATGGGTTATTACCCTAAATCAACTTATTAGCATTCGCCTGAGCTTTTTCATTGTCGATGGCGAACACTCTAGCCTGTCTTCTCTCTCCAGCTGGTGGTACTCCGGCTGGGGGTGTTGCAGCTACAGGTTGTGCTGCCATGGGCTGTGCCCCTAAGGGTCCTCTCGGGTCAGGCTGTGGGCAGTTGGCGATGAAGTGTCCTTCTTGGTGACATCTGAAGCACACCTTCTTCTCGAAGCGGCACTTCCCAGGATGTGTCCATCCACAGATGCGACACTGTTGGAGGCGACCACGGGGCTTTCCTTTGTGTCCTTGCTTGTTCTTGTTATGGTTGCGTCCTTGTCCCTTCTTGTGATCATTCCTCTGTCCTTGAGCTCCTTCAGTGAAGCCAAGATATCCCTTGGATTGGTTTTGTGCAGGCATCACTGTCCTTTCCATGTCTAAGGAGGTATTGTAGGCTTCAGCAAAGGTCTTTGGCTTGCTAGCCATCACATGAGGCTTGATGGCAGGGTGCAAACGTTCCATGAAGTGGTCCACCCTCCTCTTTTCATCCAACATATGCCCGAAACGTTCCAGGAGGCGGAACCTGCGACCAAAATCTGCAACTGAAGAACTTCCTTGAGTCATGCTCGTGAACTCTCTTTCTTTCTCTTTCCTTGCTGAGATGGGGAGGAATCTGGTGGTGAAGATGGTCTTGAAGTCAGTCCATGCCATCGATTCTTCACTTAGGTCTCTTCCTGTGATATGGTTCTCCCACCATATCTTGGCTGCACCTTCCAAAAGGTGAGTAGCAAACAGAACCTTATTATTCGGCTGTACCTCAAGCATCCGAAACCCATTCTCGACTGCAAGAAGCCAAGCTTCAGCCTTGTCGACCACTTCGGTCTTGTCTTCTCCCCATAATTTCTCGACGTTCAGCTTGACGAAGTCCAGGATGGTGGCTCCCAGTCGAGGACGTACTGGAAGTGACTCACCATTCTCATCTCGAGCTATGTCTCTCTGGGCCAGGGCATGAATAGCTTCAGTCAGTCGTTTCTGCTGTTCCATCCATTCCGTAGTGTGAACTACCATGGTCGGTTCTTGACCACTAGGTTGGTCCTCCTCCATTTGGGCTTCTTCTTCTTCATACACCTGGTATTCCTCATACACTTGTCCTTCCCCTTGCTCTCGGTTGATGCCAGGCATAGGTTCGGGGTTGGGAACCTTACGCACAGCTTCTTCAGGCCTCTTTCTCTTCTTGGAGGTCTCACCATGGTCCCGCTTCCTCTTCTCAGAGGAGCCATCCTCCTTACGGGGTGGTCCACCACCACTGGTGGAAAAAGGGATAGCCACGACTTTGGTACGAGTCATCTACATAAGCATAACAAACAAACTTTTAGTTTATCATTAAACTAATTATACTTATGTCGGTGATGTCTCATTATGTATCTTTTATTAATTTGGTGGAGGATTCCTAAAATCCTTAACTTACTTGCCCAAACCACATGAGGGTGAGGAAGAGAGAGAAACCCTAATCCTGAAAATCCTTAAAAGAAATTGATTTGAGAAAGGATGAACAAGATGAGAGAGTCCTAAAGGTATCTTATTTCGAGTCTTATCCTAAGACATCGGCCAGGCAGTCACACGATCTGAGAGTCCTCGTATTCTGACTAGCAGTGCAGAGGAAAATCTTGCCAGCCCCCGGAGGTGATCCTTTTCTAGACACCTCAGTCTTTCGGAAAATACTCTAATAACTCCCTCGGTTCTACGGAATTTGTAAAATTTAGTAATTATTAATGATAAGATGGAGAACCTATGCTCTGATACCAATTGTAACAACCCTGCCTCCCGGTAACCCCCAATTAAGGGAGACCCGGAGGTCAGAGCCATTAACCAATTTACAGGATCAAAGGTTCAGCAAATAATCATTTATAATTACTAAATTCTACTACTAAACTGAGTATTGGCAATAAAAATTGAAACTTTATTTACCTTTTTGAAACTTTGGGAAACTATCTATCCCAGAATGTAAATCCTCTATCTAATCCTCCTTGTACTTTATTCTTACTTTCCAGATGTGTCACTTTACTGTTTGTGCTTTCAGGGTTATACCTAAAATGCCGACAAACAAAACATCGATCAGCAATTGCTGGTATGTGGAGGCAATCAAAATTTCACAAATAAGTTTAACAATGTAACTATTGCAATCAAGGTAATTAACAAGTCAATTTACATTTTTCAAGTGACAATTCCCACCGCTTTTGCCCTAACCCTGGATTTGACTTAAGGCCACCTTCTCAATCCCGAGCTTGGTGCCTGGGAGTCACCTCTAATAGTGCTCCTTAGTCTTGCCTCATCAATCACCTTCTCATTCCCGAGCTTGGTGTATAGGGTCACCTCTCAAGGTACCCATTGGTCTACCCTCTTGGGCCTGACCTTTATGGCATCTTCCATCAGGGTGGCATGTAGGTGTGGGATTTACACATTTATATTAAATGGTGATAATCATAGTCACTTTATAATTGCAGTATGAACAATCAAACTGTTTAGTTGCATTCAATGCGATTAAACATTTTGGGAATCTCTCGGGAAACTAAGCGGTTACTCATATTTAACCACATACCTGTTACTGAAGACTTGAATGCAGAATTAATCAACCAGGAAATCAAGCAAGCACACACACAATCTCCTGAAAAAGGCATTTAATTCCTCTTTTATTAATCATGTCATTATGATTCAATAATACTAAGGTTTTCCTAGGTTATTTGCCCTTTTTAGAGTTTTCACCATAATTAGGGTTTCATCTCCTTTTTATTGCTTTTACCTTTCTTTTATTAAATTATACATCAAACCCTAATTTTCTTGCTTTATCATCTATTAGGATTCCTAAGATTAGACTTAGTCCATTAAATCCTAATTTCGAATTACTTCATCATTTCCTTTTTCTAAATTAGGGTTTCCAACCTTTAATCCACATATGGAGTCATAAAACCCTAAACTTGCAATTCTATCATCACAACATGTTAATAATTATCTAAAACAGAAAAATAAGTTAACCATCTTCGAATTATCTTAATTGCAAGATTAATTACCCTTTTATCAATAATTAGAGTTTTTATCCACAAATTAACTTTTTTTCTTATTCTAGAAAATACTTTTACAAAACCAGTCAGATTCCGGATCTCAAACTATTTTTATTAAATCCATCATATTTTTCTGATCATTTTTCATGTATTGAGTTTTTCCATACGAGCCTCCTAGCTCTAGATATAAATTTTCTAAGATAAATCCTTTTTATCCAATTAATAACTAATTTAGGAAAAACGTGGACCGCACGATCAATGGTCCGGTGGTCCACTCAGGATCCATCGGCCATGATCACGCGTGCCCTTAACAGCGTTGTAAGCAAGGAAAAGGACCGAAATGTCCTTACCAGTTCACAGGGACACGGAGGGTAGATTGGTAATTCTTCCCTACGTCTTCTTCCTTGACCTCGCGCTAGGTACAGCAATGGCGCGGTCAACCGCTAGGTTGACTCTGGGCTTCAGGGCGCCTTTGCTTGCGCCGATGGTCCAGATAGCTCTACCACCTTCACTCGGACTGGTTGGCGTCACCAATTGCCCGTCGCAACACAATGAGGCCGTCCACCACCTGCCGGACTCCGACGAGGACCTCTGCGAGGTTGAGAGTGCAGTTCGACTCAAATCCACCAATTGAATGCACGGGTGTACTCCTCTCTACCGTCCGTAGAGTCTTGGCTATCAAGATGTGATGCCGGTGCCCTCCATCGCCCTCCCCTATTTATAGGGTCGAGGCCTATACCTGCCCAGTTGGGCGTTTCTTGATTTGGCGATGAAACCCAGCGATCTTAGGATGGAATCTTCGCGATTCCATCTCCTGAATTCAATGGGATCGAAATCCAGTTGTCATGATCAGTAGATCGCGAGAAATATGGGTTGCAAAAATCACCCTGTAAACATCCACAGTCCTAGTCCCAGCAGGACTTAGGCGATGATCGACCACCGTTGGATCAAGATCCAACTGCCAGAAAAGCTCGCGTTCTAAGGAAACTGAATATCTTTTTTTATTTAATTCAAGAGAATTCCCAAATTTGCAAAATTAATATCTCTCAATCTATAACTCTGATTGGTCTCAAAATTTAAAGGAAAGTTCGTTTTATATTCTCTATCTCTGTTCGAAAATTGGGAATCACAAAGCAATGTATGAATGGGATTTCTTTTCTCCCAAGTTTTCTTATTAAATACTCCCAATTAATTCATATCCTTATTTTCTTTTGCCTTTATCTTATTAATTTGGGTCCCTTGGACCTCAAGGAAACCCAAAGGCATGAATTCCCATATTGCGGAATATTAGTTTAGCATTATATTCTTTTAACTATCTATTTCTCATATTCTCCTTTTATTAGTCAATTTCTTTTCTTTGTTAATTCCTTTTTCTTTTCAATTGGGCTTAATGGCTTCCAAGGCCCACAATCAAACAATCAAAGCCATCTCACACGAAAATCATCACAATTCAAGGAAAAAGATCTTATTTAGAGAAACATATTTTATATTATATTTTCAGAAATTTGAGGTTATAACAATAGTCATAGTAGAATTTAAAAATTATTACTGATTATTTGTCGAACCTTTGATCCGGGAAATAGGGATAATGGCTATGACCTCTTTGTCTCCCTTAATTGGGGGTTACCGACAGGCGAGGTCGTTACAATGAGGCTGAGGTGGCCACACCGAGGACCACCAGTAGACCCAAACAAATCCAAGATATGTGGAGGTTTTCAATGGGGAAAATACAAGTTTGAGAGGCCAATCTATTTCTATTGCAAGAAGGAAGGGCATATGAAGTTCAATTTCCCAACTTTGGTTCAAGGGAACTTCAGAACCATCATGCCCCATTTCCTCATCCTAGAGCTCCACCTATCCAACCAACTACTCCCATAGCTCAGGCTTAGTCAGAACATCATCAGGATCAAGTTTTTGCAATTAATGCAGAGGAAGCTAAGGCCAATGATAACCACCTGATTAAGGTAACAATGTTAATAATTTATTTTATATATGAAAACCTCTCTTAACCATGATCTCATATAAAAATCCTAATGTAGGTATGGTATGTCTCCAAGATCATCCTATTGTGGCCCTATTTGATTCAAGATCAACACATACCTTCATCTCCATAAATCTTGCTTCCATGATCAAACTAGAGATAAAAGATCTAGGTTATATCTTGGGTCTAACAACTCCCAGTGGAAAAATATATACCTTTCTTCATAAAACCAAAATCTTTCCTTTTTCTTATGGAGGTCATCAATTTCATTCTAATTTTATTTTCCTTGATATGGAAGATTTTGACCTAATTTTGTGGATGGATTGGATTTTTGCCAACTATGTCATGTGTGATTGTCGAACCTAGAAAGTAATCATTTCGACAACTAATTCTAAACCTTTGATAATACCCGAGAGAAAGGAAAGAAATCAAAATATGATTATCTATTCTCTTAAATCTAAAACCTTGATAGCCAAAGGATGTAGAGCAGATTTTGTGGTTGTGTTAGTGTCTGATTCTAAGGTGAGACTTTAGAGATCTTGGATGTGGTGAGATATTACCCAGATGTATTTCCTGAGGAGCTTCCAGGGCTACCTCCAGTATGTGAGATTGAGTTCTCCATTGAGTTAGCACTGGGCACCAGACCACTCTCAAAGGCACCTTATAGAATGGCACTTGTCGAGCTTGCAGAGCTCAAGAAACAATTAGAAGAACTTCTTGATAGGGGCTTTATCCATCCTAGTACATCTCCCTAGGGTGCTCCTATCCTTTTTGTTAAAAAGAAAGATGTGTCAATGTAAATGTGTATTGATTATTGCATGGTCAACCAAGACACCATCAAAGTAAATATCCGCTCCCAAGAATTGATGACCTATTTGACCAGCTTCGTACTGCCACTGTGTTCTCTGAGATTGACCTTAGATCAGGCTATCATCAATTATGAGTGAAGGATTGTGATATTTCAAAGACAACTTTCTGAACTAGATATGGACATTATGAATTCGTGGTGATGCCTTTTGGGTTGACCAATTCTCCTAGAGTATTTATGAATCTAATGAATACTATCTTCCAACCTTTTCTTGACAGCTTTTTTGTGGTCTTCATTGATGATATTCTTATATATTCAATCTCTTTTGATCAATATCATGAACATCTCTAGAAAGTACTTGATGTGTTGAGAGTTAAAAAAATGTATGCTAAATTATTCAAATGTGAGTTATGGATTGACCAAGTCATGTTTCTTGGCCATGTCATTTTGAGTGGTAAAATTTCTATTGACCCTGCCAAAGTCTTAGCCGTCTTTGATTGGAAAGATCCTACCAATGCCTATAAAATTCATAGCTTTCTTGGTCTAGCTTGTTATTACTATCATTTCATCCTTAATTTCCATAAAATAGCCCTACCGATGACCAAACTTACCAAAATATATGCCAAATTCTTGGACTCCTGAATGGGAATCTAGCTTCCAAGAATTGAAATCCTATTTGACTTCTGCTCCTGTCTTGACCTTACCTTCTGGTAATGATGGCTTTGTAATATTTTTTGATGCTTGTAAAATGGGTTTGGGTTGTGTCCTAATGCAAGACGGTAAAGTCATTGCCTATACCAATAGACAATCGAAACCTAATGAGGTCAATTACCCAACTCATGATTTGGAATTAGCTATCATTGTCTACACTCTCAAAATTTGGAGACACTATCTATATGGTTCTACATTTGATATATTTGATATATTCACGGATCACAAAAGTCTCAAATATCTCTTGACTCAGAAGGATCTCAATATTAGACAAAGAAGATGGTTGGAATATCTTAAAAACTATGATTTCACTATTGTGTATCATCCAGGCAAGGCCAATGTTGTAGTTGATGCTCTTAGTCGTAATAGGTCAATTTGTGCATCTATCCTTACTTCTGAACTGATGAGTCTGGAACCTTAGAATTCTAGGTCACCTCAAGGAGAAAATGACACTATTATTCTAGAAAATATCAATATTATTCCTGGTCTTCTTTCTGAACTTCTAACGTCTCAAAAGAATAGCTCTAGCTTGGAGGAGATGATAGCTCTTTTGGATAAACCACATAAACATCTCTCTGTTGGTATGGATGGTGGACTAAGGTACAAGCACTGAAGGTGGGTACTTGAGGAGTTGGAGACTAAGAAGTGTATCCTATAAGAGGCACATGGGTCTAAGTATTCTATACAGCCAGGATCCACTAAGATGTATAAGAATCTACAGAGACACTTTTGGTGGAGAGGTATGAAGAATGATATAGTAGAGTTCATCTCAAAGTGTCTCACTTGTCAGCAGATTAAGGCCGAACATCAACGACTAGGCAGTTTATTGCAACCTTTACCAATTCCTGAATGGAAATGGAAAAACATCACCATGGATTTCGTAGTAGGATTACCTAGGACCAGGAAGGGACATGATGCGGTATGGGTCATTATAGATTGTCTAACCAAGTCTGCACATTTCTTACCTATGCAGACTACGACCAAGGTTCCTGAGCTTGCTGATTTGTATATCAGGGAAGTTGTATAGTGGCATGGAGTACCATTATCTATTGTTTCAGATTGGGATCCAAAGTTCACATCACATCTATGGAAGCAGGTACAAAATGAGTTGGGTACATAATTGAATTTCAACACAGCTTATCACCCCCAAACTGATGGTCAGTCAGAACGTACTATCTAAATCTTGGAGGATCTTCTTAGAGCATGTGTTCTAGATTGGGGAGGATCTTCGGAGTACTACCTTCTATTAGAAGATTCACATATAATAATAGCTATCAATCCAGTATTGATATGCCACCTTATGAAGCTCTCTATGGTAGGCCATGTTGATCCTCTCTCCATTGGGATGAAGTCAGAGAGAGGAAGATGCTAAAGTATGAGTAGTTGCAACTCTATGCTGATAAGGTGACCTTGATCAACCAAAGGTTGAAATGAGCCCAGGATTGTCAGAAATCATATGCAGATGCACACAGGTCAGAGAGGTAGTTCGAGGTAGGTGATTATGCTTTCTTGAAGATCAAACCCATCCGTCCTATAGCCAAGAATAAAGGGAAGCTTAGTCTGAGATATGTAAGTCCCTTTGAGGTTTCAGAGCGCATTGGTGAATGTGCTTATCGACTTGCTCTTCCTCCACATTACAGTGTGATGCACAATTTTTCATGTATCCAATCTGAAGCATTATGTGAAGGATGATAGTCATGTGATGAATCATGAGCCTCTTGAGTTGTGGGAGAATCTATCTTATCTAGAGCAGCCTACAATGATTATTGATTCTAAAGTCAAAGAACTCGGGAACAAGTAGATCCAGATGGTGAAGGTGCACTGGAACCATCATGGTGCAACAACCTGGGAACTACAAGCAGATATGGAGTAGTGTTTTACTCATCTCTTTCAACCAATTTAGTTTTAAGGACAAAATTTCTTTTAAGATGAGTAGGATGTGATAAAGTGGTTTTCTATACTCTTTTATACCTATTCTTTTGTAATATCTTAACTCTTAAACCCTAATTTAATAAAGTGACACATTGACCAATCAAGTTATGTATTTTGAGATCAAACTTTCCCAACATATAACGATCACTAATGTGGATATATGTTTCAAATATCATGTCAATTAGATACTCCTAGCTCATTCTATGATTTTTCAAAGATTCATGTAAAGTTCCTTTTTAATCACATTTATTCTATTTAGCACTTTAGCCTTGATGTCATGATTTCATTCATCAACTTGTCACGTGGGTCAGTAAAACTAGGGATCCATAGATCACTCGAGGAATGATCATGGCCACCTGATGGTAAAGCTACGTATCTGGGACAGATTAGACGGATGAGGGATTGTGCTCAACCTCTGCCTGGTCCACAAGATCGTGATAATGACCAGGGACCACGACCCCTGACCACCACTCCCCACTATGACCTGGCTCATGAGAAAATGACTTAGGCAACACCTACTCCTCTCCACCATGAACCTAACCAGCCCTCACACGATCCCTAAAACTAACTAGAATCGCCTCTACGACCACTCCAGCGAGCACCCTCTCCGAGCTCACCCAACTCAATTGGGCTTCTTGTACTCTAATCTCCTCCCACCTATTTATCCTCCCTCACACCTCCACCTAGATCCCTTTAGTTTGCTACGCCTTTCAATTTGCTTGAATCAAGCCCTGATGGATCTACCCTCAACCGAGCCCTCTCCGATCACTTCCTCTTCTGTACAGATCCTGCTCAGGTCGCTACTGCCTCCATCTCTCCAATTCAACCCATCCTCCATCTTCGAGGTGCCCCCAGTTATCACAACGACACCTCAGGGAGGCTCAAAACCTCCTGAACTGAGCTTGTCTCCCCTTTCTTCTCCGTAAATGACCACATGCTCTAGCTACCTCGGTGACACATCGCTTCAGAGGGAGCCACGACCCAAGTTCTCACTTCCCTGAGCCGTGAGACCTTCACAAAAGTGACCGCACAGACAAAGTGTAGTGAGACACCGTCTCCTAACCTCCTGAGCTCGCTGGAGTTGACGGCCGAGCTAGCTAGCTTCGTAGAAGGCAAAAAAGAGTGGACCACGCCTCACTGACAGGATCCGAATTGGACTAGTAAGGTAAATCCAAGTCAACTTTTATATTATCTGGTCATGCAAAATCTTGCCACCGTTGGATCTGAGCATCAACGGTTTAAATTAATTCCCTTTTTCTTTTATTTATCCTCTTTCAATAATCGCCAATTAATGCCCTGATCATGAAAAAACCACTATAAATAGTAGGGGTATCAGAAAAATACAAACCAAAACTCTTTTTTATCAAAATAATATGAGGATCATGATTATGCTATCAGTTATCCCTAAATCTAACCTGTATAAGTACTCATACTCAATTATGATTATATCTTGTTTAATTATTTAAAAATTCTCGATCCTAATTAAATCACCAAAATCATGTGATTATCCTTTTTTTGTACCTAGATAATTATGGGACGTTCATTTCCAACTTATGTGACTCAATTATCAACAAGATCAAAATTATCACTCTTTTTCCCTATTTTGCTTACCAAAAATTATTATAATGACCCATCATGATCTAAAGATCACCAACTTGATCTAGAAAACCTACTCTAGCATGAAACTATCAATTATGGACCCAAATATGTAGTTAAAGACTCATACTCTACTCGCATGACTTTAACTAAGAAAAGGGCCTTTTATACTCTTGTAGAATTAAATGGTAATTTTTCCAATATAGCTAATTAGTACCAAATCTCTTATAATTTTAGGAAGACAAAGGTACCAGTGAGGAGCATCTCTAGACTCCCCGCTTATGAGTAGAAGGTACGCCCATACCTCTTACTTGGCACTACTAATTAATATGGTTGTAATATGAATGTAAAAGACTTGGCATATGGTATTTTTTTGAAATAAATATCTATGTATGGTCTGTTGCAATGATGTTTCCTAGATATGTATTTTACAAAACATGTACAAAAATTATGTTGCCCATTATATCAAAAGCACTTCAAATCTTTGGTAGTAAAGTGTTGGAAACAAGGTACTTCAACTCTTTGGTAGTAAAGTACATGAAAGTGATCCAACTCTCAGGTAGTAGATCACATTATGAAATGATCCAACTCTTTGGTAGTAGGTCATAAAGGACTTAATGCATTCAACTCCCAGGTAGTAAATGCATGGATGATATAATGGAAAATATGCCTAAAATATGTGACCTTTTGTTAATAAACATTCTTGTTCAAGTATGCTTTTATTATATTGTTTATTACTTCTAAGTTTAGTTTTATTTTAATTGCCAAGATATGAAAAGAGGTATAATTAAAGACATGTAGGCATACTCAGTAGAATTTATTTATATATTGTGCTGACTTGTATCAATTTCAAATGCTTTATAGGTACCTTTTTCTTATGATGATGATGAAGATGCAACTCAATATGATGGCTCAGCAAAATCAGATCTTTCATGGGGAAGCTAAAGATAAATGGGACTCTTAGTTTAAGTTCTTTTGTTCTGCAAGTAGTTCTCTCATGTATTAAGTTTTGTTCTATAGAACTCCTATGCCTTCGGGTCCCGATGTAATTAACATTTTGTTTATTTAAGGAAGCTTTGTTATTTTGTGCATGTATATACTTGTGTGTTTGATCCACTCAGGGACGGGAAACTTTAACCCTTTTGTACACCTTATTTTGGTGCCTAAGGTGTAGATTGGGGTTAGGTTGTTAACCCCTGATAGAAACATAGCTTTGTAAGATAGATAAGTTCCTTAGAGTTGTATCTAGTCCAAAAAACTTTAAGGTGGATCTTGGTACTTTTCTTCTACATGGAACTAAAGAGAACTAGTGGTCAGACACCTGTGATATTAGTTTTCTTGGTGCATATGTCAATTGGGGGTAGTTCATTGCTGAGTTTGAGGGGACATATCTTCCCTACCACCTGAAGGATATGAAGAAGGACTTTCCAAACTTAGTGTAGAAATATGAGCAATTAGTTGAGGACTATGGTCATGCCTTACACAAGCTAGAGCACTATCTTCCATAACTTTTTGAATCTAAGAGGGAACATGTAGACGAGTTCTTTAACAACTTAAGCATGAGGCTGATCTCGTAGTTTCATTTGAGTATATAGACACTCTCTTTTTTGCTATCAAGATGGTTTCTATTAGGGAGATTGAAAATAAGGAGATTAAAGGAAGTGAAAGGAAATATAATGAAATGAATTTTGAACACAAGAGAGACAACTCTAGGGACAACTAGGGAAGTTTTAGTGAGCCATTAAAAAAGAGGTTCAAGAATGATGATAAGATATATTATGAGAAAAAGAAGTCATGCAACACTATCAAATGTACCACCCATTGTGACAATGCTATTTCAAGATTGGTTCTTGCCTAAAATGCGGGAAGAAGGGTCACTTTGTTCAATATTGGCCTGAGAGGAAGGATGCAGTAGGGCTCGATGAGAAGAAGGTAGAGGATCAAGTCTACTATCTCAAGAAAGAATATGTAGATGCTTATAACAAGGTGGTGCAAGGTATGATTGATATTTCTAATCATTTTGATTTAGTTTTATTTGACACTATATATAGTCTATCTTTTATTTTTGATTTTTTTTCTTCCAAGTTAAATCTAAATATAAAACCTCTAGCTTATAATCTAGTGATATCTACACCTTTTGATTCCCACAAAAACTTTAGTATATATGTGAGTGATGTGCCTATAGATTGATATTCTAGTTCTATGTCTAACATTGACTTAATCCTGGGAATGGATTGGTTGGATTATAATGATTCTTGTGTTTTCTTTAAAGAGAATAAGGTTCTTATAGGGATGATTCCGAAGCTGAGATTGATAATCAATGGTGTGCAACATAAAGATGGTCAGTAATTGATTTTAGCTTCGAAGGCTCATAAAATATTGATGAATGGTTGTAGGGAATTTCTAGATAGTGTAGCAAAGACAGACTCTTATGTTCCAAATGTTTAAGAGATAGAGGTAGTGAAGGAATCTTCTAATAATTTCCCTAAGGATTTCCCAAGACTACCACCATAGAGAGAAGTTGATTTCTATACTGATATCTTTCCTGGAACTGCTCCTATATCCAAACCACCTTTTTTATTGGACCTTGATAAACTTCTAGGGCTAGAGCAATATTGTTAGAAATTTTGGATACAAGTTTTATCTGAACCAGTTTGTCCCCTTGGGGAGCTCTGATACTAGTCATAAAGAAGTACTAATCCTTATGACTCTATGTTGATTACATGTTGTTGAATCAGGTCACTGTGAAATATAAATATCCTCTTCCTCATATTGATAACTTGTTTGACCAACTGCAATCTGTTGTAATGTTCTCAAAGATTGATTGAGGTCTGGAAATCATCAGTTGAGTATAGTTGAACAAGATATTCATAATACTGGTTATCAAAAAAGCTATGGGAACTATGAATTTTGTGTTATGCCTTTTGTTTAACCAATTCCCCTATTGCATTCATGGATCTAATGAATCGAATGTTTCCACCTCATCTAGATCAGTTTGTGATTGTCTTCGTAGATGATATTCTAGTTTTCTCTCATAACAAAGAGCAACAAAAGGAAAACTTATGAGCGGTGCTTCAAATTTTGAGAGACAACAAGCTTTATGCCAAATTCTATAAATGTGATTTCTGGATGGACAAAGTTATGTTTTTAGGACATGATATTTCTAAAGAAGTGTATTGATGGATCATGTTAAGGTTGAATCTGTGATGAATTGGGACATGCCCAAGATAGTGACAGATATCCAAATTTTTTGAGAGTGGGTGGTACTATAGGAGGTTTATTGAGTACTTCTCAAGTATAACCCTTCCATTGACTAATCTTACAACAAATGGTGTTAAGTTCTTATGCATGAAAAAGTGTGAAGATAGTTTTCAGGAATTAAAGAAAAGACGAATTACAACACAAATTCTCACCCTTCCTACTGGTAGTGGCAGTTTTGAATTTTTTATTGATGCCTCTGGTACTACTTTGGGTTGTGTCTTGATGCAACATGGTAAGGTGGTAGCATATGCCTCTCGGTAGCTAAAAAATCATGAGAGGAATTGCCCTACATGTAAGGCCCCTAAACTTGCTTATACTGATACATACATGTTTGCCTTAATTGGATTCTTGATTTCCCAGTTAAACATCAATCTATGTTTTAGTTACTAGATGATAAAGCTATGTTTAAAACATGGAACGGATCAGACCTTGTTTGCTCAAGTTATACAATTTTATGTAGCATGTAGAACTTTATGTAATTACCCTTTTTCTAGGAGGGCTAAGGTTAATTTTTTACACTTTCTTGAACTACTACATGATGATATTAAGAGTCTTGAAATATCTCTTCTCCTTTGGATGCTTGTGAACTTTGATTTCATGGGGTTATATATATATACATACATACATACATACATATATGGGATAAAGAGAGGCATTCTCTCCCCCTCTCCCACGCCTGTGACGGAGGCCGAAAGTCCAGGAGGGTGATAAACCAAAGAGGAAATTGGGATTCGAACCTGGGTCCCTTTGTGAGGAGACACCGTTCTTGACTGCTTGAGCCACTCCTTGTCGTCTACATATATATATATATATATATATATATATATATATATGTATATATATATATTATATATATATATAGAGAGAGAGAGAGTCAGGCTAGAATACAGTTGAGTGTATTTGAAGAAGAATACACTCAAGTAGTTTTTCATAATGCAATATTTTTTCCAAAAATCTAATCCATTGATCTTCTTAAACATCTTGTGAATAGCGCATACACAAAATTTGAGCACATTTGGACATTTGTAGGTCATGTTATAAAGACCGCAAAAATTATGCATTTCAAATTAGTTTCGCGTGTCAATTTTGTTGTTGTTGGATGACTAACTTACACTCATCCAAATGGGCTCAAACTTTGTATGTAGCCTAGTTATAGTATGACGGTGAAGATTAATGCTTTACACTTTAAAAAAATAGTCTTGATATGCAAACACACTTGAGTGTATTTGTGTGATATGTACACTCGAGTGTATTTTAGCCTGAATCTCTCTCTCTCTCTCTCTCTCTCTATATATATATATATATATATATATATATATCACTAGTACATAACCGACCTTTAGTGTCGGTTATTTAAGGCCTTTAGTGTCAGTTTCTAAGTGACACCTATGTGGGAAACGCTAAAAGCCCAGCCGTTATGCATCGGTTCAAAAACCGACGCCAAAACCCTTCGCGCGCCACCGAAAATGCGCCAGCAGGGCACTATAGGCGTCGGTTATTAGATAAGAAACCGACGCCATATACCTTCGCGCCATAGAAGGGCGCCATCTTGGGCACTATCAACGTCGGTTATTAGATAAGAAACCGACGTCATATAACTCCCAACACGGCCGTGCTGGCCAGCACGACCGTGTTGTCTGGTCCGCTGCCACGGCCGTGCACTCCCAACACGGCCGTGCTGGCCAGCACGATCGTGGTGTCTGGTCTGCTGCCACGGCCGTGCTGTCCAGCACGGCCGTGGTGTTAAGGAAATAGACATCGGTTACTATTAGAAACCGACACTGTAACGATGTGGCGTCGGTTTTATACAAATAACCGACGCCTATTTTTTGTTTTTTTTTTCTGTCAGTCTGCAGACCTGCTGTATGGTTGGTCGCAAGATGAGAAACCTACAGTTCAATTATGAACTGTAGGTTTTACGACATCCATTGATATCAGCCAACAACAGGCTACAAACCTGTAAAATTAACAACAAAAATATTCACACATTTAGCAATGCAACCTGTAGTTCCATTTGATTTTCACACATTTAGAAACATTCATGTAGCTAGCAATATGTAGTTCCATTCATTTTCACATTCACACATGTAGAAACATTCATATAGCAACCAACAGTTTCATTCATTTTCACTCAGACACATGTAGAAACATCCAGACATGTAGAAACTGCACATATATTATAATTCAGAAATTCATTTACAAAATATTATTCTTTAGTCATTATTCGCTATCAAATCCCAACTATATCTTAAAACCCCCACTATTTGTATGGATGTTGCCCATTCTTCTCTTACTTCATTTAATTCTCCCGTCGTATAGGGAGCATGTACATCTGGTAAGGCCGTTCCTGTAGTGTGGTCAGTTTTAAACACATGTAAAGAGAATGATGTATATATATAATTAATGAGCTATAAATAAGATTGATATAATTCATATTATCTAATGAGACTATATAATACCTCAACAATACAATCGATGTCCATTGCGGCATATTTGATAATCATGTGCATAAATCGCATCACATAGTATCTACATGCCCATCCATTGTCTTGTGTAGCACACTATAAATTCAAACATACAAAATATTAAAAAATACAACTAATTAAGCATTATTCACATAAATAATATATACATATCTTGCAGTCGGGAACTTACTTTCACGTTCTTCCAAATTATTGGCTGGTCCTTTTTCGTGGGGACCTTTCCTCCAGCCTTTTTGAACTCATCAATACCCCTACATGTTAATGTAACACAGTACATTGCATAATTAAATAGTAATGTAATAACATATGTTAACGAATATGAAAATGAAATATTTCTCACCGGAATAATGCCATTTTCATTATGGGTCCATATTTTGTATTCAATTTACTCCCCTTAGGATCTAGATAATAGACAGTGAACGTCTCAGGGACAATAACCAGTAACTCCCAATGCATACCACTAGAGGTAAAAAAGTTAAAAATTAATAACTCAAAATCCACAATAAAAATGTAATTTTCTTAAGTCCAAATTATAATAAGCAAAGTAAACTTACTCTACATTGAATGGAGCCATTATCACCGTCTTCTTATTTTGAGCAAAAATTATAAAAGCCTCACAACAGTATTGTTGAACTGACGGAGGGTCTTTAGCTACTAGACTAATCAAAGATGGAATCAAAAATCCTACATGTTCGAATGCAAAATCTGCACATATCTTGTCTAATTAGCTGCAAAATATGTATTAATTACGCATGCATTAATAAATAAGAAACCAGATCACCAGATCCTACACAAGGTATATGGATGTATAAAGAAGATCTCACCTTATCCATTGCTCTATCACAGATGTATTTAGCCAATCATATCGAAACAACTCCAAAATATCTTGTATAAATAGTTTGCTTTCGTATGATTGACCTACAACATCTGAATCTATAGAAACAGTTATAGGGCAATTTATATCATGTTCGCCTAACCATATTGCCATACCCCTACAGTTAGGACCTAACGGGATAGGTAGGTCATGTGGAACCCAACTGGGTAATGTAGGAGGTGGAAGTGGAGGCCTAGATGTTGTGGGTGTCTTCTTTTTAACCTGTATATATATAATAATTTCAGATCAACTGACATCATATACACACACTAACAATTTAACGTAATGTAAATTTACCATACAGTTTCAGTAAAGATGACATCTGCTTTTAGCCACAATATCACTCCGCCTTCTGCCTCACCAAGCATTTCACAATCTGGGTGGGCATATGGCAATGGAAGATCCATCCACTTGGGGAATATATATACCGGGCTCACACGAATCCAACCAGCTGGTAATGGAGACCTGTGAAACATTTCCCCTGGTAGGGATGGGTAAGCCGATGCCTCTACAACGACATATTCATTAACTTTTAGACGGCATGGCTTCAACCCCTACAAATTTTTGTGTAAAGAATGTTATATACATATATACATATCATCTTTTTTTGAAACGACTACAATTTCATATATACATATCATCTTGAATTAAAAAACTAGTTACTATGTCATAAAAATACTTACAATGGATTTGCTAGGTGGTGGGTCTACAGGATTACTCCCAACCTCTAGCGTAGGAGTAGAGCCTGCAGTAGGAGACACCATAGGTACTATCCGGTAAGTGGCAGTCTGAGATGCCTGCCACTTTTTCATTGCTTCTTTGAGTTTCCTATCAAATAGCTTATCTACCTATACATGGATAAAAGAAACGTCAAATTCTAATTATTGAATTCTCTTTTATAGTAACATCTACAAGGAAAAAATATGTTACCTCTTCTTGTGAAAGTCCCACTTTTGGGACATGTTTGCGCTGGGATGGCCCAAAAAAAGCTTTGATGCCCACACCAGCGCCTACAGCCCTAACATGTCCAGGATGCTCTAGGTTACCTAGAGAAACTGTCAATTCATCCTTGTGCCCTCAGGGATGAACTTGCCTTGTTTCCTCAGCTCGTGCAGCTCCCGCTAATCGCCAAAACAAAAATTTGTAATTAAGTAAACACCACAAATAATCAATATTCGAACGATTGCTGTAAGAGTTTTATTTTACCATTTTTGCAGTCGCCTCAGCAGTTGCGGGCTTCCTTATTTCTCCCTTCTTATTTTGCCTCCCAGCTATCCAGACATCATGGCGAGGCAGAGGTGTGCTACCTATAGTGGAGGACTCCTGAGTAGCAGCAGACTGAGCAGTAGCCTCATACTGTAGTCTTTGGTGAATGCCTGCATACCCCTTTGGACCCATTGTGTGGTCATGCACATTCAGTGCCGCCTTGATCTTTGTGCCTCACTGAGGGCCTAGTTAGTATGAACATTAATGATTTGGTTAGTAACAGTAAATGTTAATCTTGAATAGCTGAATACAACATATATTAATGAGATTGAGACTGATGCCTAATACCTTGAATTCATCAGTTTGTCTTGAAGCAACAAACGTGTCCCATTCTTCTTTGTCCAGGAAGTTCCACTGTTCAGTAGCTGTCTTCTTCCTCTTGTCAGCTTCTTTTATGTATTCTCGGGTGAGATTTGTCCTATAGTTCCTTAGGACTCTCCCACAGCGTTGCATCACGCATTTACGATGCAGCTTTTCATCCAATTCAAATATACTCTGCAAAATACAATTTCTATTAACTAGTATCCAAAAAATTAGTAATCTACAAAATAGAATTGCAAATTAATAATAACACACACATAAATCCTTCCATATTACGTCTTTCTTCTCCTTAGAAACTTTATGCCAAGAATCTATCTTACAACTGCAATGGCTACGAGTAACATACCCAAGATATGAAACAAATCAATTGCGATTCACACCAGATGCATTTCCTGCATTATCAAAATCCACAACAAGTTTGGGTCCATTGCCCTTTTGCACTATTAACTTCTTCATCATAGTGATGCCCCTTCTCTTGTCAACTTTTTGGTGTTGCTGATTAAGTGCCTCAAGTGCTTCATATGGTACATGTGCATCATCAACCTAAAATTTGACAAAATAAACACATCTACAAGATTTAACTATAAATGGACATATAGATATAAATATATGATATATTTTTAAAATTTACATTGTGAGGCGGCGCATTGATGTCCTCACCCACACGGTAATCATCAGCACAGTCATCAGGAGAATGCTCAGCCATCTAAAAATTCACATTCACATTGTAAAGTTCACATTGTAAAGTAATTCAAATTGTAAAGCTCACATTGTAAAGTTCACATTCACATCGTAAAGTAATTCACATTGTAAAGTTCACATTATAAAGTAATTCACATTGAAAAATTCACATTGTAAAGTTCACATTCACATTGTAAAGTTCACATTGTAAAGCTCACATTGTAAAGTTCACATTCACATTGTAAAGTAATTCACATTGTAAAGTTCACATTATAAAGTAATTCACATTGTAAAATTCACATTGTAAAGTTCACATTCACATTGTAAAGTTCACATTCAGAAAAATAAAACATATAAAAAAATATAAACATTTCTTGAGGAAGCATTTCTTTCAACAAAGACAACAATGATGTGAAGCTTTTGTCGCTCCATCTATTGTTAGCTTTCAGCTTATACAATCTCAACACAGCGCTAAGCTTCGTAAACTTAGTACAACCTGTGTATAACGATATCTCAACATCATGCACAATGTTTCTAAAAATGGGAGGTGGATCGGTGTGCTCTACCCCACAACTATCCAGCATCGCATCAACGATGTCTACTGGAACTGGTTCATTCACATCTACATCATTATAGGCAATTTCTTCTTCTACACAAGCACTGCTATCGACATCCACTAGTTTCGGGTTTGAAATCTCTCCATGCCAGTGCCATTCTGTATAGCCTTGTATAATCCCGTTGCACATGACATGACTTTTGATTTCGTCACCAGTGCTGACTTTCAAGTTGTTACCGCAATGCCTACATGGACAGTAGAACCTATCTCCAAGTTGTTTCCTATGTTCCTCGGAAAATCTAATAAACTGGTCAAGACCAGAAATAAACTCTGGGGTGTAGAGATTGTGAATGGACATCCATGATCTATCCATTCTATGATCAAAGAGAAAACAAGTATATATTACAATAAGATTAGGGTCTAGGGTTAACATATTAGAGTTTTTGCATGGTTAAAACTTTAGGCCAACAAATACATGTGTTGTCATTCTTATATATAATAAATGTGTACCACCTATCCCATTCTTGAACACCTAATCTCACCAGTAAGTGTATAATGTGTATTGGGTTTTCGAGAAAATTTCGGCAGCATTTCCCTGCTGTTCTCTAAGTACATATGTACTTAGAGAACAAACGAGGAAATGCTACCAAAATTTTCTCAAAAACCCAATACACATTATACACTTACATCCTAAGTGAGATTAGGTGTTCAAGAACAATCCCAAACTGGGGACTATCCAAGATTTACTCCTAATGAGTAAATCTTGGACGGGTTTCTAGGCCAACAAATACATGTGCTGTCATTCTTATATACCATAAATGTGTACCACCTATCCCATTCTTGAACACCTAATCTCACTAGTAAGTGTATAATGTGTATTGGGTTTTCAAGAAAATTTTGGCAGCATTTCCCCACTGTTCTCCAAGTACATATGTACTTAGAAAACAAACAGGGAAATGCTACTGAAATTTTCTTGAAAACCCAATACACATTATACACTTACATCCTAAGTGAGATTAGGTGTTCAAGAACAGTCCCAAACTGGGGACTATCCAAGATTTACTCCTAATGAGTAAATCTTGGACGAGTTTCTAGGCTAATGAGTTCATATCCACTACATGCATTTGCTCACTTACATTGCATCACTCACAATTAGAGCATTATTAAATAATAAATCAAGAATTCAATAGTTTCAAACATGAAATAATTCACAATTAGAGCAATAAGATTCACTTTGTACAAACATACATGGCATAATTCAGGCACAATAGTAGGTGTGGTCATTGAGCCGATTCAACAATATAAGAATAATTTTAGAAGAGTAATGTAGCACAACATTATAGGCTATCCGATTATAATTGAGCAATATAGCACAAAATCAACCAACATGGTCGTGTTATGCAGCACGGCCGTGCTACCAACACGGCTGTGCTGCCCAGCACGACCGTGCCAACCTGCGATTTCACACACCTCGGTCACAGAGCAGGGTACCTGCTTGAGGGAAGAGGAAGAAGAGGAGGAAGAAGAGCAGAGCAGGTACCTTCGGTGGCGTTAGCGGGGAGAGTAGCAGCAGCGAGCAACAAGAGGAGGAGAGAAGGCCGCCGGAGCAAGATAGAAGGTCACCAGAGAAGGAGAGAAGGCCGTCGGAGCTGGGGGCAGAGGGCAAGTGGCGGCAGAGGTGGGCAGAGGACCAGACAAGCGAGTGGAGCAGTGCGCGGCCGGAGTAAAAGGTGGCGGAGGTGGGGGCAGAGGAGAAATCACTGGACCAAACCCTGGAGTAGCAGCGTGAGACAATGAATGAAACAGAGAAAGGGGAAGAGTCGGGCTCGCGTGGGTGCTGTTAAGTTATCAATCAACATCGGTTATTAAAAACAACCGACACGTAAACCTAAAGGTGTCGGTTCTACAAATACACCGACACCTATTCTCAATGATAGTCGTCGGTTTTTACTAGAAAAAAACCGACGTCTATCTACATACGCTGATTAAAAAAATTCTTCTCGATTAATGACCATAGTCGTCGGTTTCTTTCTCAAACCGACGCTCAAAGGGGTGTGAAACATTTCCCGGGAAAACGCGCGAAAACCCATAAGCGTCGGTTCTTGTAGTAAAATCGACGACCAAAATGTGCCCAATTTCTATATCGCGAATAACCTTTCGTCGTCGGTTTTTTAGTAAATAACCGACGCCATATGTCAAATTTTGGAGGTAATTTTTTTCACATGAAATTTTGGATTTGGCGGTTAATTTTAGGCGTCGGTTTATTATTCGGGAACCGACACTGAATAAAAGCGATACCCGTGTCTGGTCGCCCTTCACAGATAGATGTCGTTTTTTTTATTAAACTGACGTTTTAGGTTTTAGGTGTCGGTGTATTTATACAACCGACGCCTTTAAAAGTGACTTTATAAGCCATTTCTGTAGTAGTAGTAGTAGTAGTAGTAGTGTATATATATATATATATATATATATATATATATATATATATATATATATATATATATATATATATATATATATATATATATATGAGATAGTAGTAGCATTGTGCTTCGTCAGTCAAGGGCTCAATAGACGATGGGTTTTGCCAACCCTTCAGGATGATGGTCTAAACTACCCTATGAAATTTGGCCAAAGAAATCCTTAATCTTTGTCAGACTGATAGAGTTGTTCCTTGTTATTGTCAGCTTGAGGACTAACATACTTGGATATAGATAGTTTGACAAGGACTAACCATGAACGTCCCAAATCAATGAGTTTAGTTAGCTGACAAGTTTATGTATTGATGAAGTTTTTATGAATATGAGGTTGACCAATGACTAGGCTTCTATCAGTGCATTTTTTGAGCTATAGTGTAACGTCCTCAAATTCTTCCACATTGAGACTTAGAAGGTCCGAGAGAACAAACCCGAAAACATTAGCTAATTGATCAGAGAGCGATGCAAAAGTGACATATGTATACATGAACATTCAACTATACCATACACCATAACATTTCTCTGTTGGATCGATGGGCTCTAGAGGGGGGGTGAATAGAGCTACACACACTTCACAAAATCAATTAGACCACCAATTAAATTGTAGTATAAAAACTAATGCAAGCAGCAATTTGATATCCTATTCTAGCATACAAAGCAAGGATAAGAGATAATGAATATCATGCACTTGGACAGGTGGTTTAGAGTGGTTCCACGTCCTAAACTTAGGAGCTATGTCAGTCCACTACCTAGAGTTGGTTAGACTCTAGGATTTCCAACTTGGTCCTCTTATTTATCACGATAAGATTACAAGAAACATAAACCACACAACCAAGGGCTTAATTACTCAAGTTAAGATCTTCTACCTATCCAAGGGCTTACCCACAAAGTAAGATTCTTCGGCCTTCTTCAAAGGACTTACCAATCTCACCTTTGTCTTCAGCCTTGCAGGATTTACGTATCTTACTTGAGCTTGCCTTGCACCTCTCCTTCACTTGGAGAGATTGTCCACATTTTCCCTTCACCAAGGGAGCTGGAGCAACGATCAATCTTCACTCTTGAAGATCAGCAACACATCTTCCCCTTCACTCGGAGAAGAACAACAGCAACTCCTGTTTCACTCGGAGAAGTAGCTTCAATCAATCTTCAATTTGATTTGGAGGTGGGAAGAAAGAAAGGAGAGATTTACATAGCACAAAGGATAGCTCTCATACACAGGGACCTATCTCACTCACAAATTTGTCTTGAAGGTAGAGAGAGAAAGGGGCTCAAGGGCTTGGAATACTCTCAACTAAGCTAGAACCAAGTTTGCAATGGAAGAGCAGCTTGGAATGAAGTCCAAGGGGTTCGATTTATAGTTGAGGGTGGCCTTTTATGTTGTGGGACACTTGGGTGCAAAAGTGATCATTTTTCCTTCAACAAAATGGCAATATTTTTGCCCAAAACAATTCACCAACGGTCATATTACTTTTTCTGCAAACTCCGTACAGTGCAATCGGTCGAGTATCAATGGGTGTAACTCGACCGATCAAGTAGCATGCAATCCAATGTTGAATTGATCGGTCGAGTTTGTCCTGAGGAAACTCGACCGACCATTTCAACTGGAAATGGCCTACTACCCAATCGGTCGAGTTCTGTGAGTGCACAACTCGACCGATTGCAATCTTCAGAAAATCGACTCAGGATGATCGGTCGAGTTTTAGGGTGGGAAACTCGACCGACCAAGTGCCTGAAATGGATTTTCTAATTTGCAATAAAAGTGATTAGCACTTGGTGAATTTTGTCCCAAACATTTTTCTCTTCTAAGTTACAAGCATATACATCGTTACAAGTGATTACATTTATGTTCTAAGGTGATTTACATAGAAATCCTAAATTGCACACTTGTAGTCAATTTGGCTTTCACTTGACCCATTCTAGGGCTTGTATATGTGATCCTTTTCATGTACCTAATGTATGCAAACAATCTTTAACACACATGTTAGATACATATGAATGGAATGGTTAAGTCATTATCAAAATATAGGTAATGTATAACCTCTAGGTCAACATTCTCCCCCTTTTTGACAATGACAAACCATTCCTCAAACATATTGAAACAGATAAGAAAGTTATACATTTGCCTTGTGAATTAGGGGGATTCATGATAAGAACAATTGGAATTTGCTCCCCCTCAAACTATGCTTCCTCTCACCTGCATGTTAGGTTTTCTATACATGGAAAAACCAATATTCATATAATATGTAATCCTTTGCATGTCATATGATCAACAACAAATTAACAAGAAAAGGATCACTTAGGCAAGAAAGAAATAGTATAATCACAAGAAACAATATGATTGAGTCTCAAACCATGAAGTATTTCTCCCCCTTTTGACATTAGCAAAAAGGTAGGGGGGTAGAAGAGAAAAAACTAGGTCTTCTCCAAGACTCAACCACACATATATGCAAGGTAATAGACAACATTGTAAAGGCATATAACAGACAACCACAGAGGAGATCATACAATCCAAGTCCGAATCAAAATATAGCGCAACAAACACCAAGCATAAGATAACACAGATTAAATAGCCAAAGTGTAGCAATGATATTCCAACTCAGACATATATTCTCATAAGCGACTACAACCATAAAAGCGAGAAAACAGTGAATAAGAAAATAGTACAGCTCAGACTAATGTGCCAGGATGTTGCTTATACAAAAGAGTCTAGAAAGATATATATAATAGACATGCTAGATTATAATCTAAGACAACCTCCTAGACATCTAAGCTATCTATGTCAACTGCTTCCTCGTCATCGCCTGGGATGTAGTCCTCATCGCCATCTGAAGGCGGGGCAGCTGTGCCAACAACAGAACCAATGCCATCATCGCCATCCTCGGCAGAAGAACCATCACCATCAGCATCATCAGCATCCGCGTCGGCATCCTCAGCCTGGTCGGGCATCTCCTCGTCAGTAGGACCAAAGGAGTGACCGGGCCAGCGGGCATTCTGCTCAGCCCACAACATGCCAAGAGCTAGAAGCTCCTGGGCCTGCAGAAAGGATGGAGCAGAGTCCCCCAAGGACGTGAGCAGAGTGGCCAGGGGGCCAACAGGTAGCGGTAGATATGGAGGAGTAGAGCTACTAGAGGGATACTGAGGTGGAGCAGCAGCGGAAGGCTCGGCAGCAAACGGTGGTGGAGCAGGAAAGTAATGCTCATATGCATAGGAGGCATAAGCACTACCCGGATATGGCTGGTATGCTCGTTAGGGTGAAGAGCAGGATAGGTTCATGGTAGACATGATCAAACACAAATCCTGATGGAGGTGATCCTGGACCTGGCGATTGTACGCCTGTTCATGCATCATGCATGCAAGAAGGGTTTCATTGGATGCTCTGAACGACGCACGGCTAGGGCGGGGATGAGGATGTGGGGGTGGATCCTGGGTGGAGGTAGGAGGGGCACCAGAAGCAGAGGCTGAGGCTGAGGCAGAGCCAGAAGCACCAGGGGAAGGGGCAGGGGTAGGTACAGCCTTCAGAAGAGTGGTTTCACTAATGCACACTCCCTTTTGAGAAACCGGGTAATGGAAGTCAGAAATGAGTGATTTGTCAGTGGCGAACTGGAAGAGACCACAGATCAAGGCTAGATAGGGAGGGTGGGTGCCCTTGGTCCGCAATATCTGTTTGATTTCGCTTCAGATGGATGTTGCAGTTAAGCACAAGGGCTAGGATGCGCTTCTGGAGGTCAAGGGAGGAGGAGGAAAGGGTGGACCGCTTCTTATAGGCCACGTCAGGCTTCTTCAGAAATCGATGAATATACGATAAAGTCAATTCATGATGTTTGTAAAAGCCTTCCGGGTCTAAAAATTCAAAATACTCGTCATAGCCCCGGCGCCAAGTAGTGGTTTCTTCGTCTCCAGCAAGATAGAGATTGAAATTCTCCTCGGAGATTTGAAACCGACGACCGGTGATCATCGATGTTAGGACTATTTCGGTATTAGGCAGGGGAACAATTGAATCATAGTTCCAACGCAGACTAGCGTAGAACTCGTGAACTGCTTTTGTACTAGTTAACTGATTATTAAAGCAGTCACTTTCGATTGCAAGGGCGGAAAGTTTGTGTTTGGCAAGAAGCTGAGAGATGGAGTTGATATGGTTTTGAAAACGGTTTGCACCAACTAGGGGGAGGAAAGGAAAAGGAGATCGAGGAAGGAGATCCTCATACCTATTGACCGCCTCAAGAGATACAAACGAAGTGTTATCAAAAGGAATCAACCGTTGGGTCGAGGAAGAAGTTGGGGCATTGCTAGGGGCGGGTCGTTTTCTCCTGTGGAAAGCCATGGAAGCAAAAACAAGAGAAGAAAACGCACACACAAGGAAAACGAACCTCAAAGGCCATCAAGAACACACAACCGTCGCCCTGGGAGGTCAAGAGCAAGCTACTAAGGCACCCTAGGGTTAGGAACGTGGAAGGGTTAGGGCTAGGGTGGAGAGCACGGGCCAGGAGAAGAGGAATCAGTCGGCTATTTTCTAGTTGCAAGGGAAAATAGTCGGCTGATCCTAACTTTTAAGTTGGCGTAGCCCGTCGATCGGTCGAGTTCTGAGGGTGGACAACTCGACCGATCGGTCCACTGAAGAACATCTCTCGGCTCCTGATCGGTCGAGTTTTCTGGGGTGAAACTCGACCGAAGGTCAACCTGACCTAGCAGTCTAAAACTTAGATTCTAGCCACATACATGCCTATTAAATTTATTTTTCCATTCTATTATGCATAAATAACATACCTAGGGACATTTTTCTCATCATTGGGTACTATTTAGCGATAAAATGTGAAATTCGATAAAAACCCAAAAACAAGCACAAACTAAGCATATTGATAGGCAAATTTAGCACAAGCAAGCATGTATAGGCAACATAAGGTGAAGAATGACATGAGCAAGCATATAGGATAGAGACCACTAGCTAGATCACATAGCAATATCATTGAAATCAATAATGAGCCGTTTAGATCGAATAAAATTAAATTGATCTCTAGCTAGAGGTTTTGTAAAAATGTCCGCAAGCTGATTTTCCGTGTCCACATGTGTGATATAGATATCTTTCTTGGCAATGTGGTCACGAAGAAAATGATGGCGAACCTCTATATGATTATCTCTACTATGCAATATAGGATTATAAGAGAGGTTAATTGCACTAGTATTGTCACAATAGATAGGAGAAGCATAAAAAAATATGTTAAAGTCTTGGAGCATTTGCTTCATCCATAGGACCTGTGCACAACAACTCCCAGCTGCGATGTATTCAGCTTCGGTAGTTGATAATGCCACTGTGCTTTATTTCTTGGAGAACCAAGACACTAAGCATGGTCCTAGAAGGAAGCAAGTGCCACTTGTGCACTTTCTATCAACCAAACACCCTGCATAGTCCGCATCAGTATATGCCGTAAGAGTAAAATCCCTTGATTTAGGATACCATAGACCAAAATTTTTAGTTTTGGCTAAGTACCTCAAAATTCTCTTAACAACAGTGAGATGCGACTTCTTAGGGAAAGATTGAAAGCGAGCGCACAAGCCAACACTAAACATAATGTCAGGTCTAGAGGCAGTTAAATAAAGTAAACTTCCTATCATACCTCTATAGAGCTTCTCATCTACCTTTTCACCTTCTTCATCTTTATCAAGTTTGGCGGTGTTCGACATGGGTGTATCCATCGGCTTCATGTTCTCCATCCCAAAGCGCTTAAGTAGTTCAGTTGTGTATTTGCCTTGGTTGATGAAGTTTCCTTCCTTTGTTTGCTTGATTTGAAAGTCGAGGAAGAAGGTCAACTCACCCATCATGCTCATTTCAAATTCACTCTGCATAAGAGAACTAAACTCCTTGCAAAGATCAAGATCAGTCCCGCCAAAAATGATATCATCAACATATATTTGGATGATAAGAAAATGGTTAGAAGTTTGTTTTAGAAACAAAGTAGAATCAACTTTGCCCATGACATACCCATTATCTAACAAAAAGTTCTTTAATTTCTCATACCAAGCTCGAGGGGCTTGTTTAAGTCCATAGAGAGCTTTTTGTAACAAATAAACATGATTGGGTAATTTGTCATTTTTAAAGCCCGGAGGTTGAGCAACAAATACTTCCTCCTCGATTGTACCGTTCAAAAATGCACTTTTAACATCCATTTGATAAAGCAAGAAATTTTTATAACTAGCAAAAGCAAGTAGCATACGGATAGATTCTAATCTAGCAACAGGAGCATAAGTTTCATCAAAATCAATACCTTCCTGTTGGTTGTAACCTTGTGCTACTAACCTTGCTTTGTTCCTTACCACTTTTCCTTGCTCATCAAGCTTGTTGCGGTAGACCCATTTGGTGCCAATGACCTTTCTATCATTTGGTCTTGGCACTAGAGTCCACACACGGTTCTTCTCAAATTGCTCAAGCTCTTCTTGCATGGCAAGGATCCACTCATCATCACCAAGGGCCTCTTTGATGTTCTTTGGCTCTAGTTGGGAGATGAAGGCACTATATGCTTGTTCTTTGTTGTGAGCAACTCGTGTCCTCACTCTCTCAAATGGATTGCCAATGATCAACTCCTTGGGGTGATTCTTTGCAAAGCAGGGAGTGGGATCCTTCTTTTCTTCTCCTTTTTCTTCTTCTGCAACCTGCTTGCCTTTGTCTTTGATGTTGAGATCTTTTAAGATAGGAATTATTACATATGCAACATCATCATCACCAATATGCTTGCCAATAACAGGGTCAGTTTCAATAAATTTAACATTTATAGATTCTTCAATTTTAGATAGTTCAATGTTAAATACTCTATATGCCCTGCTAGTAGTGCTATAGCCTAGGAAGAAAGCCTTGTATGATTTTGGATCAAACTTGTCGAGAGAATCCTTAGTGTTTAAAACAAAACAAGGACATCCGAAAACATGAAAGAAATCAATAGATGGATTCCTACCACGCCATAGTTCATAGGGGGTTTTCTTGAAAGTCGGATGTGTGAAAACTCGGTTTTGCACAAAACATGACGTGCTAACGGCTTCAGCCCAAAACTTCTTAGGAGTGTCATACTCAAGAAGCATGGTCCTAGCCATCTCTTGTAGCGATCTATTCTTCCTATCAACAACTCCATTTTGTTGAGGTGTGCGAGGAGAAGAGAAATTGTGCGAATAACCCGATTTTTCACAAAAATGTTCAAAAAGATCATTTTCAAACTCTCCCCCATGATCACTACCGATAGAAACAACATGGCAAGAAGCTTCGTTTTCAACTCATTTACAAAAGCTCGAGAAAACATCAAGTGTATTGCTTTTAGAAACGAGAAAGAAAGTCCAAGTATATCTAGAAAAATCATCAACAATAACAAGACAATACTTGGAGCCACGAAGCGTTTGTGTTCTCATTGGTCCGAAAAGATCAATATGAAGAAGCTCAAGAACTCTCTTGGTACTCATGACTCCTTTGGATTTGAATGAGGATTTGGTTTGTTTCCCTTGTGTACAAGGTTGGCATTCCTCATCCTTTTCAAAATCCAACTTAGGAAGTCCTCGAACCAAGTCCTTTTTGTTCAATTTCTTCATTTGATGCAAATTCACATGACCCAAACGACGATGCCAAAGCAAAAGATCGTTTTTATCCACAACTAAGCATCTATTTAGTATGGGCTTAAGAGCATCGAGAACAATCACATAGAGATTGCCATTTCTAGTTCCCTTATATATAACATTGTAGGACAGGGAATCTAGAAGCAAGCATTCTAAAGAAGCAAAAAGCACAAGATAACCATTATCACATAATTGGCTAACGCTACTTAATTTGTGATGTAGGCCATCAACAAGAAATACATTTTTAATGCATAATTCATTTCCTACATCACCCTCACCTATAACCTTACCCTTCTTGTTGTCCCCGAAGGTTACCGATCCTCCTTTCTTTTTCACAAATTTGTTGAAATGGCTGATTTCTCCAGTCATATGCTTAGAGCAGCCACTATCAACAATCCATTTCTTTTTCACCTGCAAGAAAAGAGGATGTCGGAACCCAACTCAAACTTTGGGGTCCGGGGTTAGCTTGGGGACCCATTTCATCTTTGGGTTGGTCCCCTTGGGCTTGTAAGGACAATAGGTAGAATAATGGTCATCACATTTGCAATGAATACAAACCATGGGGTTTTTAGAGCCGGAAGAATCTCCATTTAAAATTGGAGGTTCCACACTCTTTTTCTTACCCTTCTTCTTCTTACCTTTTGGAGTAGTCCCATTATATCCTAAACCACTAGTACCAACTTGTTTGGTAGAGTGCTCTAGGACATCATTTAGGGATTTCTTACCCGAAAGAAACCTTTGCAAAGTAGATCTTAATTTAGCATTATCGTCACTAAGATTTACAACAGTAGTAGATAAACTAGCAAGATCTTCTCTAGTATGAAAAAGGTCGGCCTCAAGACAGAGGGCTTTAGTAAGGAGAGAGTCTTTTTCTAGAGTTAAGCTAGCAACTTCATTTCTAGGAAAAATAGGTCTAGAAGATAAATCATTAATTTGAGCAAGCAATTTTGCATTTTCAGATTTGAGCACAACTATTTCTCTTTGATAGGCATAGACTTCTTTTCTCCTAGCATCATCAATAAGCTTGAGTTCTACATTTTCAGTTTTAATAGTATCAAGCTCATCTTGGAAATTTTGGTTTTCTATCTTAAGATTTTCAATGTTTTTAAGATATACACCATTTTCAACCTCTACTCCATTGTATTGAAGTTCAAGGTCAAGAAATTGCCCTTGCAAGGATTCTATACTATCAAGATGCAATTTTTCATTTTCATCAAGAATGTCAATTTTTGCATAAAGATCATCAACTATCTTTCCTAATCTTTTTCTTTTAGATTTACATTTAGCAAAAGATGATTGGCATTCATTAAGCATGTCAATAAGAGTTTCCTTAGATAGCTCATGTAAACTAATATCACTTACTTTGCTTACCTCATTTACCTCAATTACATCTTCACTTGTAGAGGCCATGAGGGAAAGATGACATTCTCCATCTTCGAAGCTTGAGGATCTTGAAGCTGAAGACTCCCATGCCGCATGAGCTGCATCTTTGGATCTTCTTTCCTTCTTATCTTTCCTCTTGTACTTTGCTTCTCTTTTGTACTTGTCATCCTTCTTGTGGCTGCTCTTATGATGGCTCTTCTTGGCCTTTGGGCAGTCACTCTTGTAGTGGCCTTTTTGACCACACTCGTAGCACCTAGGAGTTGAGGAGGAGGGCTTGCTCTTGAAGTGTTTCCCTTTGGAGTAGTTAGCTTCATGATCATTGACACCTTCATCTTCACTTGAGGAAGGGTAGGGAGACTTCATGGCAAGTTGTTGTTGTCGGACAATTTCTTCAATTTGAGCTTTGAAGGCGGTGTCCTTTATCTTCTTTGATTCCTTCTCTTCTCTTTTCTCATCTTCCTCTTACTTGTCAAGCCTAGGTTCATGGGCTTGAAGGTTACCAACCAGCTCCGCGGTTGATAACTCACTTAGCTTGTAAACTTCTTCAATAGAGGTGACCTATGGCTCCCATCTCTTTGGAAGAGATCTCAAGATCTTGGCATTGATTGTACCTCTATCCATGACACTCCCAAGGGCTATAAGGTTGTTCAAGATGACATTTAACCTTGTGTACATATCAGCTACCCTCTCATTCTTCCCCATATTGAAGTTCTCAAGAAGACCACCAAGCATGTAGACCTTGGCCTCCTTGACTTGCTCGGTCCCTTCATAGGTGACACACAACTTGTGCCATATCTCATGCGTCGTGTCCCACGAAGAGATGCGGTTGAACTCTGATGGTGTAAGGGCAGCGTAGATGATGCTCACGGCTTTAGCATTGAGTTTAGCACGCTTCATCTCCGCTTCCGTCCATGTGGTGATGTCCCCTTTTGGATCTTCATACTTGATATGGACAATCTTCCACATTTCGAAACTCACCCCTTGGAGATAGAATTGCATTCTCCTCTTCCAATATAAGAAGTTTGTGCCGTCGAAGACCGGAGGTCTCATGGAGAAGCTTCCTTCAAGGTTGAGTGACCCAAGAGCCGAATCGCCCATCTTCTCCTACTTGTAGAAGTAGCTTGGAGAAGACCTGCTCTGATACCACTTGTTGGAGTGATGGGCTCTAGAGGGGGGGTGAATAGAGCTACACACACTTCACAAAATCGATTAGACCACCAATTTAATTGTAGTGCAAAAACTAATGCAAGCAGCAATTTGATATCCTATTCTATCATACAAAGCAAGGATAAGAGATAATGAATATCATGCACTTGGACAGGTGGTTTAGAGTGGTTCCACGTCCTAAACTTAGGAGCTATGTCAGTCCACTACCTAGAGTTGGTTAGACTCTAGGATTTGCAACTTGGTCCTCTTATTTATCACGATAAGATTACAAGAAACATAAACCACACAACCAAGGGCTTAATTACTCAAGCTAGGATCTTCTACCTATCCAAGGGCTTACCCACAAAGCAAGATTCTTCGGCCTTCTTCAAAGGACTTACCCAATCTCACCTTTGTCTTCAGCCTTGCAGGATTTACCTATCTTACTTGAGCTTGCCTTGCACCTCTCCTTCACTTGGAGAGCTTGCCCACGTTTTCCCTTCACCAAGGGAGCTGCAGAAACGATCAATCTTCACTCTTGAAGATGAGCAACACATCTTCCCCTTCACTCGGAGAAGAACAGCAGCAACTCCTCTTTCACTCGGAGAAGTAGCTTCAATCAATCTTCAATTTGATTTGGAGGTGGGAAGAAAGAAAGGAGAGCTTTACATAGCACAAAGGATAGCTCTCATACACAGGGATCTATCTCACTCACGAATTTGTCTTGAAGGTAGAGAGAGAAAGGGGATCAAGGGCTTGGAATACTCTCAACTAAGCTAGAACCAAGTTTGAAATGGAAGAGCAGCTTGGAATGAAGTCCAAGGGGTTCTATTTATAGTTGAGGGTGGCCCTTTATGTTGTGGGACACTTGGGTGCAAAAGTGATCATTTTTCCTTCAAGAAAACGGCTATATTTTTGCCCAAAACAATTCACCAACGGTCATATTACTTTTTCTGCAAACTCCGTACAGTGCAATCGGTCGAGTATCAATGGGTGTAACTCGACCGATCAAGTAGCAGGCAATCCAATGTTGAATTGATTGGTCGAGTTTGTCGTGAGGAAACTCGACCGACCATTTCAAATGGAAATGGCCTACTACCCAATCGATCGAGTTCTGTGAGTGCACAACTCGACCGATTGCAATCTTTAGAAAATCGACTCAGGATGATCGGTCGAGTTTTAGGGTGGGAAACTCGACCGACCAAGTGCCTGAAATGGATTTTCTAATTTGCAATAAAAGTGATTAGCACTTGGTGAATTTTGTCCCAAACATTTTTCTCTTCTAAGTTACAAACATATACATCGTTACAAGTGATTACATTTATGTTCTAAGGTGATTTACATAGAAATCCTAAATTGCACACTTGTAGTCAATTTGGCTTTCACTTGACCCATTCTAGGGCTTGTATATGTGATCCTTTTCATGTACATAATGTCTGCAAACAATCTTTAACGCACATGTTAGATACATATGAATGGAATGGTTAAGTCATTATCAAAATATAGGTAATGTATAACCTCTAGGTCAACATTCTCAACATTCAACATGTAAATTATTACAAGATGACTTATTACAACATGAATTACAATTAAATATTGAAAGAAGATTTACATGTCTATGAACAAGTATGCTAACCATGATCTTAACACAATATATACAACATGAACACTGCTCACTTCCTTTCTTTTCTCATATTCTAGCTCTGAACCTAAAACATACGTGAAACAACAAATCAACACAATGTGTTGTGTACATGGGCAGAAAGATGCATATATTTATGGTTTTGATAATTTTGAAAAGATTTGTAGAAAGAAAGAAAGAAGATCATAGAAAACATTTCTTGATTAAGCTAAATATGCCAAATTTAGTCTTTTTTCTAGATTAACTACATTACTAAGGTGGACTAGTACCAAAACATATATATATTGGGCCCATCCATGTGTACCGAGTCCTCTAGAGAACTCCCCATGCACCGTGTGCTCTAGGGAGGTGTACTAGTCAACATTAATCCATTCCCTCGTAAGGGGGATAATGAAAACCTTAAATAACTACAAAACATCTACTCATCATTTATGTTTTCAAGTGATAAAACATCGAGTACTATATAGTGTTACACCATCCAATATTTGCAAATAGAAGATAGCATACACACATATCATGATTGCAACCAAGAAAATCATAGTCATATACTTAAATAAAAACCCGCATACCTGAGTTCAAAAATTCCTATTATTTCTGGACCATCTACATCTTTGGGCATCACATTATAAAGACAAGATCACATATGTCTTGCATTAGATTCTCATCATCGACCCTAGTCATGACTTATTTTAGGGTTTTGCTTAGTCATTAAGGTATTCTCATAGTTAATTTTCTTGTCAAATTAAACTTAGGTTGCTAAGATTTCATATTAAGACACATAATCAGATTTTTTTTTTGGATCTGCATGGGCCGAAGCCCACCCCCTCTCCAAATAGGTGCTAGAGCCCGGATGACCCAAGAGGTTGGTAAATACAGCTGACCTGAGCGGGGAATCGAACCAGCGACCCTTCATGAGGGGCACGCTGGCTTGACCGCCCGGGCTACGCTGGCCGGGTATAATCAGATTATTTGGTTACATATGTTTATGTGCATATATTAACCCTAGGTTACATGTATTAATCATGTTATGGTTTTCTCATCATGTTAGGATCATTTAACATCTATAATTATTTTTATGTATAATTATGATTTCAAAGTTAAATATGAGGTTACATATGTTGATATAAGCTTGTACTGAATATTCCAACATTTATTGACCATATATGTATTTTAAACAACTTATTTGGGGTTATTAGTCCTAGATAGATATATGCAGCAAATTACATCTTTACATGTCCAAGCATGATCATAACTAACATCATATGGACTAAATGTCATATTTTAGAATTATTGATGCATTATCATATTTTTAGTGATTATTTGGTATTTATTACTCATGAAACAAGTGTATAACATCTTACATGATATCACTGACATTTAAGCTTCAAAAATTGATATACTGGCCCCGTGTTGTTTTACTCATTTTTTCTGAACATTTTGGTATTTTGTTTATATTTTTCAAACATTGTATTGATTTATTACGAATTATGCAAGATCACTATATTTTCTGGGATTTTACCTTCTTATGGCCAATTGGGTGTTACCACATGGATCCTCTGGGTGGTCCTGCTCATCACTTGGGCTAGGGTTAGGCCACCAGGTTTACTGGCTTGACTAGGTTTGGGTGTGATTTCCCCGACCAGACTGGATCAGTTCTCCATCTCTCCCTCGCATGCAATCTACTGCGGATGGGAGTCTTGAGTTCCATCCTCCAGAGCGTGCACGACACCACTTGTGCTACATTTTTTACGAGTCTCCATGTATTTTTCCTTTGTGAACTCTTCTTGGTCAGCCTTATCCGCCGTCATGGTGGTTCCTGGATTGGGGATCCTCCTCGCATCTTGGTGACCACATTAGTGGCTGCTTCATCTGCGGTGGAGATCAGAAGGGGGAACAAGTCTGTGTTGGATGTTGGAATCTCATGCGTCAAGGTCCAAGGAGGTACCTTTGACTCAAGTTAGGCACCTGATCTTGATCTAGGATATGTCCCCTAGTTTCCACCGCCGCCAAGACTAGAGGGGGGGGTAAAATTTTACTTGCCCCTCATCTGAATCTGCCAATGATCCAAATTGTTATAGACTGACTTCCACAAGAGGATTTGGTCCCCACTCCTCCTCATCTACTCCTCCTGAAGAGATCATCCTCTGAGTCTCTCTATGGCAAGAGACTGTGGTGAGGCACCAATCAAGGTTTCCGCTGTGGTGAAGGTCAGAAGGAAGAAGAGGTTCACAAGGTTCCTAATCCCAAAAGATGGATTCTAAAGCATTGGATCACCTTGCTAGATGCCATGTTTCTCTAAAAAACAAACAACTATGTCTATAGCTGTCCTCCTGAACCCACCTTCATCAAAACACACCTTCTTCTCCACCATGGTGGAGCTCGATTGCTAAAAGCCTGCAATAGTTTGTAGTAGTGGATGGTTAGGTGGTATGAGAGCCCAACGAGGAAAGTTTCTCAAATTGGAATCTTATCTCTGATTGATCAACCCCCCTTGAAGGTATTCTTGTCTCTACTATAAAAGAAATGGATAATGAAGAATGTAGAAAATAGTTGAACTCCCTCATCTATCTCCTCATTCTATGATAAAGGGGTTGTTGGAAGGATCCGAGTCTTGTGGGGCTAGTGGCTTGCTCCTATTCTTGATCATTTTCCCCTTACTTTGGATTCATGGCACATGGGACTCAGTCTTTGGGGTACCACCTTCTCCGCAAGAAATAGATGTAGAAGATGAAGCATGATGCCGCATTACTAACCTAGGGTTTGGATGGTTCCATGAGCCTAGAACATGATTTCAATATAGTCATAGAGACATCTACCAAAGGTGGTTGTGCGACACATCCTAATAAAACATATCTTTGAAATCATACAGAACATTACTCATTTATTCAAATCCTAAACATCTATATCTCCCAAATGCAATCCCTAAATAGGATGCAATTTATGATTATGGATATATGATCACCAACTCCAGTATTCCACCAAAAATGGGCTCAAGATACATGTATTTGGCCACTCGCATAAATTCCTTGAAATGGGATCACTTCACTACTCAAATAGAACATTAAATGAATGTTTAGCCTCATAAATTCTCAATTCAATTAACATAAGAAACTCTTCATAAATGCACTCAATTATGTGTGATAATTGCCAATGGAATCTTAGGATGCATTTTCTTGGGTGAAATGAGTCCATAAGTGAATAGAATTAGAATTAATTAGGGATTGGTCATCTAGATAACTTTCATGGACCTCACATGTTATCTTAGCTATCAAACCCACAAAACCAAGGTTATCACATATAGCCTCGACCAGTCTTCTAACCAAAGAGAAACCAAATTTAACCCACCTATAAATGCCCTCCTTGCTACTATCCTTTCATTCATTTGAAGGAGCATTAGTTGCAACCGTATGCGCCTACAGAGAATCCATGGGAAATTGATGAAGGTCCATTAGGGCTTGCTGAGCTACTATTCTTGGATGTATGTGTGACATCGAGTTTCCCCTGGACGATTCAAAGGATTTTAACCATGTTCTTGCTTCCTTCAAGTAAGATCTTTCTCTTGAAATTGGTTTTCTTGTTGTTCCTCCCTTTCATCTCTTCTACATGGTCAAGGTTCATGGTATCCATAGTGGAAGCTTGTGGATGTGGATGAAGAATGTTATTTTCTTCCTTTCTATCTAAGATACTTTCATTCATGGAGTTTTTGTGGATCCCACTTGGTGCTTTATTGCTGATTTCGAAGTTTTACCTCTTGAAGCTTCATTTCATCTCTACCAAAGTGAGTGATATAACCTTACAAGAATTTCTTGCTTACTTTGTTTACATACATGACTATAATATTACTCTAGAAATTAATAAAAATGCTAAAAGATGATCTTTTAAGCACTATTTTATACAACAAGATGGTCATATGATTTCTTAAATTTTGTTTAGACTCTATGCATACATTCTGTTGTAAAAGTGAACTTCTCTTGGAATATGAAGGCTTGAAATTCGAATTTATAAGTGAAATAACTTTTAAAATTTGTTAATATTTTGGAGACTTGTATCTAGTACAAAGGAAATCTGACTCATGTACTACTACTTATTGTATGATGATTATCTATGCAAATAATGGACATGTAAATATTGTTGTGATGATATAACGATGGTTGGACAAAACCCTAGTACTAAAAGTAGATCATACATGATGGGTTTTGTGCATATGATTTTGTATTACTTGATAATATCATAGTTCTTACATCCATTGGACTGTTATAATGAAATTTTGAGTGTTGACTTACTTCTCATAAAGCTTTGTGCAAAGTTTCAGGTGTTGATGATACTCCTATGATTAAATTATTACTATTTTTCTCATGGTGATAATTTGGATTTTGTATACCCTAGTTTGTGGCTGATTCTCTTTACAACTAAGGGTGGATATCTAGGCCTAGATGGAGTGATAGAAAATTGTTTTATACATTTTATATCTTCTGAAGTCCCAGACCCCACATTATTTTATAAGTATCTTTTAGATGTTTGTATGTAACTTAATTGATGCATTCAAAAATACTTAACTAACTTAAGTAATTAAGTATAACCTTAATCATGTTGTGCCCTGAGATTGTAGAACTATCTCAGTGTTAGGACTTCTTAGATAGTGAAAAGAGTAATATGAAAGGATCTCATAGTCATATAATGCTGAGCATATGAGGATGCAAGGTGGGTATATCCATGCCATCCTAATCCCAAGGTTCTAGAAAGTGGTTGTGGTTGTGTCTCAGATGTTGATGTAATTGATAGCAACTATGGTCATAACTAGGATTTGGGGGTTTATACCCTAGTTTCTAGTGCCATGGTCTATGTACCCAAGATAGACTAATTTGTTTTAGTAGTTGGGCCAATGTGCCACTATGGTTGTTACTCATACTAATCGAGGGGAGGATATCTTTTGGATTCTGGTCATCCTAGATCTTATACGGGGTTGATTAAGACTGTAGTGGTGACTTAGTAGTTTGAGTGATATGCCTCAAACTTCCCCAGGCTTTATAAAATGTATAATATCCAGCCATGTAGTATATCTATGAGGCTTATATAATGAATCACATTCTATGATAACCATTACTTTACTTTCTTTTCTAGTCCTTATATGTGATTCGTATTCTGGAAAACAAGGTAAACAATATTTGAACTTTATATATATATATATATATATATATATATATATATTTCATAGTTTTTTAACTTCGTTATTCCATCTACCCAATGTATATAACTACACCTTCTTGTAAGCAATAAATATTATTTGAGGTTATATCATATTAGGGGGACATAGGTCTCGCCTCATGGATTTCCACACCATTTTTAGGTGATTGATGGGGAGTTAGAACCTTAATAGTCAGGAGGCATAGTTTGAAGACCTATAGAGGCTAAGAGGTTGGTTTGGTTGTGTAGAGTTGTAGTTTTGTCCCTATACTCTTAGTTCTGAGAAGGTTTTTTTTGTAGATGATGCATATTGACTTGAGGTTTTGGTTGTATGTCATGTGGCACATTTAAAGGTTTCAATTTTTTTGGGCAATATCTTTAGTATTCAGGTTGTGGCTGAGGCCATGAAGCTCTTATAATGTTACCTAAAGTGAATATGCATGTGAGGTTGGACATCTGTATAAATGTCTCCAGTAGAATGTTGAAAATTTATTTGGTTTAATTATGTACCTTTTTGTTAATATGGTTAATAACTTTTTGATTGGCATTTTGGTTTTGAGTAATCTCAATTAGCATGACAGGTTTCCACATTTGGTGATATTAGAGCCTTAGATTTGCTAAGTCTACGGGGACATAAGACCTACATTGTTGTCTATGTGCTTATGTATCCAACATATCTAACAATGGTTTATGTTTGAGAAGATATGTCCAGAGAACATGAAGAACATGCTGACAGTAGCTTTGCATTTTCTTTAGGTGGTGGTAGGAGATAGGTACAAGATGACAATACCTAAGACGGGACCAAAACAACCTGATCCACCTCCATTTGACCCTAAAACCATAGGTAATCCAAACTTTTAGTCTATTTTTGGACATCTGATGGCAATGATCATGCATCTGGTAGACAGGGCACCTGCACCTCAGCAAAGGTCACTTGTCCCAAATGTTGAGTCTCAGGGTCCACAGAAGACCTTTGAGAGGTTGAAGCATGTAGGATCCATAGAGTATGTGGGCACAACAAACCTGATAGATGCATACATGTGGTTGATAGAGTTGGAGAAGGCATTCATGATTCTAAATATCTCTGAGGAGGATAAGGTGAAGCATGCAACCTACCTCCTAAAAGGTAGTGTTTCCCACTGGTGTACCATTGAGGAGGGAGAAGAGACTAGGAGAGGTGGTCCACTGAGAAGAGTGTTAGTGATATCTTGTCAGTCGTTACTCCCTAGAGACATATCTGGAAGAAAGGATGGATCAGTTTGAGTGCTCACACCAAGGATCATGGTTTGTAAATGACTATTTGGTGAAGTTTATGGAGTTTTTTAGGTTCTTTCCTCACATGGAAGTCACAAAGAAGGAGAGGATTAAAAGGTTTGAGAAGGATTTGAATGTCGTGTTGACACGAACAACGTAGCCTTGGAGTCTTGTGAGAAGATTACCACCTTATTGGAGTTTGTGAGAAGGATAGAGAGGATGGTTATGGCTCATTGAGAAGCCAATTTCAAAAAAGAGGTCAACCCAATTTTAAGGAAAATTGTCTGGAAGTTTCAAGAAAACAAGGTTCTCCTCACCAGAAGTAGTTATAATAGAGGCCAATGATGTTTGAGCCAAGGACACAAGTGTAGATAAATATGGCTATAGATCAGGCAATGGAAATAAAATTTAACTCCCATATTCCCTTTGAGTAGTTGATCATGTAAATAACTAAGTAATAAGAATGATGGCTAGCAAGGTTATACCTAGTCTTGGAGAAAGTCCAATAATAGTTCCCACACTGTAACATACACCTTTCTTCAACTTGCACCTCGACAACGTCAACGTCAGCCTCTTGGTTGTTGACCATAGACAATAGTTGACTTTGTCCTATGAGATATAGGAAATGGCCTCCTTGCCTCTATAGTAGTCCACATAGACCATCGACAGCTTCTTTCATTCTAGAAGAGCAGATTAGAAGGAGTTGTCACTTCAATTTGGTTTACTAGCACCAACCTATTTTCCTACAATTGTTCTCCCTTGTCATCCCTGCCTTTGATGGGTAGGACTTACTCAGGTTCTCTTGGTTACTACAACTAGAGAAGATAATAATTGTGAGAGTGATTGATGTGTCTCTAGAAAGCCTCAACTACCCCTTTATTTATAGAAGGGTCAGGGTCAGGAGTTCTAGTATGTATAGAAGTCAAAGGGGACAAGATTTCATGAACTTTTGTAACCTTAGAGCGAAGAAATGGTTAGTTTTAGAGGTGAACTGACCGTTTGGCATGTGGGATGATTGGATCAATCTTTGAATTGATTGTTTCATCATGTTTCTAAATCACAATTGTATTTGCAATTCATATCCAATTAATACATAACATGACGTCAACACTAATCCTTGATTTAATGGAATTGATCAACCAAACAGTCAGTTCACAACCTAAACTGGTCAGTTCATAAACTTGACCGATCGGTTCACCTCTTAGACCGGTCAGTTAATGGAAAGGATTGCCAATGTTGGTCACTTGACCTGACACTTTGAAAAAATCAGTTCAACACTTGAACCGATCGATCAAAGTCCAATCGTTCAACTTTCAACCAATGATGTTTAAATTGAATACCTAACTCTTTCTTAGCCAAGTTTAAACTACATTCATGAACAAAATCCTATTTCAAGTGGATCCTATGTGCATGACCTTGTAGGTTCTAGGTTACATTGGCAGTGAAAGTCTATAACTAATTTATGACATCACAAACAATTAGCGGTATCTCATAACACATCATTACTACCGAAGTAATCTAAAGTTGGAGAACAACTTCAACCTACAATATGTGATTGGTGTTATAATGATCATTTAATTCCTTTGTCACTGATATCTAGATTGAACTCGAGGCATGGAATTGTCATTCTCTCAACATTCAATCCATGTTCCTTGTACTAGAGCAGTCTGTTTGAGATATATGTGAACTCAATATCATATATTGATACACATGTGCATTCACATGCTTTTTCTTAGTCTCAATTATCAAGTGGTCTGAATATCAAACTCTTATAGGAGGGACAAATGCCATCTACATCACTAATAATCATCCCCACGTGTCACAATGTACCTGAACACCACCTTTATGGTAACCCTTATTCAAGGTGACGGTGGACGATGCAAATGACATGTGATGAGTTTAGTGACTTCAGGTCTAATAACAACAATCTGCACCATCACTATGAGAGATGATTCTGACTACCATTCATGGTTTCCATGTGTCACTCTCAAGATGGTTCTATCAAATACACTATTCTCCAACAAGTATCTATGTGTTTTTTATCATATATCATGACTAATGAGATTCTATCATCAACCAACTCACACTCTAGTCTTATGTGTTATTGATGTCGATCAACCTTCCACAATATCATCCAACTAGGGACATAAAAAAAATGTATACAATCTTGACATCCATATGATCTTATTGTCCAAATAATCAACCCAAAGAGATACGTCATTGAGTAATATCATTCTTTAGACAACCATTATGTTTCATCATTATCTCATAATTGAATAAAATAGAATAAATTAGAAGATTGTATTTATTATTAATCAAATCATTTACAAGATATGCCATTACAATCATCATATTATTGGCTCTTTGGGCAGACATACCAACAAACTCCTACTTGCAGGTAGAGCCAATTACTGAGAGATCTTATTCATAGTGATATTAAACATGTCCATCATGTTTCTACTGTGCAAGTCCTAATCCAGTAGGTTAGAAAAATTTTCCACTAGTCAGTGTATTGCATGTTTCACACCCCTTCGTTGAACTACCTCTTGTATTAGATGGAAGTGCCACATTGTTGTCGTAGTATATCTACTATATCATCAATGGATGCAACCTCCCATCAGTTCATCTATATGAACTCCTTGATCCATACAATATCCTCTGATGTGTTCATAACACTAGGATACTTAGCTTCTGTAGTAGAATTAAACAACTGTCTATTGATCAAAACCTTTACATCTTACAACTCTTTTTTAAGGTCAAATACAAATTTTAGATTGCGATAACTAATTTTGTTTGTCATTTTGGAAGCTTGCATCGGTGTAACTCTTTACACCCAACTCTTCCTTATTGCCATAATCTAGGAACTAATCCCAAGTGCTTCTCAAGTACTTATGGACGTTCTTTATGGCATTCCAATGACCTTCATTAGAATCTGACTGATATTATCTCATCATGTCCAATACATACAAGATAATGGGATGAGTACACTATATTCCATACATGATAGATCTATCATGGAACCATTCTTACCCCAATCCCAATCTCACTACCTAGACAGTGGTAAAGGGATTGAAGCACCCATCCCTATGTGGCCCAATAGGATTTATCACACTGGCATATATAATAAGAGATAATAACTCAAAAACTAGATATTTAAAGAACAACTAACCCAATATGGAGATATATTTGATTTATCTTTCTCATTAGAGTATGTAGAGTGTGGAAGCAATCTTATTCAGTAGTCCATTTGTATTGCCTAAAATCAAGAAAATCAAGACACAATCATGCAATTGTACGGTATGCTATAAAAATCAAGTAACATAGTTTATAAGAAAATAAGTATACTTGGAAGGACTTATATTCAAAAGAATAACAAATGATTTCCAAAACCAATATCATTTGACAAAATGTTTATTATTCAATGATTCAATTTTTATTACGAGTTCCCATTATGCTGTAATCAAATAAGCATGCTTATATATTTTGTGTGACTCTGTTACCCCAATGCGATGGGGAAGGTCACTAGGCTCCTTCTCACCATAGGAACATAGGAGACCAATGCACAAGTCCCACCTCCAAATGAGGGGGTTGTTGCACTCAATATCAACATTATCAACATTATCAATATCATCATCATTATCAATATACAGGCAGTCATAATGGGCATGAAATTTATGTTTTCATGTTTTTCAAAATATAGTATAGAAAAATAGAAGACTAATCATAGGGAACAATATCTCATCCAATTAAGTAACCAAGTATACAATCAAGAGATACATAAAAGTATCTTCAATACAATCAAGGAGGAGTTATATAATAGCTTACCTTCCACCGAAGATTTTGAGTATAGATCCACTAGTAATAGGTCAACCCTTCGAGTTAGATCCTAAAACACGATGTTTGGATCAAGGGTCAGGATCATGATATTTGGAGATCATGTTTCAATATTCGAGATTAGGGTTACATTTTCCTAGGTAAACCTTAGGGTTAGGTGATCAACTTATGTGCCATAATATTTCGATATGTCTAATATTATTCAAGTGTCAAGAATATTCCAAGTGTGGATGACCTACTTAGGTTTTCTAGGATCATATGAGTAAACCCTAATGATCAATATTCAAGTCATCATTAAATTCTATTTTATCATTATGGTACTTAATATAATTGGAATTCAAGATCATATTGATGGGTCAAAAGTACATCAAGGGTTTTGCAAAACTAAGACCAATATCAAGATTACTCATTATCCATTATAATCAAGATTGAATCAAATAAATAGATCTAGATCACTAATTATTCATTTTCAAGAGTAGATGATTCAAATAGATTATATCTAGTTTACAAGATAATAATTAGAGTCCAAATCTAGGGTTTCAAAAGATTAAACATCATTATTGTGCCATTAGATAAACTAAATAAGCAAGAGATCAAATATAGCTATATCTGTGAAAAACATTTCGAATCTTGTCTTAAAAGTATTTTTAAATGATCCATTGGATTTTTTTGATCAAAATAGACTAATTATTCGTAATTTTTGGATCTAGGATGCATTTTCTATGATTTAACCAAGATCTGAGTATTTTATTGATTTTTTGAGTTGAGAGGAGCAAAAATACCTTAATATGGAAAAAAAGATGGTCGTCGGATGGACCAGGAATGGATGAGATGGATCCATGCAGGCGGGGTGGCTCACTTGGGGGTTCAGGCCTTTGATTAGCCGGTTCAAACTTCAAATTAGCCGGTTTGATCAACGGTTCATTTGGGTCTGTTTGTTTGACTTGGACCGATGGTTCTCGGCCCCTTTCTCTTACGCAGGCTATCTCGCAATCCCAGAGAGGAGGCGGAGGCACAAGGGGGGATCGGGGTAGGAGATGCCGGCGTGGCAGGAGGAGGTGCCACCCGGACTCACAAAGATCCAGCGAAGCAGGGGGTGGTCAAAAGAAGGAGCCTGGCAGTGTGAGGGTGAAACGCCCAACTAGCTTATGCGGCAGCATCGCATAGAACAAGAGAAGAAGGAAGGGGAAATCGGGGGTGCTCGATTCCAAGAAGGAGCACAGAATGGGGGAAATCTCATGTAGAATGATGAGTGAGTGATATGCGAGGGTTTTTATAGCACTAGGACTGGGTTTAGGGCTTGGACTATCTTTGGTGGCAGCCATGGCCATCGGTGTGAGAGGGGGAGGTGAGGAAGGTGTTTTAGTGGCTGGTCAGAGCATTATTGGTGGTCAAATTAGAGCTGGATCAATTCGAATTTGTGAGGGGAGCATTTTGGCGCGCTTCAAAACTTGAATGGAGGGCATGGGCGGGAGATCTCGCTCTTGACCTTCATTTACTCCTCCCCACTGATTGTGGGAGGTAGAAGATGAGTTTGTGGCCATTGGATCAAGCCTGGACCTGCAAGAGCCAGATCCAAGGGTTGTGGCTCACCCCTGACCCTTTACCGGATAGCTGACTTGGAAAAGCCAAATAAAAAGGCAAAAATAAAGGGATTTTGAGCACAAAACTTCCAAAATTCATAGAAAATCATAGGAATGTCCAAATGACATGAAATTTGGACCATAGATTTACAAAAATGTGGAGAATATTTAGAAACAATTTGAGAACCATATGATGAAGTTTGATGTATCAATTCGATTCTTTGAACAAAGTGATGATTGAATCTAATTTGAGGTGTTATAATGTGTATAAAAACTACATTGATCACCATATTTCATATTTGAGTCTCAATAATGATTATGAAGACACAAATTTGTTTTGGGACCATTAGTAGGTATAATGAAGACACAAAATTCCACCTTGTCACATCCTTCCCTCCTTAAAAGGAATTTTGTACCCAAAATTCAAAAACATCCTCAAATTAGAATTGTCCAAATCTAGATCATATCCTCAATTATTTGAACATCCTCAACTATATAATTAAAATTATGTCCTCAAATACAACTAGTTCAATAATCATAATTTGGATTCCATGTTCCATATCATAACCAACTTGGTATCAATATCATTCCATCATCGAGCAATTGAGTATCAAGGTCAATGCATCATTTGAGTCACAAATATGGGAAGTATCATATTGATCACAAATTTGGAGGGATCATATTTTAGGTCAGGCAAATACAGTTTTTAAATCATGTGTACAAGGTGACTTTCAATCCCAAAATCTCAGGGTCCTAGCCTCTACATTGGCCTAGGTGGGGTTATATATCCATGATTTGAGATTTCATATTTCAACATTTTGAGACAAAATCATGCTTTCAATATCATTATTTCAAGGTCAAAATCAATGGGAAGGTCCCACCCTCGTCCTAATGAGAGATAAACCCTAAGTCATAAATCGAGAGAGTCAATATAGTCGTCATTTCAAACATTTCAAAATTTTGGGATTATGAGAGTCACTATTTATATATTGAGTGTGGTCTCAAGATCCATATCATGATTCAAGATTTTGTACATCAATATCAAGAGTTGAAGTTTAGACATCAAGATCATATGTATAAATATTCCAAAGCTAGGGTTTTGATTCCTATTTAGACCTTGGGGGAGATCACTCATCTATATTCAATTTTGAGAAATAATATTCAAACATTATTCGAGCAACATATCAAGATTTCATTATCATTGTATCCATTGTTGATGAATGATCTACACCTAGGTCTATCTAGGAAGTCAACCACAAGCTATAGTCAATATTGTCATATATCAAGATCATTATCAAATCAATATTCAAGATTGAGTATCAACAATGGGTTTAACCTATTAGACTTAGGTCAACCAGACAAAATAGGGTGGAAGGGAATTCCTTTCCAAACTCTAAATAATCAATAGAATGAAAACTTAGAAGTAGTCATAATAGGGATGTGACCTAGGTTAGGGGAGTCATGAGACAACTACCACCCTAATCTGGTAAATTACCAACATTAGTCATTATCAATTGAGCTTATTCAAATAGGGAGAGTATCCATGATTAAATCATATTCCATAAGGTCATGACATCAAAAAAATTCTAGATCATAATAAGAAAATAATGTTGAGATTTTACAAATTCAAGTTAATATTTGCATTCCTTTCCTTTCATGATCAAGGTAGTAATATAATTTGGAAATCGAGGATTAGAATTTGGAATTCGAGGAATTAGAGAATAATAGTGCAAAATCTAAGCCCATAATCATCACATCAAAATTGAGATTGCAAAAGGAATCAATGGTCAATAGGAAAACTGCTTTTTGCATCATAGTTTTACATCATGACTTTGTGAGTCTTAGACTTAGTCACTTTATGGCATAGCCATGATATGTATCAAATAGGGTACGACTTTGCTTAACTATGTTGAGGTTTAGTAAGTAATAGTGCAACATGAACTTAATCAAATAGGGACCTTATCAAAAATAAGGTATAAGGAAGTCATCCTTATTTCACCATATCATAATTTGCATCATTTACCTCAAACATAGGAAGCATATAGTCAAGATTGAGTGTTCGTGATATTAGGGTTCATAAGTATTTTCATCCACGATAAAGTTTTCAAAATTAATTGATCAAAATCGAGTTTTCAAATTTAGGTCAGATCATGGTATCAACTTTCAAAATTTAGTAATATTCATTTTTACCAAGCATAAGCTACCCATAATCGAGACATCATGTGGTAAAGGTCACAAGAAAGGACCAAATGAGGAGATGAGAAATCTACCTAATATTCATCTACATGGGTGGCTTAGGATAGTCCTTAAAGAAGAGATGAGATGCTAGGAGACTCTCTAGGGTTTCATAAGAGAACCTTTAGGTCCAGTTCTGGATCAATTAAGGCCAGGTAGAGCGGGGTATCTCAGCCATTATGAATACGGATAGGAGAAATTATGCTAGGACCCCGAGCATAGACACCTCAATTTTCACCATTATGAACATTAGGGTTTCTTGGGTGTAAGAGACTTGAGAAATTATTTACTTCAAGTATATGGGAGTGTGTAAGCTCTGAAACCAACTGTCATGAAACCATTCTTACCCCAATCCCAATCTCACTGCCTAGACAGTGGGTAAGGGATTGAAGTGCCCGTCCCTAAGTGGCTCGATAGGATTTATCACACTGGCATATATAATAAGAAATAATAACTCAAAACCTGGATATTTAAAGAACAACTAACCTAATATGGAGATATAGCTGATTTATCTTTGTCATCAGAGTATGTAGAGTGCGGAAGCGATCTTATTCAGTAGTCCATTTGTATTGCCTAAAATCAAGAAAATCAAGACACAATCATGCAATTGCACGATACACTATCAAAATCAAGTAACACAGTTTATAAGAAAATAAGTATACTTGGTAGGACTTATATTCAAAAGAATAACAAATGATTTCCAAAACCAATATCATTCGACAAAATATTTGTTATTCAACGATTCAATTTTTATTATGAGTTCCCATTATGATGTAATCAAATAAGCATGCTTATATATTTTGTGTGACTCTATTACCCCAACGCGATGGGGAAGGTCACTAAGCTCCTTCTCACCATAGGAACAAAGGAGACCAATGTACAAGTCCCACCTCCAGATGAGGGGGTTGTTGCACTCAATATAAACATTATCAACATTATCAACATTATCAATATCATCATCGTTATCAATATACGGGCAGTCATAATGGGCATGCAATTTATGTTTTCATGTTTTTCAAAATATATTATAGAAAAGTAGAAAACTAATCATAGCAAACAGTAGCTCATCCAAGTAAGTAGCCAAGTATACAGTCAAGAGATACATAAAAGTATCTTCAATACAATCAAGGAGGAGTTATATAATAGCATACCTTCACCGAAGATTTCGAGTATAGATACACTAATTATAGGTCGACCCTTTGAGTTAGATCCAAAAATACAATGTTTGGATCAAGGGTCAGGATCAATATATATGGAGATCATGTTTCAATATTCGAGATTAGGGTTATATTTTCCTAGGTCAACCTTAGGGTTAGGTGATCCACTTATGGTCCATAATATTTCGATATGTCTAACATTATTCAAGTGTCAAGAATATTCCAAGTGTGGATGACCTACTTAGGTTTTCTAGGATCATATGTGTAAACCCTAATGATCAATATTCAAGTCATCATCAAATTCTAGATTATCATCATGGTACTTAATATAATTGGAATTCAAGATCATATTGATGGGTCAAAAGTACATCAACGGTTTTGCAAAACTAAGACCAATATCAAGATTACTCATTATCCATTATAATCAAGATTGAATCAAATAAATAGATCTAGATCATGAATGATTCATTTTAAAGAGTATATGATTCAACTTGATTAGATCTAGGTTACAAGATAATCATCAGAGTCAAAATCTAGGGTTTCAAAAGATTAAACATCATTATTGTGCCATTAGATAAACTAAATAAGCAAGAGATAAAATATAGGTATATCAGTGAAAAACATTTGGAATCTGTCTTAAAAGTTTTTTTAAACGATCTATTGGATTTTTCTGATCAAAATGGACTACTTATTCATAATTTTTGGATCATCGATGCATTTTCTATGATTTAACCAAGATCTGAGTATTTTATTGATTTTTTGAGTAGAGAGGAGCAAAAATACCTTAATATGGAAAAAATGGCCATCGGATGGACCATGAATGGCCGAGATGGATCCATGTAGGCGGGGTGGCTCACTTGGTGGTTCAGGCCTTTGATCGGTCAGTTCAAACTTCAAATTAGCCAGTTTGGTCAGTAGTTCATTTGGGTGCGCTGGTTTGACTTGGACCGGCGGTTCTCAACCCCTTTCTCTTGCGTAGGCTATCTCGAGATCCTAGAGAGGATTTGGAGGAGCCTTGCCAGCACAAGGGGAGATTCGGGAAGGAGACATCGACGCGACAGGAGGAGGTGCCGCCCAAACTCACAAAGATCACGCGAAGCAGGGGGTGGTCAAAAGAAGGAGCCTGGCGGTGTGAGGGTGAAACGCCCAACTAGCTTATGCAGTGGCATCGCATAGAACAAGAGAAGAAGGGAGGGGAAATCAGGGGTGCTCGATTGCAAGAAGGAGCACGAAATGGGGGAAATATCCTATAGAATGATGGAGTGAATGATATGCAAGGGTTTTTATAGCACTAGGACTAGGTTTAGGGCTTGGTCTATCTTTGGTGGCAGCCATGGCCACCAGTGTGAGAGGGGGAGGTGAGGAAGGTTTCTTGGTGGCTGTTCAGAGCATTATTGGTGGTCAAATTAGAGCTGGATCAATTTGAATTCGTGAGGGGAGCATTTTGGCTCACTTCAAAACATGAATGGAGGTCATGGGCGGGAGATCTCACTGTCGGCCTTCATTTACTCCTCACCGTTGATTGCGAGAGGTAGAAGATGAGTCTATGGCCATTGGATCAGGCCTAGATCTGTGAGAGCCAGATCCAAGGGTTGTGGCTCACCCCTGACCCTTTACCCTGATTGCTGACTTGGAAAGGCAAAAAAAATGCAAAAATAAAGGGATTTTGATCACAGAACTTCCAAAATTCATAGAAAATCATAGGAATGTCCAAATGACATGAAATTTGGACCATAGATTAAAAAAAATGGAGAATATTTAGAAAAAAATTGAGAACTATATGATGAAGTTTGATTTATCAATTTGATTCTTTGATCAAAGTGACGATTGAATCTAATTTTAGGTGTTATGATTTGTATAAAAACTACATTGATCATCATATTTCGTATTTGAGTCTCAAAAATGATTATGAAGACATAAATTTTTTTTTTGGACCATTAGTAGGTATAATGAGGGCCAAAATAGTAATTTCATCATACTTATACAAAAATTTTCTTTGTCACAAGATCCAACTACGAATGCATATGGAATCTCACTCATGTCTTCCGTTCTTCATAAAAATTGGAATATTGGGATCTTAAGAGACTGATATCATCTAACATGGACATATTTTCTCTCATTGGTTCTAGTATGCTAAACCCTTTTAGCATCTTGACAATGTATGTTCTCTTATGTCATGAAGCTTTCTTGATCTATCTTTATTGATATAAGTTCCTATCACATAGGATGCTTCACCTAAACCCTTCATAGTGAAGGTGCTTTCATGCTAGGTTTCAATACTTATAGTATTGGAATGTTATTCCCCATCAACATGTGGAATATTAATATTCTCCCACTAAATCTTTTGCAACCATAGATTTCATCTTCATTTTCTACTAAAGTCAAACTCTTTGACTATGTTGTCAAATTGAAAGTTTCAGTTTTGAGATGCTTGGTTCAATCACATTTATTGGCCTTTGTAACTTATAGACTTTATTAGTTAATGGGGCTATCAAACCTTCAGGTTGTGTCACATACACATCCTATAAAGTATTTCTATTAAGGAATGTAGTTTTAATATCCTTATGCCAAATGTCATAGTCTTGATAAGTTGCATTGTCAAGTATGATCTTGATGGACTTAACCATGGAAATTTGTAAGGTGATTTCATCATGTTCAACACCTTGAACCTATTTGAAACCCTTTGCAACCAATATTCTCAAACATCCATGTTAGTATTCTTCTTGAAAACCCAACAACACCCTATGGGTTTTTATTTCTTTCGATGGATCCATCAAGGTCATACCTTGTTCGTGTACATGGACTCCATCTTGGATACATGGCCTCAAGCCAATTCTCAGATTTTGGTCCCTCAATAGCTTCTAGATAGGTAGTTATCTCATCATATTATGAACAACCTACTTCCTTTTTGAGCTATAAGATATCATAATCTTTCAATCTCAAGGGGTGTTCTACTAGAACCGCGTGGTTTTGTGTTAAATACAGAACTTGAGATTCCACAACATTTTATGATTCCCCTTGTTCCTATTATACCACTTTAGGTTCAATGTTTTCTTGTTGATATCTAAATTTTCAAGTTCCAATTAACTCCCACTAATTCCTTACGAATCTGAATTCATGTTAAGGAATTCATCCATCCCAGTAACAAACACTTCTATTATTGGATTGGGATAAAAAGTAGTATTCAACAAACTTAACATGTTGTGGTTTGTGGACAAAGATTTTTTAAGAAACTATTTTCTTGAGTAAGATTTCAATCCTAATCCATATTGATATATATCGAGACACCTCGCATGCCATATCTCATATGGTATCTTTTGAACCATTTGAGATGGTACAATGTTTTAGTGTAAAGCATATGCCTAGAAGGAAATTATAAGATTAACTAGATTTATTGGTAATCACACCATGACTCACCAGGGTGTGATTCCTTCTTATTAATACATCATTATGTTTTAGTTAGAGTTTACTATGATATACTATCACTTCTCTTCAGAAGGTCATCAAACTCTTGGTTTAAAATATTTCAACATCGATCATATCGAAGTATCTTCATACTTTCACCAACGTGATTGCATACTTCATTCATGATCTTCTTGAACACTTCAAGAGATTCATATTTGTATTTCACTAAATACAAATTACCATATCTACTAAGATCATTAGTAGATATACTGAGGTACTAGTAACTACCTCTAGCATTTATTCAAAAGGTCTACATACATTAATATGTACAAGACCTAATAGAATATTTGCTTTCCCACTACATCTAGTGAAAGGTGTTGTTGTCATGTTTCCCAATAAATACATGCATGTTTGTCTTGGTTCAATAACCGAAAGTGTCTAGAAAATCATCATCATGGATTATAGAAATGCATTTCTCATTTATGTGCTCTAGATGACAATGCTATAAGTATTGTTTGAGTCATCAAGTTTTAATCTTTTGGTATTTACGCTACAAATATTTATCATTAGATCAAATAAATAAAGACCATAAGATATTTGGGAACATTCATAAAATATCTCATCTTTTGAAATAAAACATTGACTATACTTTATATGATTTCTACATTCATCCTTGTCCATACAAGATGCAGAAACTAAAATGTTTTTATTATTGGTAGGTATGAAATAGAAATTTATTAACTCTATTGCATTCCCTATTGGAAGAGATAAATTATAAGTTTTGACTATATTGGAAGAAACTCTTGCTCTATTTGCAACTAACAAGTTGACCTTTCCTTTTTGTACAGGCTTACTTCTTTTCAGATCTCCATATTAAAAAATATGTGAAATCTACATCTGATATCACATACCCAAGATAAAGAATTAATTAACTTATCTCAATAATATGTATACCTAAAGTGTTGATCTCTATCCCCACCTTCTTCTTCTTCTTTAGTTCCTCCAGGTTAAGAGAGAAATTCTTCTTCTAGTGTCTACGATGGTGACAGTAGTGACAATTGCCTCCCTTGTTCACCCCTCCCTTTTCCTTGAGTGTTGAAAACTTTGATTTCTGGCCAACTTTACAAATCTTCTTAGCCTTGCCTTTGCCTTTAGAATTCCCCTTTGATTCGCTGATCATCATCAGATACTTGGGCTTTTCTTTCTTCATTTGTGCCTCATTTTTTCTCAACATGTCAAGTAACTCTATCAATGACTTGTCAAAGTAAATCATATTGTAGTTCATGACAAACTGACTATATGACTCTGAAAGTTACTATAGAATCACATCAGTGGAAAACTATGACCCCAGGGAAATCCCACTCTAGAATGTTTCTACACATACCAAATAAGCTTGAGCACATTAGGACCTACTGGATCTCCTTCTGTCATGTTATATTTGAAAAACACCTTAGAGACATCCTATCTCTCTTATCATGTCTGATCTTGGTACATGTTCATAAGATGTGTGACCATCTCAATAACATCCATGTACTCATAGTGGCTCTACAACTCATAGTTCATGGAGCGCAACATTAGGCATTTGAAATTGATGGTATCCTTGGTATGTTTCTTATAAGCATCCTAGTTAGCCTTAGGTGTAGTGGGAGTAGGTTCATATAACTCTTGTGTCTCTAGAGCTTGCACTCCTATGTGAGAACAATTCTCAGCGTCATGAACTAGTCATGGAAATTATTTCATTTAACTTATCCTACTCAAGGACTGATCTCAAGGAAAATATATTATTTGTTTCCATTTGATTCTACGAGAGAAATTTGCAATTTGTCAAAACATTTTTTATTTGATTTGATTGAAATGAATTTTAATGGTGCTTTTTTAGGTATTCAATTAATTATCGCTCCATCTATTTTGTTCAAATTGTTATCCCTCATACATCAATTTATAAGATTGCATCGTACAACCTTCTAGAGACCAAGACCCAAAACAATTGAGTTATTACCCAGCCAACACCAGTGTCCATAATCAATCTTTACATCTTATGAAATTCTTGGATAGAAGGTATTCACAACTCTTTTCCAAAGTAATCTACATGCTTCTAAGCACTTAATATCATCAATATCACTCAGTTAAGTTTGACCCAAAATCTAACATGATAGTAATGCACCCTGCTTGGCAGGTCACATTACAACCATCACACTTCCATGAGATGGATAACACACCACGCTTGGCGTGCCCCCATGCATAGTCGATGAAGATTTTTATGTGTGTTGCTAACAGAAAGCATCATAGACTTAATATGTTTGATTGAGGAATTATATATATATATATATATATATATATATATACATATATATATATATAAACACACACACATACATACATACATATCCAAGCACAACATACTATAGAACATATCATATACATGATATATCCCACAAAAAAAAACATGCAATTAAAAAAACATAAAAGATGGTTATGGCGGTACTATTGTAATTCCTTGGAGCCACAAGGAATTACTACCACCTAGGATCTACATCATATGTAAAAACCTATGTTATTGAATATTTGTGCTAGAATCATTCAGGGCTGATCGGTTTAATTCTTGAACCGATTGGATCACCTCCTGGTCAGTCAGTTGGTCTTTCAGATTAATCGTATGGCCTCCAATACAAACAATGTATGGACACATCCAAATGCTTGATTGGGCCACCATCTGATCTGTTTGCCTCCTCTTATCTTATGTCCTCTTGAGTCCTCCAGTCGATCAAGTCATATTTTGAAATGGGTGGTTTGCATGGTGTTGAACATCTTCTTCATTGTAACAAGGATTCAAACTATCCTATTTAACATATTACATTGTAATAGAGAAACTCGAATTACATTCAAGGGGAGTATAGCAAGGAGAGAATAATAGTTTTACACATGGAAGAGAATATAGAGTCTTGGTACACAAATCAAGATGTCAATAGGAATAAACAACCATAACCAACCAAGAAAAAACAACTACGGTTATTGACCATAACCATGGTACACATCCACTAGAAAAACCAATTTTAGGGTGGTGTGTGTAAATTGCATATATATATATATATATATATATATATATATTTGGAAATTTTAGGTAAATATATTTCCAACCCTACAAGAGGGACAAAATTAAAAGCTATAGCTTATAGCTTACATGATAATGTGAAAAATGGAATTGGTTATAATTCCCAATTCCTAATTACAATAGGAGAGATATTGACTAATTTATCTTTATGCATATAGTAGAGAAATTTAATTTCTCTTTCAATATTATAGAAGAGAAATAAATAGTCTTTACTTTGAGACCCATGCTTCCTATTGTTCCTTTCTTGCCAAATGATTTGGACACATCCAATGATCATCCATAAGATCATAGTTTCCAAAGCTCTTCCTCCTCTTGAGTTTGCAACCTTAAGGTAGTCATATAGGTTATAGGGCAATCTAACATTGAGCTTGAGCTGAGCCTGTCCCCAAATGTATCTCCAATAAGAAAATCTACCAAAGAGATGATGAGAACTTTCATTCGACGATAGTCATAGGAAGCAGGTGTCATTAGCATTAGGATGCCAAGCTTTAATATGATCCATGGTAGGCAACATGTTTTTAATAGCTCTAAAACAAATTAAGATCCACCTTGGCCGATGAGACTAGAACCAAAGATTCTTGAAAGCATTATCAATGGTATTCTTTTGACGACATCTCTCCTAAATGAGCTCATCTTCAACATTGGTGAATTGTGGCCATAACTTAACCATTCTTCTCCAAGTAGTGGAATAACCCCATGTTTGAGAAGGATTAACATCAAGGTTGGGCCTGTATCTACTCCTCATCCAGATGCTCCAGACCGAATCACTATGCAACAATTTTTTTATTCTCCTGAGTGTGTGGAAATCAGCCAGTTCATTAAGGTTCTTGAGATTGAGACCACTCTCATTCCTAGGAAAAGAGAGCTTGGACCATGAAGCAGCATGAACCGGATTGCACCAAATAAAATCATTCATCATGATCTCCATTATATGTAGAGAAGCAAATGAGACCTCACCTTGGCAAAGCCAATAGTTAATTAACGCCATAGCACAGTGCTTGATGAGGACTAATCTTCCTGCCATAGATATCTTTGAACCTGGCCATCTAGCAATCATATCCCTTAGTTTGTCTAGGAAACCATGGAAGTGTCTACATCTTAGATTGCCACCAGCTAAGGGGAAGTCAAGATACTTGGTGGGCCACTCACCCTTCTGAATACCAATGATGGGGATTAACCTCTCTTTATCTCTGCAAGATTTCGACAGGTATAAGTTTGTCTTGCTTGGATTATACTTCATGCCTGAGGTCTTGCCAAAGTCCAGAAGGAGTTTCTTTAGGTTCTTCATGCTATGAGAACAACCTTGAGTGAAGATTAGGACATCATCAACAAACAGTAGATGGCTCATGACTCTAGTGCGTCTGATAATAAATGATTTGAGTAGTCCCAGTTGGTGTGCATTGTCTATCTTTCTACTCAGCCCTTCCATAGAAATAGCAAAAAGCAAGGGGGACAATGGATCTCCTTAGCGAAGTCCATTAGAGTTTCTAAATAGGACAACCGAGCTACCATTTAATAATAGAGAAAAAGATGGTGTTTGAACACATTGCTGGATCATGGAAATCCATTTTTCATTGAAGCCCAAACCTTGAAGAGAATCCCACAGATAAGACCATCGAACAAAATCGAATGCCTTAGTGATGTCGAGTTTGACACAGGTTGAAGGAGAAATGTTCTTGTTGTTGAAATTTAAGGTGAACTCCGAAGCTAACATGGAGCAGTCATCTATGCTTCTGCCATTCACAAACACACCTTGGTTAATGGAAATGATTCTTGGTAGCACTAGAGAAAGCTTTTTGGTAATTATCTTGGTGATAATTTTGTATAACATAGAGAAGCATGGAATGGGCTGAAAATCAGTACGTGAAGTGACCATATCCTTCTTAGGAATAAGGGTAACAAAGACATGATTGACTTGCCGAACCATGTTACCACCACTGAAGAACCATTGGATAGCTTTTGTTAAGTCTAAGCTGATGAGGTTCCAATCAGATCTATAGAAAAACCCATTGAAACCATCTGGTCCTGGACTTTTATTTGGTCCAATGTCCCAGACTGCCTCCTTGACATCATGAACATCAAGTATTTTACACAGATCTTCATTGTCTTCATCAGTGATCATCTTTGTCCATTCACAATGTAGAAAAGCATTTCCAATAGAAGAAGAAGAGGTATTGGGATGATTGTACAGACCTTCAAAGAATTGAGGAGTTTCATTGGCGATTTCCTGTTCATCATTCAGAGAGTTACCTGCATCATCAAAAATCTTAGTTATAGTATTAATAGCATCTCTTCTTTTGACCGTAGAGTGGTATAGCTTGGCATTTTTATCACCATTAGCTATCCAGTCTAAGTGGCTGTGTTACTAGAAGTATTTTTCTTCAGCATAGGATAGAAGCTTGAGTCTATCATGAGTAACCTTTTCTGCAAGAATGAGCTCAGTATTGAGAGGATTCCTCCCAAGAGCTTTTGAAATGTCATCCATTTCCATGATTTCTTTAGCAATATGGTTCTTAAGATTGAAGAATTCCTTCGACCATCTCTTGAGTTCAGTTTTGACAAGTTTAAGTTTCTGGGTGAAACTGAAGAAAGGATTACCAACAACCTGCTTGGACCATGTTTCATTGATTAGCTCTCGACATCCATGCCAATCCATCCAGAAATTTAGGAAGCGAAAAGGCCTTTTCTTCATCACCAAATGTTTAAGATCAACGTTAATGGAAGAATGGTCAAAGAAAGCACATGTTCTAATCTTCATCTTGGTACCAGGGAACTCAACCATGCCCATTGACGAGAGCATGGTCAAGTTTACAAGAAATGTGTTTGGCCACCCCTTATTTATTGTGCCAAGTGTAGATCTCATTGCCCAGAGATGGAAGTTCAACTAGGTTACAATTGTCAATGGCAATGTTAAACTTATTGAGAAAATGAGCAGGGACTTCCCTGCCACCAGCTTTTTCTTCTCATTTACAAATATTGTTGAATTCACCTATCACTAACCAAGGGTCATTTATATTAGGGTTGATTGTCTCAAGTGTACTCCATAGAGAAAGATGATCATGTGGAAGATTCCTAGCATAGATAGAAGTAAGGAAAAGAAGAAGACAACCTTTATTCTTACACGACATGGTGATGTGTTGATCATCCATGTGTTGCAAATTGATATCCCAAGATTTAGGATTCCATCCTACATAGATGTGCCTGTTAAGATCCTTCTCATGGTAAGTAATCCAACTCCAACCACTAGGAAGAATCTTCTCAGATGAGTTTTTCATGTAGATCTTTATTTTGGTTTCAACAAGAACAACAATGGTTGGTTTTAATTCATGAACAGTTCTTCTAACTTCTTTTTTCTTGTGTGGTTTCCCTGAACCATGAACATTGGTAACGAAGACAGTCATTCATGACCCCTTCCAGAAGATCAAGTACGTCATGACCCATTCACTCTTGCATTTTTGTCCACCTTCTTCCTTGGTGTCATGTAGATTTCACCATATTCTTTGTCGTAGCTTCCACGAGGATTGGAAACCCCCTCATCAGTTTGATCATCTATTACTATAACATCATCAGTTTGATTGTCTGTTACTATAGTCGTAGAGACCACAACAACAATCAGTGAGACAATGGCACTAGGTTCAGCCATAGAGAGTTCAGTAGGATTCACGACGTCAGGTATCACTGATACGACAATAGGTGTTTCTACACTAGGATTCATGACGTTGGGTACAACAGTAGTTTCTTATGTCTCCAAATTTGCAAACCTATTGCTTACTGGAACTGCAGGTGTCTCCGAGGTTTTGTCTACCACACAAGTATTGTTCTTCCTACTTCCGACTACCTTCCATACTCTCGTATCTTTGCCAGGTGCAGGTGGAATGCCTTTGGGATTCAACGGGCAGTCATCCACATTGTGACTAAAGACTTTGCAGTCTGGGAAACATTTTGGTAGGTGTTCATAAGTAATGGCAACATCCATTGGCTCATGCCAAGGCATATTAACCCAGATTTCCTCAAGGGGAGGTTCATCAGCTTCTACCTCAACCAGAGCACGAGCCTCACCCAAGGATTCATGGACAATGGATCAGTAGTCAATTCTCAGTAACTTCCCCACTCCACTGGCCACTATGCCAACAACACGAGGGGACCAGTTCTTGCCCATACTAGGGATGTTGATCTACACTGAAATATTACTGAATCGATCTTTGATTAAATCATCACCTGTCTTATAGACTTTGACGATCACTAGCTGTCCATCAAATCAATAGGGGCCACTTTCTATCATATTCTTCTTATCATCCGTAGCGTTGAAACATAGGAGAAAGAATTGATTTGGTTTAGAGTACATATCGAAACCTCCATTTGGTTTCGATATCCTAATGATCCAGGAAAGAAGATGATGATAATATGGTCTTTTGCCCATCACATAGAGGATGGCAGTGTGTTCCCATGACTTGTCCATCGCGTCATAGGTTTTGTCGTCAATGGTGAAAAACCTCTTACCTTCTTTCTTCTCTGGTGGGGGGTAGTCATGCACTTTGAATATTCTGATCCTTTGAGAACCTGGGCCCAAGCCATTATGTTCGCCACAGAAGAGGAACAATGCGCCTCCTTAGTGGTGGCCATAGGTCAAGGGTAGACGGGAGGGTAGGAGGGTGGAAGGGGAGGGGGAGGGATCCCCCTCTCTGAGAACCTTAGAGTTGTCTCCTAGATCGCCAGAGCGATCAGAGCAAACCCTAGGCAGTGGCGAACCAACGGTTCCTTCCATATATATATATATATATATATATATATATATATATATATATATATATATATAGGGATTGTATGTGGTATTTAGTCAGATATGCACATTAATCATTTTGTTTATTCACATTATTTGCAAAAAATAAATGATAAAAACCAAAATCCAAATATTTCGATTAAATCCCAAAGCATCATAAATTGATGTGGCTCTAATACCAATGTAGGAAAATATGGCTACAGATAAGGTAGTGGAAACAAAAATTTAACTACCATATTCCCTTTGAACAGTTGATCATGTCAATAACTATGTAATGGGAAGGATGGTTAGTTAGGTTATACCAAGTCCTGAAGCAATTTTAGTGACAGTTATGTCACAGTAGTGTGTACCTTTATTCAAGTTGAACTCCTGGTGGTTCACCATGAACAAAAATTTACTTTGTCCTTTGAGTTGAAGGAAATGGCATCCTCACCTCTATAGTAGTCCACACTGACCACTAGGAACTCCTGTTGTTCTAGAAGAATGGACAAGAATGATTTGTCCCTTCTACTCAGTGTACTAGTGACGTGTATTTTACTACGCGCTAAAAATGCAAGTGTACGCGTCGAGTAGTACAAACCTTGTGAGGCTCGAGTCGAACACAGGGATACTCGGAAATGTTGGAGACTCCTACTAACTATTTGTGATCAGCTAAGCCGAATAACAAATTGGGGTTGTTGAATAAAATTAAAAGAAAACAAAAATAAAACAAAGCAAACAATCGATTAAAGGTTAATTTAATCAATTCAAAAGGATATCTTTAGGATTGCGGTTTCACCGTGGGTTTTCATTGTATTAGGTTTTATATAATGCCTCAATCTTCTCTCTCTATTCGGGTAATGGCCTGAAAACAGAATTGCCCACTGTCGTGGTACAATTCACTATCTAGGTTTAGGTCAGTTCCAATGTCGTAGTAACCTATACCCTAAACTAGATGCATTATGAATGATCTCTCAGTATCCACCATTAATTTTACACCACCTTGGTCAAGGGATTTTTTGATTAATGTAGATTTCGTCTCTTTTCAACCATTAATCCTTCTTTCAAAGTAATCAAGGGCATTAGGTTATTATTATGGTGATCAAGCATAACAATATATGGAGAAAACAAAACTATACCACGGATTTAAGAGAGAAAATATGAATTACTATTATAAAACTGTCATACAATGAATCCCCGGGCTACTCTCGGTCCTAAAGATGAAGGGGATTAGACCCACATGTTCATCTCACACAAGTACATGGTAGAAATAGGGGAAATCATATGAAAAACGTGGAATGAAAGGGAAAACCCCTGAACGGAGAAGAACCAATTGATCCTTTGCGTAGAACGCATGCTTTCCCGCCTCTAGGTGGTGAAATCCGTCTTTGGCAGCGTCCAGATCGACTGGTATGAACTTCTGGCCTCCGTTCTCCTTTTTCCAGCTCCTCAGCACTTGTGCAATGGATAATCCCCTCTCCCCCTCGTTTGGGCGGCCGTCATTAGGTATAAGTCCCTCATTGGGTCGTTAATTAACTCCAGCCATCCGATTGAGATCATTAGAAAGGAAACTCATATCCTACGGCGTCGATACCATCGATGCGAGTCGATGGTATCGACCCGCTGCAGTAACAAACCCTTCCTTTGTCGCGCCCGACATCATCTCGATACCATCGACTCGGGTTGATGGTATCGACTTCCTTTAGGCGTCGATTTTGTCGGTTTGCAACGTTGTAGCCTCCGTGCGTCGATGGTATCGACTTGGTGTCGATACTATCGACAGCTTCTTTGCCAGCAACTTGAAGGTGTCTCGATACCATCGACTTGAGCGTCGATGGTATCGACTCTTTGCTGCTCCTTTGAGCTGGCAACCTGCGGCCTTGTCGATGGTATCGACTTCCATCGATGGTATCGACGGAAGCAAATACTTGTTTGTCCTGAAATTCAAAGACAAGATTACATAAATTCACACAAATAATGATAATTTGAAAATTAATGCTCAAAATGATGAAATAAAGGGTATTTGACATAAAATAATGGCAAAGACCAAAATGGATGAATTATGCAATATTAACCATAAAAATGACTAATAAAAGCATAAAACACATATCAAACAGGTCTATAAATGCGACTCAAAATCATCGCATCAAACTCCCCTAATCTTGAACGTTGCTTGCCCTCGAGCAACTAATCCTTAGAATAGAATTGCAAATGTCAACTGAAAAACAACACACCAACCCAACATCCCATATGACTCCCACTGAACATTCACAAACCGACCTTTTCTAACCAAAGAACGGTAATTACCCTAAAGGCGACAGTAATCATCCATAAAAGAAATTGACCTCCAAACCGATGAACACTATCACATAAGGCAGTTAACATAATAAAATTCACCGGTTTAGACTCGGTGCATCCTGTGATCGCCTATACTACGTTGCTCGCCCTAACTACCATCTACATGGAAGCAGTTCTCTTGATATTCATTAGTGAGGAGAAATTCACGGTGGCCTACCAATCCGAGCAACGGGTGGATGAAAATGGGTAGCTCATGGAAGAAAGTGGAAGTATTGTACAGTTTCAACATGCATAAAACAAATATGTCCTAAATGATGCAAATGCACATTAGAAATGCCCTAATGCCTAAAATTGGGTGGAATGATGCATGCACTAACCATCCGCCTCAAAATGAGATGGATATCTAGTCAAGCTACATCATGTACTCAATTATCCTGAAATGTAAGTGATATTACGTTCCTTTCTCCTTCTTATTTCACTTTCTTCTAAATTCTTTTTTTTTTATATTGCAGATTTTCAGCTTTTTTTTTCAGCCCACATATCCATAATTGCTTAAAGATAATTTTATTGGGCTATTTTCTTCATACTCAGAAATTTTTGCACTATTTAGAAGGTATGGAACAATTTAATTCACCATTTGGTAAAAATTGAGATACATGATATACTTTATGCATGAAAATCATGAATGTGACTACATGGCATGCACCTAAAGGTAATGTGCATGAATCACTATATTTTTTTCTTTTTATGCAAACATATGGAAAATACCAATGCAAGTCCTATCTAAATGCTATGCACACAAAAGGAATTAAAACTGCACTTTACTTCCAATTCTTAGGTGGATTATGGAAAAATGAAGTGGAACGATCACAAGACTAGATGACTGAACCTTAGAAAGATATTATGCGTCCCTCCTTACTGACCTGTGTAGTAGTTTAGAGGGTTCTCTCTCTTACATCCAATTAAGGTCTCATTACCATTTGGTTAGGTTAGACTCAAACAACCATTACTGTCCACTTTCATGAATCATTAGGAGTACAGGTATGAAATGTTGTTTTAAAGTTGACATAACCAATCATTTTCGTAGGATGTGTACCCAAGGTCAAACAGAACAAGCTATCCAAACACACCAAAAATTTTCAAATTTCCCTTGAATTTCCCATGCACTAACAACAAGATGACACACTTTTATGACATCCACAATTACACTAGATAGCATGTGGATCCTACAAAAACTAAAATTGCAAGAAACAGATAACAAGAACAAAAGCAATAATGCTAAAAACTAAAAACAATAAAAGATAAAGTTGTTCCAGCTACCCCCCTAAGATTGAATTCGACTATGGCCTCATAGTCAAAAACAAACTTAAAGATTGGAACAGGGATACCGGATCACTCCTGTGGAGGCGGAGGTGGGTACTACTAGGGTCGTGGGGTCCGAATTTACTCTGGATGACACTTGGCGTAAGTGTAGGAAGAAATCATTGAAGAAGTGACTTCATTTGACCAATAACCCCGTCTTGAATAACTGACACCGACACTGCTGTGTGCCCGTAGATACCATCAACAGAAGTCGATGGTATCGACTCGCTGATTAGGGCAACTTCCTCGCGAGTCCGGCCGCCGCCTTTTTCACTTGAAAATGTCGATACCATCGACACACCCGTCGATGGTATCGACCCCACTGAGTCGATTTCTTCTGAAAATCTCCAGAGATCTCGATGGTATCGACTGGCATGTCGATACCATCAACTTTGATATTGTGATCTACCTGTAGGTAGGTCGATACCATCGACGAGGCCGTTGATAGTATCGACGCAGTCCGATTTCTGTAGTCATCAACTTGTACCTTGGTCGATACCATCGACTAGTGCGTCGATAGTATCGACCCTGCCTCAGCCTGCACATCAAACAAAACGATCACGGTATCTTTTTTTACATGAAAAAATAAGTAAAAACAAATTAAACTACGAATGTAAATGAACTAACTACGGTACCAATGGTTGGGTTGCCTCCCAACAAGCGCCCTTATTTAGCGTCTTAGGCTAGACGACTTGAAGCACATCAATTTGGATCTTTGGAGAAAGTGCCCAAGGGATCGTGTGGTAGCTTGAACTCCACTCGATCTTGACCAATTCCCAACATGAGTGTACCTCTCCCAACTGCAGTTACTACATCGGCCGTTGCTTGAAATGGCCTACCTAGTAGCATCTCACAACTCTCAAGTTGCGGCATATCCATGATTACAAAGTCTACTGGAAAAATGAATTTGTCCACCTTGACAAGTACATTCTCGCAAACTCCATGTGGCCTCACAATAGATCCATCTGCCAATTCTATGGTTGCCTCTGACTTCTTCATGTCCTGTAACCCAAGCTTTTTAAATGTGGACAACGGCATGAGATTTATGCTCGCTCCCGAATCACATTGAGCTCGTGGGAAGTGTTGATCACCTATTGAACATGGAATATAGAAACTCCCCAGATCTTTCTTCTTCTCTGGTAGACTCCCAAGGATGATTGAGCTCACCATTTCATTCATCCTGCATACATCAGTATCTTTGATCTGCCTCTTTTTGTTGATTACTTCTTTAATGAATCTCCCATAGGCGGGGACTTTCTCAATCATTTCTACCAACGGAATGTTGATATGCAGCTTTCTGAATATCTCTAAGAATTTTCTATAATGCCTGTGCTCCTTCTTCTGCTTTGATATGTCTAGACTTGACACAACTGCCGCATTATCACGCTTATGAGGTGGCACATATGAACTTTTCAGGGCCAGCTCCCCTAAGCTTGCTTCAATTACTCCCTCTGGCATAGGCTTTGCCGGAACATCATCAACATGTATCATTTGATGTGGCTCTTCTCGCACAGTAGATGTATCCGCACCGTGACAGGCAGCCTTAACTTGCTCTTCTTGCCTAGGTGAGGATGCAGCCATCATGGGCTCTTGGCAGGATTTCCTGAAAAGAGGGTTTCTGCCCGGCAGTCCATAATAGATGCGAGGATATGGTATCACCGGTGTTGCTCCCGTATCAAACCTCATTTTGATTTGCTCTTGTGCTTCTGACACCTGGGATTCCTCCTCATTCCTTACCACAGACATGTACTTCACTTGATGGTGTGTTTGAGCCACATGTGCATTCTCGGCCGGTTTCTGCTGGTTGGCGTGCTTGATGGCCACCACTTCGCTTGAAATCTGCACCACGGTGGTTTCCAATGCCCACATCTGTGCTCCATGGCTTTGTAGCGTCTTCCCAAATTTGTTTAAAATATCACTTTGAGATTGCAATTGCTTACCAAACATAGCCATCATTTCTTGATTTTGCTGCACCATTTGACTAAGTAATTCGGTGCTCTTATCCTTAGCTCTCGGTTGTGGCTTTGCCTCCGGATCTTGTTGGAAATTATTAGGATCCTTCCAGGAGAACTTTTTGTCTCTCCTCCATGCATAGTCATTGTTTCTGTAGCCCTGTTGTTGCATGAATTTGACTTCGGCTTCCTCATCCTCAGATGCATCATCCTCCTTTGCTAGCACTTTCTTTGCTAGAAGATCTAACTTCTCATTAAGATTCTTTATCGCTTTGGATTCACCTCCAACTCTGACCTGCTCCACAGCGCCTCTTTCACCCCATGACTGTTTCCTAGCCATGTTCTTTAATATCTCCTAGCATCTGGTGTCTGTATTGTTCAGAAAAAATCCTGACCTAGCTGAATCCAGGTTACTCCTATCGTGCTCGGAGAGAGCAAAATAGAAGATCTTCACCTGTGTCTCTTTATCCAGCCCATGATGTGGGCACCTCCTCAGCATGACCTGAAATCTCTCCCAGGTCTCAGAATATGTCTCACCGGCATGTTGGGTAAAGTTATGAATCTTCCGGATCATGTCGTTAGTCTTCTCAGGAGGGAAGAACCTCTCAAAGAAAACCTCCACCATATGGTCCCAGGACTCCACGAACTCATCATCTAAATTATGTAACCACTCTCGTGCCGCTCCCGCCAATGAACTCAGGAAAAGCTTGAGATACAGTGAATCCTGTGGAAACCTATCAATTTTTACCATGTCACAATTCTCCACAAACTGGCTGATGTGAGCAACGGGATCCTCATTCCTAAGCCCATGAAAAGCATTCGACTTCACCAGATTTATCAACGCCGGATCAATCTTATATGTAGGTATGTTAATTGCCTGCTTCTTTATAGGCCCTTTGGAAGCATATGAGGAAGAAGCCTTGATCTTCTCCCATATAGTCTGTGGCTCGGCCATTTCTTCCTGTTCAAGTTCGAAATCTACCTCTTCTTGTTGCTCTTGCTCTTGATAATCCTCATCTTCAGGTCCCGGAAATGGAACCTCGGGTGCACGTTCCGCGTAGTCAGTACTACGCGTCTGCACCATGCAACGTACCTGAAATAGGAAAATTTAGTGCAATACAGTGCTTTGACGAGTATAATAATTATTGAAAATTTTAAAAATATTTGAAGTTGTTTCAAAATTAAAATAAAAAAAATGTGGCCTATAGTGGCCGCTCGTAGCACTCGAAGTGCCAACAATTCGCCGTATCCCCGACAACGGCGCCAAAAAACTTGACGTGTATTTTACTACGCGCTAAAAATGCAAGTGTACGCGTCGAGTAGTACAGACCTTGTGAGGCCCGAGTCGAACACAGGGATACTCGGAAATGTTGGAGACTCCTATTAACTATTTGCGATCAGCTAAGCCGAATAACAAATTGGGTTTGTTGAATAAAATTAAAAGAAAACAAAAATAAAACAAAGCAAACAATCGATTAAAGGTTAATTTAATCAATTCAAAAGGATATCTTTAGGATTGCGGTTTCACCGCGGGTTTTCATTGTATTAGGTTTTATATAACGCCTCAATCTTCTCTCTCTATCTGGGTAATGGCCTGAAAACAGAATTGCCCACTGTCGTGGTACAATTCACTATCTAGGTTTAGGTCGGTTCCACTGTCGTAGTAACCTATACCCTAAACTAGATGCATTATGAACGATCTCTCAGTATCCACCATTAATTTTACACCACCTTGGTCAAGGGATTTGTCGATTAATATAGATTTCGTCTCTTTTCAACCATTAATCCTTCTTTCAAAGTAATTAAGGGCATTAGGTTATTATTATGGTGATCAAGCATAACAATATATGGAGAAAATGAAACTATACCACGGATTTAAGAGAGAAAATATGAATTACTATTATAAAACTGTCATACAATGAATCCCCGGGCTACTCCCGGTCCTAAAGATGAAGGGGATTAGCCCCGCATGTTCATCTCACACAAGTACATGGTAGAAATAGGGGAAATCATATGAAAAACGTGGAATGAAAGGGAAAACCCCTGAACGGAGAAGAACCGATTGATCCTTTGCGTAGAACGCGTGCTTTCCCGCCTCTCGGTGGTGAAATCCATCTTCGGCAGCGTCCGGATCGACTGGTATGAACTTCTGGCCTCCGTTCTCCTTTTTCCTACTCCTCGGCACTTGTGCAATGGATAATCCCCTCTCCCCCTCGTTTGGGCGGTCGTCATTAGGTATAAGTCCCTCATAAGGTCGTTAATTAACTCCAGCCGTCTGATTGAGATCATTAGAAAGCAAACTCATATCCTACGGCGTCGATACCATCGACGCGAGTCGATGGTATCGACCCGCTGCAGTAACAAACCCTTCCTTTGTCGCGCCCGACATCATCTCGATACCATCGACTCGGGTCGATGGTATCGACTTCTTTTAGGCATCGATTTTGTCGTTTTGCGACATTGTAGCCTCCGTGCGTCGATGGTATCGACTTGGTGTCGATACTATAGACATCTTCTTTGCCAGCAACCTGAAGGTGTCTCGATACCATCGACTTGAGCGTCGATGGTATCGACTCTTTGCTGCTCCTTTCAGCTGGCAACCTGCGGCCTTGTCGATGGTATCCACTTCCATCGATGGTATCGACGGAAGCAAATACTCATTTGTCCTGAAATTCAAAGACAAGATTACATAAATTCACACAAATAATGATAATTTGACAATTAATGCTCAAAATGATGAAATAAAGGGGATTTGACATAAAATAATGGCAAAGACCAAAATGGATGAATTATGCAATATTAACCATAAAAATGACTAATAAAAGCATAAAACACATATCAAACAGGTCTATAAATGCGACTCAAAATCATCGCATCAACTAGCACTAGCTTTCTCTCCCACAATTTCTCCCTTTAACGGGTAGAACTTGCTAGGGTTCTCTCGGTTACCACAACCAAATAAAACAACAATTGTCATAGTGATTGGTGTGTTTCTAGAAAGTCTCGACTTCCCCTCTATTTATAGTAGGGTAACGGTCAAGAGTTCTAGTCTGTATGAAAGTCAAAGAGGACAAGATTCCATGAATTTTCATAACCTACAAGTGACTAAATAGTTAGTTTAGAGTTGAGTCAATTGGTTGGCATGTGAACCTATCGGTTCAAAACTTGAACCAACCATTTCATCATGTTTCTAAATTGAAATTGTATTGGCAAATAATATAAGATTAATGCACATCATGACGTCAACACTAATACTTGATTCAATCAAATAGTCATTTCACAACCTAAAATAGGTCGGTTCATGGACCTGAGCCGATCGGTTCACTTCCTGAACTGGTCAGTTCATGGACCAAATTGCAATTGTTGGTTCAATTGACCTAACACTTGGAAACAATCAATTCAATACTTGAACCGGTTAGTTCATACTCCATTCAATAAAATTTCAACCAATGTTGTTTAAATTGAATACCTAATTCCTAAGTAATCAAGTTTGAACTAAATTCATGAACAAACTCCTATTTCAAGTGTATCATATGTGTATGACCGTATGGGTACCAAGTTATGTTGGTAGTGAATGTCCATAACTAATATATGACATCACAGGCAATGAGTGATATGTAGCCTCACATCATTACTACACAAGTAATAAGAAGTTGGAGAATAACTTCAACCTACAGTCTATGATTGGTGTTATAGTGATCATATAATTCCTTTACCACTAATATTTAGATTGAACTCAAGGCATGGAGTCTTCATCCTCTCAAAGTTTAATCCATGTTCCTTGAAGTAGAGCAGACTGTCTAAGATATATGTGAACTCAATATCAGATTGATTCACATGTGCATGCACATGCTTTTTCTCAGTCTCTCTTATCAAGTAGTCTGGATATCAAACTCTTATAGGAGGGAAAAATCCCATCTACATCACTAATAGTCATCCGCATGTGTCACAATGCACCCAAACACCACCTTTATGGTAACCCTTATTCAGGGTCACAGTGGATGATGTCAAAGTACATCAAATGACATGTGATGAGTGTAGTGACTTCAGGTATAAGAACCACAATCAACACCATCACTAGGAGAGAAGATTATGACTACCACTCTAGGCTTCCATATGTCACTCTCAAGGTGGGTCTATCTGATACACTATTCTCGAATAAGTATCTATGTGTTTTGTTTGATATCAAATAGCATGACTAATGAGATTCTATCATAAACCAACACACACTCTAGTCTTATGTATTATTTCTTTCATCAGCCTTCCACAATATCATCTGAAAGGGACATAACAAGAATGCATATACTCTTGACATCCGTATGATATCATGGTCCAAGTACTCAACCCGAAGACATACATCATTGAGTAATATCATTCTTTATACATCCATTATGTTTCATCATTGTCTCAAAATTGAATAAAATAGAATAAATCATATGATTGCCTTTATAATTAATCAAATTGTTTACAAGACATGCCATTACAATCATTCTATTAATGGTTCTCTGGGCATACATACAAACAACAAGTATAGTCACAATGGTCTCCCAAAAAAGGGAGAGGTCTTCCCTTTCTGCCAGACGAGGCAAACAATTTAGGTTTTGTATCTATAATAGGGCTATCTAGGTTGTAGTATGATACAAGGACATGCTTCAAGTGTGGTGAGGTTGGGCATGTGAGATGGTCATTTCGTATGAAGAACTAGGAGGTTACAAAACATCTGAGGCAAAGCTAACATGGTTCTCACCACAAACAGTATTACAATAGCAGTCATACTAGAGGATGTGGTTGATCATTTTAGGTAGGGTCTTTGGGACCATCTAGAAGAGGTTGAGAAAGACAATTAGAAAAGGATAGATTCTATGATATGAGTCATCCCGAAGGAGTGGTCAACACGCATGTTGTAGCATGTCAAATGGAATTTTTCGATTCTGACTTATCTACTTCTATATATGTATTTAATTTGGTTGAACAGGGTGGAACATACTCATTTATCAACATAGAGGTGATAAATAATTGTAACTTTCTTGTTTGTAGTAGAATTGATAACCTCTTGTTAGAAACCCTTTGAATAGTTCTACCATGTTGCAAAAAGTGTCTACATCTTGCGTTCTTACTTTCTCTAGATGCAATATTCAAGTGGATCTTATGCCTCTTGATATGCATGGATTTAATGTAATCTTAGTGAGAGATACCTTAGAGAGGTATTTGGTTGTTTTGGACTATGATTCCAAGGTTGTGATGTTTTGTGATGGTGATGTCTCTCTTACTAAGGTGATAGGAAGATTCTTCCTACCTGTCTGGTGTTGTCTTTGATAGTTGAATAAAGTTGACAAGATAAGGATGTGAATCTTTCTTAGCACACATAGTGGATACCATGGTAAGGAGTCCTAGTATCCCAGATTTACCCATAGTGCTCGCATTTGAGGCTTTTTTCTTGATGAGTTTCTAGGAGTTACAACCTTGAGAGAGATCGATTTTGAAATCAATCTAGTTACTGACACACAACTAAAAACACACACCCTATAGGATGGCTCCATCTGGGATCAAGGACTTGAAGAAGCAATTGCAAGAGTTATTGCAGAAAAGTTTCATACGACTGAGCACTTCGGGTTGTGGTGCTACATTGTTATCTGTGAACAAGAAAGATGGTTTTATGAGGCTTTGCATTGTCTACCAGTAGTTGAATAAGGGCACAATGAAGAATAAGTACATGTTACCAAGGCTAAATGATATATTTGATTAGTTGTGAGGTGTTGTAGTGTTTTCCAAGATAGAATTGAGGTCATGATATAATAAGTTGAGGATCAAGGAAAATGTTTGATACACGTTGTTTATCACACCAATTCACTAGGAAATTATCATAGAGTTTAACCATTTTTATGACAAAACTACCAATTAAGGTTGTTTATTAGTATAGAAGGGACGAACCATAGGACAATGTTTTTAAGATTGGTTTTTTGAACCCAAATTAATTTGAACAACATTTTTGGAAGATTTTGTCTATTTGAATAGGAAGGGAAATATGATCAGTTTGATGGTTGAATACACTAGAACAATGAAGTAAAATTACAATGAAATAAAAGTTATGCTAAGGAAAAAAAAAGAGAGTTAGGATGATGAGAAAAGAATTATCTAAGAGCAAGAAGTAAATTGCAAGTAAGAAAATGATGTGATTGAAACAAGTGTTACAGAATGATATTGAATTAATGGGAAAGGATATCCAGGTTATGGGTTTTACCACCATAGTCGATGTGAAACAAGATTGATGGAATTCATAAGATAAAACTAGTTCGAGGAAGGTATGCAAAAAAAATTCACAAATGCATTCACAAAAGGCGATCTCCCTATGGACGCATTAGTCTTAGAGCCCACAGATCCTAGCCCAAACATCCTGACAAAGATTCTTCTAAGGTCTCATCTGGATCTATGTGCACTTGGTTGGTTTTACCAAGTGTTAGGTTCCACAGTTACATCCCCCAAGATTAACGTTCTTAAAAATGAGAGATCAAGTCGTTTAAATTGGGTGATGATCCAGACCAAATACCATTTAACAAATGAAATCACATGAGGAAACTGATCAAGGTTACAACATGGATACATGGCTACTCCCCACGCCTCGATATGAGAAGCTATTGACAATCCATAATAACTAAAAGAAGAATGAAGAAAGAAAGGAAACAAGACATAGAATAGAGGACAAAGAATCTCCAAGGACCTTAGCTAGTGATTGTTAAATAGTTATCTCCCTTAGTTCCTTGTTCTAAAAGAAGACAAAGAAACAAAGAAAGAGAATTGTAATCTTGAATGAATGTTAACATTGTTGAAGAACTAAAAGATTACACATGCAAGAAAGAAATAACAATTGCTCAAAAAGTAAAAGTGTGAGTACAAAAAGTAGGATCCCCTTTCTTGTAGAGTCTCCCTCTTTTTATAGGGGAAGGAGGGGTGGGAGCCTTGGAAAGAGGTGGAGTGAAATGAGGCTGGCGGCTTCTGAAAAGCCTATCTATGAACCACTAACCTATCAGTTTGCCAAGTGAACTACCCAGTTCACAACTGTTGAGGTGCGGTTTGAGAATGGGATGGTGGTGCCCATGGCTGTCTAGTCTTGGTCATGAAGCAACCTCAAACCAACCATATAGGGAAGTTAAATGCTCGATTGATTCTTGAGTGCACACAAACCAAGTGAGAAACCCCAGACAGGGTGGCAGCACATTGCTTGAATGTATCTCGGTCATGAGGCATCCTGACACAACTGTTTGGGTAAATGAAACAATCATTTAGCGATGCTGAGCCAAACGTCTCAGATTCATGGAATGCTCATTTCACTATTGAGATGGTAAATGTAAAAGCTCAGCCAAGGGGTGAAATGTGTGTTTGAGGCTTTGAGCTGTGGCTTTTCTTCTAGATGGACCGATTGTTTGGCAACACAAACCAATCGATTTGTGTGCTAGGATGATCAAAATCTTATCATGAGGTAAAAACCTACAAAATGTAAAGGAAAAAGATGAGAATTTGCATCATTGGTTGAAAATGGGTTGATTGCAATTACTTCTAGAAAGTTAAAAAAATATGATAAATTCTAATAAAAAGACTATGAAAGATATATTTAAAATGAGATGAATATACATTCAATAATGACATATCTAATACTATATTTAGGGCTAGGTATGGTCATTTTGAGTTTGTGGTTATGCCGTTTGGATAACCAATGCACTAATAAGATTCACAAACTTGATGAATAGAGTGTTTAGACCATACCTGGACTAGTCTATGGTGTTATTCATAGATTATATCTTGATATACTCTAGAGATAGTCAACAACATGAGCAACATATTTGCCAAGCATTGGAGTTGTTGAGGTATCGTAGGCTTTATGCTAAGTTTTAGAAGTGCAAGTTTTGGCTGACAGAGGTGTCTTTCCTTGGTCATTTCATCTCTACAAAGGGCATTTATGTGAACCCCAAGAAATTAGAGCCAACGTTGGAGTGGGAGCAACCCAAGGATCCAACTAAAGTTTGAAGCTTCCTAGGTTTAGCTGGTTACTACATGAGGTTCATCAAGAACTTTAGTGTCGTAGCTTTACCGTTGACCAGTCTAATTAGGAAGGGTTTTCTTTTTGTTTGGGATGATAAGTGTCCAAGATCTTTTTAGTTTTTGAAAGAGAAGATAACAAGTGTTGTAGTGTTGATGCTACTAGAGTCCAAGAAAGGTTGCACCATCTTTTGTGATTCTTCAAAGAATGGGTTGGGATGTGTGCTGATGTAGGACAAGAATGCAATTTCTTTTGCTTCTCGATGGCTAAAGAAATACGAGGAGAACTACCCCACTCATGATCTAGATCTGGAAACTGTGGTTCTTGCCTTGAAGATTTGAATACACTACATGTATAGAAAGAAGTATCAAATCTTCATAGATCATAAGAATATGCAGTATATCTTTTCAAAACAAGAGTCGAATATGAGACACAGGAGATGGATCGAACTAATTAAGGACTATGATTGTACAATAGTCTGTCATCATGGGAAAGTGAATGTGGTGGCCAAAACCTTGAGCAAAAAGTCATCTTCATTATCACCTATAGATAAAGCACATTTGCACTCCATGTTTTGTTACAAGAGAGACATGCTAGTGCCACTCTGGGAGATGAATGTACAGTTAGAAGTCTCCTTGTTGGGGGGTTTATTGGCATAGTTACAAGTCAAGATGACATTGATACATTAGATTGTGGATTCCTAGAAGGAAGATATAGTGATATAAAATATTAGGTCAGATTTTGGTATTGGAAAGTATGACGGGCTTAATGAGATAGATGATGGGACAATGAACTTTCACAATCATATGGTGGTTCCTAATGTATGGGTCTTAAGGGAGATGGTACTTGAAGAAACTCATTCCTCAATATACATGATTCATGTTTTTAGTACAAAGACGCATCATAATCTGAAAGACTTGTATTGGTGGCTATATTTGATGTGAGATGTGGTAGAGTTTGTGGTTAAGTGTCTAGTTTGTCAACAAGTCAAAGCAGAGCATCAGAAACCTGCTAGAACATCTCAACCTTTGCCAATTTCATAGTGGAAGTAGGATCATGTAATCATGGTCGTTGTGGTTGGTCTAAATAGGATAGCCAAAGGTCACAATTCCATTTGGGTGATATTTGATCATTCTGATAAAGTCCACCCACTGTTTATCAGTCGATACCACCTACAACAGACTACCAAGAAGATCAACATGATTGTGATAGCCAAATAGACGTTGTAGGATGCCTCTTTGTTGGTATGGGGTAGGTGAGCATCAATTCTTGGGTCTTGAGTTGTTACAATAGACTACCAAGAAGATTAACATGATTCTACAATAGTTGAAGGCATCACAAGATAGACATAAATCATATGCTGATAATCACCATACACTGTTGGAGTTCCAAATTTGAGACCATGTGTATCCTAAGGTCTCCCTTTGGAAGGGTTTGCCGAGGTTTGGTAAGAAAGGTAAGTTGGCTCCTAGGTACATGAGACCTTACCCTATCGTAGATTGAGTTGGAAAGGTGGCATACAAACTAGAGTTTTCGCCAGAGTGGCACAAGTTGCACAACATTTTCCATGTTTTGATGTTGAGTAAGTGCCATCCAGACACAAAATAGAGCTTGCAACCAGTGGAGGTGGAGTTGGATGAGGATGCTTCATATGTAGAGAGTCTGGTGATGATCTTAGATAAGTGTGTGTAGAATCTTAAGAAGAAGGAGATAGCCTTAGTTAAGGTTTTATGGCATCATCATGGTGTAGAAGTAGCCACTTGGGAGTTAGAGAATGATATGCATAGGAAGTACCCTTCTTTGTTTACCTAGGATTTCAGAGGAAAAATTCGTGTTAGGGGTTTATGCTTGTAAGGCCCCTAACCTTGCTTGTACTTAAACATACATGTTTGTCTTAATTGGATGCTTGATTTCCTAATTAAACATCAACCTATCTTTTAAATACTAGAAGATAAAGCCATGCTCTAAACTTGGAACGAATCAAAGCTTATTTGTTCAAGTTATACAATTTCATGTAACCTATGAACCTTTATGTAACTACCCTTTTTATGGGTGGTGTAAGGATACTTTGTAAACTTGCTTTAGTTTCTTCATGACGATCTTTAGAATCTTGAAAAATTTCTTTCATTTGTTTTTTTAACTTCAATTTCATGGGGTTTATATATCGGAATCAGGTAAGTATATTCCAACTCCCCCCTACAATTGTAGAGGGTCAAAGTTACATATATCCCTATGCTCGCTATACAACGTAAACGTGAGCAACTCACCCATCTAGCTAAGACGTAGTCTCCTTTTTACATTTTTACAAATTTTTGTAGCAATAGTACTCACACAACTATCTAGCCCACCATGCTTACGGGAATTCCTTTCATTCCAAATATGGAAACATAGGGCAGCAAATAAGAGTATCTTTTTCTCTCCATTGGTGCATCGTTTGATCATCGTCCTGGCATCTTCATTATGCTCAATACTTATGTGAAACTCTTTGCACACTTTCTCCCATAGATTCTTTGTAAAGTCGCAGTCGCCAAAGAGGTGGTTATGGTTTTCCTCCTTCTCTTTGCATAGAAGACAAGTAACAGAAATATTGCTATTCCCCTCATGTACCTTGTCAAGAGTAGCAAGCGCTCCATGCAGAATTTTGAAGATGCACATGGACCATTTGGAAATATGTTTACCTACCCAAATCAATGACATAGTCATGTCTTTATCATCCCTACTCCTCGTGATCTCCCATAGATCGGTTTTGGGATTTATCAATTGTCAATCCCCAGTTTGATTTTGAAAGAACATGTGCTTGACTTGTGGCCATAGGCTCCTCATCATGTGAATGGTACGTGAAATACCTTCTCGAGTTTGTGGCTGGAAATCCAGCCCTTACGAGTATCTTTCCCTCATCCATCTCCCCCAAACGGAGCCACATGTATGATACAAGATGATTTTCTTTAAGGTCCCCCATTTAGCAATATCTCTTGGAGTTTTTAGCTGCAAACCACCTTCATCTTTGGGTAGAGCCAACCTTGCGTAGCGCATGGGATGGAACTCTCCCACCTAGATGAAGTTTGAGATGTTCATCTCCATTATATCAAGCACTACACTCGGTGTCTCCCCTTGTTTCACCCAAAAGATAAGAAGTCCCTCAATGGCTGCTCTAATAAGGGTAGCTCTCCCTGCCATGGATGTTCTCTTTGTGGGACATCTTGCAATCATCTCATCCAGTCTATCAATGGATTCAGCAAAGTCCTTCACCTGTAGATTGCCACCTACAAGAGGGAATCCTAAATACTTGGTTGGGAATTTGCCAATTTCCACCCCAAGGCTTCTTGTAATCTACCTTCCATTTGATGACAGTTTTTTTAGAGGTAAAGCTGAGTCTTATTTGCATTAATCTACAGCCCCGTCTGCTCCCCAAAATCATCTAGAAAAATTTCTAGCTTCAATAACATGTCCACTTTAGCTTCAAGAAATAACAGTACATCATCTACAGATATGAGGTGGATCATAACCTTCATACCATGGACTGCGCAGGCTTTGATCGCTTTCTTCTCTTCAAGTATCTTCAGCCTTCTTGTGAAGTATTCCATGATAATAGTAAACATAAGTGGAGAAAGAAGATCACCTGGTCGCAATCCATTGCTTCCTTTGAAAATACCCACTAATGTGCCATCAACTAGCACCGAGAAGCTTGTTGTGCCAACACACTACTGCATCCATTGTATCCATCTCTCATAGAAGCCCATATGTTGCATGATCCACCATAATTTTTCCCATCTTATGTTGTCGTAGGCTTTAGAGATATCAAGCTTTAAACAAGCCTTTCTACTCTCTCTCATCATGTTGTAATCAGCTAGGAACTCGTCAGCAAGAAGGGCACAATCACTAATACTCCTTCCAGAAATAAAGGCTCCTTGGTTTTCATAAATAAGGAAAGGAAGGACCAACTTCAACCTTGCAGCCAAATTTTTTTCTATAATCTTATATTGGATAGAGCAGCAAGCAATATGTCTGAAATCAATGAGTGACGCCATGATTTTCTTATTTGGAATGAGGACCAGGAAAGCATGATTATTTTGTCTAACCATGTTTCCTCCTTCAAGAAACCATCTCACATACTTCATGAGATCTTCTTTTATTATGTCCCAAGCTGCTCGATAGAAGAAAGCATTAAATTCATCTGACCCAGGGGATTTGTTGCATCCGATGCTCCATAGTGCATCTTTGACTTCTTGTTCAGTGACCTCCCATGTGAGACTGTTGTTATGGGTGCTAGAGAGCTTGTACTTCCAATCTATGGCTTCCTCCTCTGCCCGTTCTTCAAAACTTTTGTTATAAAGATCACTTTAGAACTGTATGACTTGATTTTCAATATCTTCTTGCTTGTTAATCACTTGTCATCTTTGTCAATCATCTCACATATAATGTTGGAGGCATCTATTCTTCTCACCGCCATGTGATAGAGTTTGGTGTTCCTATCACCATCTTCCAACCAGTTCTCCCTGCTTCTTTTCCAATAGAATTTCTCTTCATCTTTCTTGAGATAAGCTAGCATCATTTTTAGCTCCCTTTCCTTCTTTATTAAATCTCCCTTGAGTGGATCAGCCATGAGAAGTTTTTTCACCTCACTATACTCCTTCTTTGTTGACAAGATTAAATTGGGGATATTCACCTTCTCCTTTGCCCACTTTTTCAGCATTGTTTTCAACAATGATAACTTTATTGCAAAGACAAACATAGGATTCCCGTGTATATGTGTATCACATACCTCCTTGAGAATGTCGTCATATCCATCCCACTCTATCCAGAAGTTGAGAAATCTGAAAGGTCTTCATTTTTGTTTCTTCTCAAAGAGATGCACAAGAAGAGGAGCATGGTCACTTAGCTCAGATCTGCCTGCCTTAACCTGTACATTAGGAAATAGTTTTAACCATTCTTCATTGACCAGTTCCCTATCCAGCTTGCTAGCTATTCTGTCCTTTAGATCTTGTTGATTATACCAGGTGAAGAGATCGCCACCTGTCATTGGTAGTTCCACCAGTTCCGCTTTATCAATAGCCGTGTTAAAAGCATCAATTACAGCCCGTAGAGTAGGTCTGCCTCCAACCTTCTCACCTTGTAATCTGACATTGTTGAAGTCGCCTACCACCAACCACGGTGTCGTCATATGTGTGGACATTAGTGCTAAGTCATGCCATAGTTCCTTCCTTCTCTTTGCATCGTTATGAGCATAAACATCTGTCAAGCACATGTGCAAACCTACTGTGTTCCTGCAATCTAGAGTAATATGTTGATCAGACATCATCTTCAGTGTCATCTGCCATGCGTTGGGCATCCACGCCACACACACCCTAGCCATCTCAAAATGTTGGATGTTAGAAACATGTTCCCACCCTTGTGGAAATAGGTAGCCATTACTTGATTTATTATTCTCCTTTATCTTAGTTTCAACCAAAGCTGTAATAGAGAATCCCCTAGAACCAATCCAATCCCAGATTTCTTTTTTCTTGTTCCTGTCACACCCCCCTTTAATATTCCACATTAGGATGGACATATTATGGGTTCCTATTTTCCTGAGTTCACCTGGGCTGCTCCTTCTTCTTGTTGCCTCGACGTCTGACTCACTTAGGGCCTCAAATCTGTTCGTGGAGTCAAGTATGGACCCAAATCCTTGTGTTTTTGGAATCCCACCCTTACTTCTCTTGGAAGTAGGTGTAAAATCACCCTCCTCTCTTTGACATGTCGAACTCAGGTTCCCATCCGCTGGATTGTGCATAAATGGCGTAACTTGTTTTTCTTGTGTCTGTGCAGCTTCTCCTCCCCCGTTCACGGTTACTTCTGTCGTTGGTTTCATTTGTCCATCCACTATTCGTGGTGGATCTTTGTGCTGCTGTGTGCCTTTGGCACTCTCGTTCACAGTGCTCTCACCATTAATAGCCGGTTGGCCCTCATCAGCCTTCTTCTTCTTCTCAACCCAGACGGGATTCTTTGCTGCGTTGGCTTTGGTCTTTTCACCATTACCTCCCTTCTCTCCTTCCCGGCTAGCTTCACACTATTGTGTGCTGTGACCGAAGGTGCGGCATGTGCAACAGCTAACAGGGATGTGATCGTATTCTATGGTCACTAAGATTGGTTCTCTCCCCTTCACGTTCAGCCATACCCGTGAAGGTCTCTCTCCTTCAACCTCCAATTTGACCAGCACTCTGGGATCATCCCCTTCAATTTATCTGTCATCGACATGGAGAACTCGGCCCGCCCCAGCCGCAATTGTGCCAACAGCAACCTTTGTCCAGGAACGGCTGAAGGATTTCAACGTGATCCAGGTTGGCACGGTGGTGAAGGAATCTTTCTTTAGTTCGTCTCTGTGATTGTAATGTTTGGCGATCACGAGTTGGTGGTCGAACTAGTGCGACCCCATCACCAGAATGTCTCGCTTGTCAGCCGACGTAGAGAACCGAACTAGGAAGATCCCTCCGTCACGCGAGAGGAGTTCAAACGATTTCTTTGGCTGCCACGTCCTTTTGATCCAGGCCAAGAGATGGTGGTAAAAAGGATGCTTACCCAAGGTGTAAACCATCACTGTATGCCCCCAAACGTTCACAAGTCGTTCGAACTCAGTCTCCTCCAGATCGAAATGTACTTCGCCTCCTTCAATCCTCAGTTTTAGGAAAACTATCTCCTTCTCTTTGCTTTTGGGTTGCTTGAAGATTTGGTTCTAGTCTATACCCTGAACACCAGGCCCTCCCATCCGTCCCGACTCCAGTGGTGTCTTCCCCTCCGTCGTCATCATCCATTTAGTTCCATTGGACTCCATCTCTTTCCCCGCCATTCTGGCCTGCAGTTGGGTTCGATGTGGTGTGGAGGTGGTAGGGGGTTGTGAGGATGTGTGATGGTGGATGCCTCCATTCGAGGGAACTGGAGACATGGGCGCCATGCCCACAGGTTCTGACAATCGCACAGGCAGTCGCCCAACGAATCGCCAGAGCAAACCCTAGGGGAAGCATGTTTCATGGGGTTTATATATATGTATGTACGTATGTGTGTATGTATGTATGTACGTATGCATATATATACATATATATGCATATATATACATATATATATGATATGTATATATATATATATATTAGATAGTTGTAGTGTGGTGCTTTTGTCAATCAATCGGTTCCACCAACCTACCGAGATGATCGTTTGAAGTGCCTAAAAAGTTCAATCAATGAGACCCTTGATCTCTTTATCAAATTGAAGAGGTTGATCCATGATGTTGTCAGCTGGACGATCGAAAAAATTGGATATATCCAGTCTGACAAGGAATGACCAACAAAGTCTCAAGTAAATAAGGTTGGTTGACTGATAGATTCTAGATCAACAAAGTTTTTGTGAATGTGAGCTTGACCAACGACCAAGCTTTGATCCATGAGTTTTTGAGCTATATCCCAATGGAACTTCTGATCGATAAGAAGCTAGTTTTGACCCACCTATAAATACCCTCCTTCCTTCTCTCCTATATGTTTGGCAGAGCATTAGTTGCAATCAAAGGTGCTTGAAGAGAATCCCTTACAAATGGATGAAGATCCATCTAGGCTTCTAGAGTTGTTTTTTTTGGATGCATGTGCTAGATCAAGTTTCCCTTGAATGATTTGAAGAGTTTTAATTGTGTTATTTCTTCCTTTATGTAAGATCTTTCTCCTTAAATCAGTTTTCTTGGTATTTCCCCCTTTCCTCTCTTCTTCATGGCTGAGGTTCATGGTGTTCCTCACTAGAATCTTGTCCATGTAGATGAAAACCTTTTTTTTCAGTCTTAGATACATTCGTTCTTAAGGTTTCAGTGGACCCCACTTGGTGCTTTGATGCTGATTTCAAATTTTCTCCTCTTGAATCTTGGTTTCTTCTCTTCCAATGTGAGTAATATAAACTTACAAGTATTCCTTGCCTACTTTGCTGATTGTAATCTTACTCCATAAATTCATAAAACATGCTAAATGATGATCTTTTAAGCACTATTTTATACAACAAGATGTTAATACAATTTACTAAGTTTTGTTTAGACTCTATGAACATGTTTAGCTATATAAGTGAACTTTTCTTGGAATATGCAAGGTTTGAAATTCAAAACTATAAGTGTAATGACTTCAAAAATTTGTAAATCTTATTGAGACTATATCCAATACAAAGGAAATACGAACCATATACTACTACTTCCTATATGATGATAATCCTATGCAAATTAAAGACCTATAACTATTATTGTGATGATATAATGATGGTTGGACAAAACCCTAGTACTGAAGGTAGCTCATCCACAATGAGTTTTGAACAAATGATTGCACATTTCTTGGTAGTATCATAGTTATTACATCAATTTGACTCTTATAAAGAAATTGTGGGTGTTATCTTGCTTATGAATCATTAATATCTCTGCAACATTTTGGATGTTGTTGATACTCCTATGACGAGATTATTACTGTTTTGATCATGGTGATAATCTGACTTTTATATACCCAAGTTTGTAGTTGGTTAACTATACAATTAAGGATGGATACCTAGGCCTAGATGGAGTGATAGAAAACTATTTTATACATTTTATTTATTCTGAAGTTTCAAACCCCAAATTATTTTTTTAAGATCTTTTAGGTTTTTGTATGTAACTCAATTGATGTAGTAAAAAATACTTACCTAACTTAAGTAATCATGTCTAACCTTAATCATGTAGTGCCTTGAGATCGTAGAACTATCTCAGTGTCAGGACTCACTAGATAGTGTAACATGTAATTTGAAAGGAGGTTGGGGTCATATACTATTGAGTACATGTGGGTGCAGGGAGGATATATCCATGTCATCCTGATCCTAAGGTTTTAGAGAGTGGTTGCAGTCGTCTCTTGGATGTTGATGTAATTGAGAGTGACTGTGGTTGTAAATCAGATTGAGGGTTTATACCCTAGTTTCTAGTGTCGTGGTCTATGTACACAAGATGGATTAGGATATATTAGTTGTTGGGAAAAAGTGCCACTACGGTTGTTACTCGTATTGACTAAGGGGAAGAGATGTTTTGGAATTTGGTCGTCCTACATCTTATATGGGACTGATTGGAGTTCATACTGGTTACTTAGTATGATTGGTACTCCTCAAACTACCCATGAATTAATAAAAGGAGTAATACATTCATGTACTTTATCTATTAGGATTATCTAGTGAATCATAGTGGATGATAACGATTGCTTTACTATCCATGCTAGTCCTATATGTGACTGATATTCTAGCGAATGAGGGTAAACTATACTTGAACTTTTTTATATAAAAGCTTCATAGTGTTTCAACTCTATTATACTAGATTCCCTAACTACTTTAATTACAAAATATCATTGTAAGCAATAAATGTTATTAGAGGTTATATCATATTAGTGGGACATGGGTCTCACCTTGTGGGTTTCCACATTCTAGGTAATTGACAGCGCGGTCAAGACCTTGACAACAAGGAGGCCCAATTTAAAGACATGCAGAGTCTGAGAGGTTGGTTGGTTTGTGTAGAGTCCTAGAGTCATACATGTACTCTCATGTCTGGGTATGGGGTTTTGTAGATGATATATATCAACTTTAGATTTTCATTCTATGTCATGTGGCACATGTGGATGTTACAATTATTGAAAAATATATTTTGTATTCAGTTTTTTGTTGAGGCCACAGAGCGCTTATAAACTTACCTTGTGTGAATATACATGTGGAGTTGGACATCTATATAAATGTCTCTCATGGAATGTTGAAAATTTATTTGGTTTGTTTTAGACCTTTTGGTAATACGGTTAATTAGTATTTTATCGTTATTTTGCTTTCGAGTAATCTTGATAGTGTAGTAGGTTAGGACAACACACATGACTTGGAGTTGGCAACTATGGTGCATTCTATTAAGATATTACATCATTACCTTTATGGGGAGAAATTTCAAGTATTTTCTTATAAAAGCTTGAAATATATATTTTTTCAGACAACATCTTTGACTGGAATTGCTGAAGGATTATGATTTATTCATTAATTATCATCTAGTAAAGGCTAGCATTCTGGTAGATACTCCTAGTAGGAAATAAACCAGTACAATGATTAATCAGAGGATCCATGAATGGAAGCAACTAGAATATGTTACTCAGTGGCAACCATTTTTTAAAGGCCCAAAGAAGATAGCTACGGTGTGTTCGGTAACACAACTTGAGCTGATAAAGTGGATTGTGGCATCCCAACTTGAAGACTATAAAAGAGAGATGATGATGAAGGCAGTTCAGAAGAAGGATCTTAATTTTCAATAGGGTTAAATAGGAGTATGTGATTTGTGGCACGTCTTTGGGTACCCAATACTTACATAATGAGAGAGGAAGTAATGAAGGATGCTCATATGTCAAAATTGTCTATCCATCTAGGAAGCACAAATATGTTCAAAGACCTACACCAAACATTATGGTGGCCACGATTGAAAAGGGGCATGCCTGATTTTATTTCCAAATGCCTGGTTTGCCAACATGTAAAGATTGAACATCAAAGACCGACCAGGTTATTATAACCACTAGAGATACATGAATGGAAATGAGATTTTATAGAGACATATTTTGTTGTGGGGTTTCCTAAGACAAAGAAGCATGACTGCATATGGGTTCTTATAGTTAGGTTGAAAGAGACTGCACATATTATTGCTATGGAAGTGGGTCAATCAATTGATAGTCTAGCCAAGATGTGCATTAATGAAATTTTGAGGCTTCATGATGTCACAAAATGATTTTTTTTTGTGATAAAGATCCACATTTACCTCCTAATTTTGTGAAAGCCTACAAAAGCTTTGGGAAAAAAATTGAAGTTCAACGCAACCTTCCATCCAAAAACTGATCCAAAATCAAAGAGGACAATTCAAATCATTGGAGGATATGTTGAGAGCTTAGGTGCTATCCAAGAAGGGAAGCAAAGAGGAACATCTACCTCTAGTGGAGTTTTCTTATAATAATAGCTATCATACAAGTATTATCATGGCACCATATGAATCTCTATGTGGGGAACCATGTAGATAACCAATGTGTTCGAGTGGTGTGGGAGAAAGAAAGTAGATGAGACTTGTTATTATTTAAGAATGTACTAATAAGGTTTATCTGATTAGAGAAAAAATGAAGATTGCCTAGAGTAGATATAGGAGCTACACAGATAAGAGAATATGGGATTGATCTTTGAAGTTGGGGACCACAGTTTCCTAAGGACACCTACAACTAAGGGAGAGCTACATTTTGGTATGAAGGGAAAGCATAGTCTAAGGTGCATTGCATCAGTTGAGATCTTAGAGCAATATGGAGACTCTTCTTACCAGCTTTCTCTTCTATCATCTTACTCAAATATCCATCATGTTTTTCATGTTTCACTATTGAGGAAATACATACATGATCCATCCTAGTTATTAGCATAGATGTACCAGTATCCTTTCAGACTTGACTTGTGAAGAAAGACTGATACATATAGTGGATCGACGAGCTCACCAACTGAAAATACATTATGTTCATATGGTGAAGGTGGTTTCACACCATCATAGAGATGAAAAAGCTACATGGGAGCATGAGTTAGATATGAAGGACGAGTATCCTCACCTATTTGGTAAGTCTTGTTCTTTTAGTGCTTTGCTTTCGAGGATGATTTTTTTTTTGGGGAAGGATATAAACCTTGGAGAGTTAAGATTTCCAGAGGTAAATCCCAATCAGTTTTCATAGGATCAAGACTCCCATGTATACTTGGACTCCATACTTCCATCCCAGCTGGAAACCATGTCTCCCCTCCCTATATATATGGGCGATTGCCTCTGTGAAAAAGAAATATATGCATCCTCTCTCTCTCCCTATGTTTACATCCCTACAAAACCCTTCATGAAACTAAATAGAAGGGTTGTCTTCTCTCACTTAGCTATGTTGTTAGGTCATCTAAACAAATAGGATGGTGCTTCCTCTGCAATGGGAACAAGAAGCTTGACTCACAAGTTGGAGTAGGGACAAGCTTGGAGAAGACACAAGAAACATAGCACAACATGTTGATGATTCTAAGTGTTGCACTTCTACTTATATCAATAGTTTCTCATTTTGGCACACCTTTCCGAGGTATACAGTTAGATCTATGTCCAAGGATTCCACCTTGATTGTACCTATGAACCAATTTATGGTGTCATACTATTTATTTTGATATAGTAGAACCTATTGACTATATAAAAATGTGTTCATGTCTGCCAAATTTGTTAAACGATCATGGTTTAATATAGTCTAAGACCAAAAAAAGTTTCTACTGTTAAAATCTCTTCTTTATATAATGGAAATGATTATATGAAACCTTTTCTTCTTATCTTATGAACTATTTGTGTTTAGGTAACTACTTCCCCCTACACATATAGATGATGTATGTCACCTAATATATTGAAAAATATTCATCATCTCATGGTATATATACATGTCATATTTTCAATTGAATTTATTACTATGTTAGTGTGTTTTTAATCAAGATCTATGGTAGTAAAGAATGCTGATTTTGTTAATATAAATCAGTAGTATGTACTACCAGCTATGTGACAACTATCTCAGAAGGATCATAATTATCCTAAAAGAAAAATGACCATATATAGGCATACTGCCTACCTAAAAGGGAAAGATAATTATTGTATTGAAGGTTATTCTCACCTAAACTATGTGACTATTTTGTGAGAAAATATTGGCTAAAAACTACTATCAATGTAATCTAAACAAATATGCATTTGTTCTTATACTAACAAAATTGCATGAATAAGTATGTAGATACTACTACTTTTAGGACCTTTCGTTAGGGTCAACTAATGGTGTCCATTCCATGACACGAATATTCCATACTATGGTAATTGTATCGATCTTGGGTAATAAAATTTAGGAGCTTCGCCTGCTTTACTAGAATCTCTAGGTGACAAAATCCATGGGTTGAATGATCACTGACTGTATTGGACTACAACCTCGTGTTGACAAAGTACTAATTTCACTATTGTGGTGAATGCAACCTTTGGTTACATTGTCATCCAAGAGTTATTGAATGCATCTTGACACATATATTGCTTCTTGACTATTAAAATTACTAAAATTAGTTATCATGGTGATGACGTTAAGTAAAGTTTTATTCTACATGAACTTACTATTTAGACTTTTTATATTTATGGATCTTTAACCTTTGTGGATTCATACATGATTGGAAACTTTTCTTCTACATCCAGATCCTACAAGGACCTTAGTTGACATTGGCAAATGACCGACATGATGATCCATTTAACACAAATGATGGACATTAGAAATTGGCTCATTGATTTTATTTTTATGCATGATTTCTATTTTTATTTAAGTTTAGAATAAATGTTATTTTATTTCTATAAAAATAACCATTCATGGTATATGTTTCAATTTCCTATGAAACAAAGCTATATGATGGAATTTTCTTATGGATAAATATATTCTCTTTATGACTAATTCTCATATCGACAGAGTGTCCTAATTTGACTGATATTCCTTATGCTTTCACATGTGTTTAAATTGTATTTTTGAAGTGTTACACTAATATTTTTTTGTGAAATGATGTTAATATCCAAAGCTTTACCTAGACTTGAACTGAAATTCAATAGTGGTGAGATAGAGAACAATGCATATCTTAGTTAGTAGATTCTCTTAAACTTGTAGAAGCTAGCTTTATTGATAAGATTAGACTTTTATAATCTCAACCTTTTTTTACTATTTCTAGTGAAGAGCATGCCAAAGTTGTTGATTCTCTCATGTGTGATCTTGATGATCTTATAATTGAAAATGAGGACAGAGACTTTGTTTTGCAAGGAACAAAATATGAAAATAGTATTTACTTTCTAATATTACTTTGCTTGTAAAATAAAATGCTTTGTTTCTTGTTAAAATCAATGCCTTTGAATTTTGTTCTAGTTCTACGAGTAGAGAGAATGATATTACTGCTCTCGATATTGAAAAATATTCTTACATGACTAAATCTCTTAGCTTAGATACCGATCTTTTGCATGCTAGAGATGATATTAATCAATTGTATTCTACTACTACTTCACTTGTGCATGATAATCATAATTTGAGATCCTCTTTGCAAAGATTCTTAAATAGTAAAAAGAATCCTAATAAAATCCTAGACCATACTACTAAACAAATGGGTAGAGATGGTATCGGACATGATAGTAATTAAAGGAACAAAAAAAGGCAAAGCACCTCAAATTTACAATGGAGAATCCTCTAATTCCAAGGCTAAGTGCACTTGTATCCATTGCTCAGAAAATGATCATTATTCTACAAAGTTCCCTTTTTAGGAAAGAATATAAGATAAATAGGACTTGGGTGGCTAAGATAACTCCCCAGGATTGAAAAACATGATTGGGGACCATTTCATGTGTCTTCTTATAGGTCATTTGCTAATAGATTGATGTGAGCTATTGATTTCCAAATTGGTATCTCAATCCATAAGACATGTGTATGGGTTGGAAACAATTGAAAAAGAAATGGTAAGAACATAGGTAATGGTATTGTTGCTCATATCCCATCATTGCTTGTTTTCCCCAAATTTGTATGCATTTAAATATTTTTTTTAATTTAAATTGGTATATTGTGATTCACATCAATTTCTTACTCAAACATTGTCTCTGATGCTTTCTACTGCATTACTAACTTGTTTATATATGTTTGGATATTGATTATATTTTAATCATTCCCCTAGGTATGCTTCTCTTAAAATTGTGTGATCTTGGATAGATATTGGTGTCGGCCAAGTTTGTCATGAGGAAACTGAACGAAAGGCAACCTTGGAGCTTTCCAACAGTTGTTGTCCGTCAAATTTGTCTGAGGTAACACTAACAATAGTGTTGTGTAGTGAATATGAAGAAGGTTGTTGGATGAGAATTTCATTTTCAGCTACATTTTCTCAACCAATTTCCTTTTTCTATTGTAACTCCCTTTGGTATCTTTATAATATGCATAGTGCATGCTTTAAATTTCCTAGGTTGCATACAACTCTATATCTATAGTTGCTCTTGATATTGATATCTCTATACCATACAATAACTTATCTTGATTTGTTATGCTATTTTGATGATGGTCTCTTTGGAACTTTAGGTTGTGTTTAACTTGCTTCTGGTGTGCTCTAGCTTGCTACATCTTTCTAATTGAATATCTAGTGTTGATGCAACCTTGCATTTCTTAGTGCTAATAATTTTTTAGTAGTCATGCATTCTTGTTAATGAGTAATACCCATTTGTTCTTCTTGAATTTTAAAATTCTTTATAAGGGTATTTCCCTACATGTACTCATATCATGTTTTAACTTGATAATATTTACTATGACCTATATCATATGAGTAATCCTAACTTGTGATATCATCTACTAGTAATTTATTTAAATGTACCTGTACCTCTAGATTTTTTCATCAATTGGAATCCAAATATGTGTTATTCTTGTATACTGTTTTATACATACTTAAGATTTCTCCTTGATTTGCATATCTACTAGCATGAGTTACTTACTTGCATAGACCTACCTTGATTATTTTGCTAGAATTGCATCTAGGATTGTTCAATTTCATGTCTTGATTTGATTCACTTACATTTCATGGGGAATTCATGTATTTCTTCTCTTCCACTCTCCTTTCTAAAGAAGTTAGAGTTTTAGCACTTCAAACCCCCACTTTTTGTTATGACAAAGGGGGGAGTAGATATGTCTTATGAAAAGGGGAGAAACATATATGAGAAGACACATATGAGGAGAAGACACGGTTTCCATAAATTTTATGAAAAGACAACCTTGTAGGAGAAATAAAATAATTTGAGGAGAGGTATATGGACTTAATTAGCATAAATTTAAGGGGAACATATGTACTCAATTCATTGAAACCCATAGGTTTCTCTAGAGGTATGATTTTATTTAAAAAGCTTGTTGACTTGGGTCTTAATTGACTATACCCTTGTTTTGATGATGACTAAAATATCCCACTTATTTTTGTCTAATGATTCTACTTGAATGATTTTAGATTAGAATATCACACTCCATATGACTAAACGTGAAAATCCTAATTTGGAGAATCAAATCATACAAGCACAAAGATCAAGTTTGAAGAATAGATTGTTTTCTCCTTAGATCTTTTATGTAAATTACTTGTAATGATTGTATGACTTATATTTAAGCTCATACATGTTTGAATAAATTAGTATGAATTATAACAAGTGCAGTCAGTTCAGATGGACCATGGGGTAACTAAGTCAACAACAATGTTTAGGGGGATTTTAAGGACCTTTTGTCCGTCGAGTGTCTCACCAGAATCCAACTTGATTGACTAAAAAATGGCTCAAATAGTAAGGTCTATCAGATGAGTTGTCCCTATAGATAAAACCTCCAACCATACTATAGCAACCATTTCTGCAATGAAAAATAGCCATTAGAGGGGTGCAAAAAGCTGAAAAAAGATATGTTGGACACCCCAATAATGGCTAGAATTCATCAGAAATGGTTATTATAGATAGATTGCATCCTCAACTATAAATATAAACCCTTGGTCTTTATCCCATTGTTAGACAAACACTATGAAGATCCCTATACTATAGTTGAGAGGGATTTTCCATCAAAAAGCTGTTATCCACTCTCATGGACTTAATCACTTGCTACATCCATTATAGTGAGTGGGATAATTGTATGAGAGCTAGTCATACATGTATATCTTGTGAGACTCTCACTTCCTATACCTCACAATCTCTCTTTCTATCATGAAGATGAAGATTTTCTATCATGTCTAAGAGAGGAGAAGAATAAATGAAAAAGGCCTTTGGTGAAAAGCTTCTCCTTAGTGAAGGTGAAGTCAAATGCAAAAGATCTAAGTTAAGAGTGGTTAAGTCATTGAGGACAAAGACTTGTTGGAAGATTCGCTAAGTTCTTGAAGAAGGTTGAAGACTCATTGCAAGAGTAGGTAAGCCCTTTGTAAGGAGGAAGACACTTGGTAATGGATATGTAAGTCCTTTACAAAGTTGTTGGTTCCCTTTTCCTTAAAGGAAAGGCTAGTTATCCTTTAAATTAGAAAAGGGTGGTATTATGTTGTAACTTTTATAATTGAATATAAGGACTGAGACATGGATGAAAATCCTAGAGGTTCACCTCTCTAGGTAGTGGATGTACATCTCCTAGTTTGGAGGTTGGAATCACTATAAAGACATGTGTTATTTGGTGCATGTTCAATCTATCTCTCCCTTGCTATGCTTGTTTAATTGTACTCAAATTTCATACTTGCAATATTAACTTCAAAAATATCTTTAAGGTTTAATGAACTTTTTTAAGTGGATTTATCTCTATTCACCCCCTCTAGATCCCATTATAGGTCCAATAAATTTCCCATACAATATTTTGATCATGTACCGATTATGATTTGTTAGAAGTTGGACCCAACAAGGGACTCACTCACATGGCACAATTAAAGATATAAGTAATAATAAAATAGTAGAAAAAAAACTTTAACAAAGTTATAAAGTGTATCAGTATAAAATTGTTCCTCACCATCAATGGTGGTTAGCAAGGTGAAAGGGTATAAATCTAAAGAATGTAATAAAATGAAAGGCTCAATACAAAGGGAAACCCAACCATATCAAGATATCTTTAAGTCCACATCACGTAAGTGTTCTTCTTGAGTCCTTGTCCTCTAATGTACCTATATCTCAGTGCATGGGGGAACATAACCCATAAGATACAAAACAAAGACTGTGCATCAACAAAACTGAGTATGTACATATAATAACATTTTTGACATTTTAGTTGGATTACACGTATGAAAAGATATGTTCCCTTCAAAAGAGGCCATATAAGGTTAGGTAAGCTTCAGAGGATTAGAAGTGAATGAATAATTAAGAAATATGTGATAGAGATTGATACATTAAACATGAAGAGAAACATTACCATATAACAAAGACTTTCTTGCTTTTTTTTATCACGAATATCAACTCATAAAATGTGCATGTAGGTTAAAACTCTATGGAACAAAACCCACAAACCATGGCAAGGGGACTAAAACCTTAGTTCCCATATATAAAACGTAACAGGGGGAATAAAACCAGTTCCTGGAAGGATCACGAAAATCTTAGTGCCTATAAATATACCATGTGGAAGGGGAAATAAACTCCAGTGTCTGGAAGGAGGACTAAAACCTTACTGTTGTGGTTGGCGGACTAAAGTCTCAATGCACAAAAATGGTTAAACTACTATAAGATATTGTTAATCAAAATATCACAGGCAAGTAGAGCAGGCAAGATCATGGTGTAGTCCAAATTAACAATCAAGTACAAATAGGGATCAGAAAATCCAAGATGTAGTCACATGACTCATATAAAAGGGTAATATGATTTCAATAAATATTAATGGAGGATTCAATGGATACTATTCAATATTAAAAAAGAAGAGTACAAAGACAAATAAGCATCTAAATTAACACATTACAATTTAGTCATTTTAATGCCCAAACAAAATAAAGGGAGTGAGAGATAACACATACCTAATCCTCATGACTAATGGTTAACTTCAATAGATGTACATGTTGGTTTGTATGCCCAGGGAGCCAAACATATGATGATTTCACTGACATAACTTGTAAATTATTTTATTACTAAATAAAGGCAAGCTTCCAATTTATTTTGTTTGTTCAGTTTTGAGATAATGAAATAACATAATAAATGTCCAGAGAATGACATTACGCAATGATGTATGTCTTTAGGTTGAGGACCTGAACAATGAGATCATACGGATGTTAAGAGTATATGCATTCTTGTTATGTTTCTGATCGATTGTTATTGTGAAAGGTAAATAGATAGAAATAAAACATAAGATCAAAGTGTGAGTTTGTTGATGAAAAAATCTCATTAGTCACGATATGGCGATATCAAACCAAGCACACCGATTCATATTAGAGAACAGTTTATCTGACTGACCTGCCATAAGAGTGATACATGGAAACCTTAACCAGGTAAGTCAGAATCACATCTTGTAGTGATGGTGGTGTTTGTGGTTCTTAGACCTAAAATTACTACACTCATCACATGTCGTTCGGTATGCTTTGACATCATCAAATCAATCCTAAACCAGGGGTTGTTATAAAGGTGATGAATGGGTGACTATAACACATGGGGAATGATTGTGAGTGATAGAGATGGGATTTTTCCCTCTTAAGGGAGTATGATATCCAAGGCCTCTTGATTAGCGAGACTGAGAAATGCGTGGCCACACAAATGTGAGTCAATATGTGACATTGAGCTTACATATATCTCAGATAGTCAGATCCAGTTCAAGAAACAAGATTGAATAATAATGAGGATGAATGCTCCATGTCTCTAGTCCAATCTGGATATCAGTGACAAAGGAACTATACAAATATTTTCACACCATACATAGACTGTAGGTTGAAGTTGTTCTCCAACTTTCCATTTTCTTGGGTAGCAATGATGTGTGACTAGGCACCACTCATTACTTTGTGATGTCATAAGTTGTGTATTGACATTCACTGCCAATGTAATATGGGACATATAGGGTCACACACATAGGAATTCATCTTGAAGAAGATTTTGATCTTAAATGATGATTGGATTGATTATTAAATTGTTTATATATTCAATTTGCACAACAAATCAATTGACTGGACCACCAAATGATCAGTTCAAGTGTTGAGACTACTGTTTGGAGTGTTAGGATGATTGTATAGTACTTTAGTTGGAATTCAGCATGACTCGGCCTGTAAGACACACGTCGTACTTGTGCAAGGCACCTGTCTCAGGTGGTGTGAGACACTCATATCACATGCACCAAATGGCCATTTCAAGAATGCAATTTGACTAAATCAAGGATTGGTGTTGATGTCATGATGTGTACTAATTGGAATTGAATTGTCGACATATGTACAAAATTGGGAAACTGCAAAATGACCATCTCACAATGTGAGACGACCATCTCGCATGCTAGAGATGACCGTTTTAGCTGTCGCAGGTTGTGAAGTTTCCAAAATTGTTGTGAAAATTCTAGATATTTTGTTCCTTTCCAATCCTGCATTAACTGGGAACCCTAGCCCTAACCCCAGCTATAAAAAGATTGGTATTGGGGGCTTCCCAGGGAACAACACAAATAATTGAGGATCAGTTTCTCTAAAAATTGTTGTCCTCTCTAGTTGTGGTAACCAAGAGATCCCAAGCAAATCCTACCCGACTAGAAAGGGATAGCCAAGGGAGAGAAATAATTGAGGATCGTTGTTGTGGGAGAGCAGGTTGGGGACTATTACACCAACGAGTGGGAAAACTCCTTCCTATCTATTCTACCAGGACGAGAGGAGTTCTCGTTGTTCTGTGTAGACTTCTCTATAGGCGAGGTGGCCATTGCCCATCGCTAAGGAGGACGACATCAACCAACAGTCTGTTACTAGAGGAGTTGTTGCAGACGACGGTGTTTGAGTCTGCTGTCTGTGGAGGGGCAGTCAAACAAGTTCCATTAGTGTCCTTGGAGGAGTAGTTAGATGAGTCCCAGTACTATCCTTAGAGGAGCAGTCAGATGAGTCCTAGTGCAAGTAGGATCTGCATAGACGTCATCCAAGACAGAGTGCACATCTACATCAATGAGGATTGTTGGTGGACTTGCTCTAGGATCAGGTATATCATTATGAAACCACCCTTTCCATTGCATTGTTATTGATGTGATCTACTGGTTACTAAAAAATACGTCAGTAAAATTTTATTTCCACTTCCTATCTGATGTCATATTTCCCTACAGTGGTATCAGAGCCACGTAAATTAATTATGTTTTGGAATAATTAATATGATTAGATTTTTGGTTTTATCGAGTATATTTATTGCAAACATGTGAATATTTAGACTGATTGATTGCACATCTAACTAATCACCACATAATAACCCAAACGAATATATATGATGTGATATATAATAAATTTGCACACATCTCCCTAAAAGTGAGTTTTGATGGTGGATGTATAGCATGGTTATGGACAATACCCCTATTATTTGTGCATGGTTGTGTGGTTGGTTAATCATGTTTATCTCGGTCTATGAAATTAGCCTCTTTCTTATCTTCCCAATGTAAAAGTATTATTCTCTTCAACCTTTGCTCCCCTCGAATGTAACTCAAGGTTTCTCAATAATTATTGAAAAGTAGGATAGTTTACTGTATTATTTTAATGAAGAAGAAAGACGCCAACCAATTGCATGGAGGAGCAGATATGGCCAGCTAGAGGGTCTGAGCTGACCGGCTAGTGGGACCGAGATGATCGTCTAGCAGGGCCAAGACAATCGGCTGGTGAGCTGACCAGGATTCTGAAGGACCAGATGACATGACCATTTAGAGGATCCAAATGATCAGTTATAGGATGACCAACCGGTCATTTGTAGGAGCCAGACGACCAGATGGAGGTTTCCAACCGACCAACAAGGAGGCGAGCTGACATTTTCAAAGGTTGAACCAATCAACCCAAATTGGCAAGCATAGATCTTCATCAACAATAGGTTTTTGCATGTGATTTGGACCAAGGTTGTGGTAATTCCTTGTGGTTCTAAGGAATTACACTAGGCTGGCCATAACCATCACTTTTTTATTGCATGTTTTCATTGTGGGTTATAACATGTATAAGATATGTCCTATATATGTGGTGATTGGTTAATGTATATGTATTATACAAACTCCCTCATTAAAATATTAAGTCTTAGATGCTTTCCATAAGTAGCACACATGTTGGGTTTTAGGGGAGGAAGAGAAGGTAGCGGAAATAGAAATTTTCTCCTCCCCAAACCCAGAACAAGGAAACGCGTCAACGTCTATACAATAGGAAAGGATGGTTTGTGGAATCATACCTTGTCCCGAGGCTTTCTCGGCGACAATACCTTGCGGCTTGCGCGGTCTTCACCTCTGGTATTGGACGGTGTCTGTGCAGCTCCTGGTCGCACCGGGACTGACGAATCCTGGTCTAACCGGGACTGTCGGGATTGACAACTGTCCTCCAAGCGACATAAATCCCCCACCTCTGAAGTAGTCCACACAGACCACCTGGAACTTCAATCTCCTTGTCTCACAAGGAATTGGTAGGAGTCGCACCCTCCTGTCAGCATACTAGTCACTGACACACTCTCCTACCACCAGTCGCTTTCTGTAGTTGTCTTTCCCTTATTGTGCCTCCCTTATCGGGTAGCACTTGCTCGGGCTCTCTTGGTTACCAAAACCAGAGAGAACGACAACTTTACAGAGCAACTGGTTGCACTGAGTTGTGTTTTGAGAAGCCCCCAATACCCCTATATATATAGGAGGGTCATGGGATAGGGTTTTCTATCCCAGGCAATGTGGGACTAAAGCAAGAGTAGAAGGGTTCGAGATTTTCCACAAAAAAACAACCAACTATGCAACCTGAACCGATCATTTCATTTCTGAAATGGTCGGTTGGGGACCTGAGTCGATCAGTTGACACCTCAATCGATCGGTTGGTACCCATGAAACAGTCGTCTCACATGTGAACCGATCGGTTTGAGGTCCTGATCAGTTCCCGATTGACTTTCCTTCTTTTTGTTTCTAATTGGTATCAAATACCAATCCTTATTCCAATCGAATTGGGCAAGTGAAACGAAAAAGAAATTTCTCACCAATACTACTTTCCCAACTTGCTCGGTTGGACCAGTGAGCCGATCGTTTCAACACTTGAAGCAATCGTTTCACCATGTCCATGAGCCGATCAACTCACAACCTGAGCTGATCAGTTCACCAAGCTCAGCTGATTGGTTCATCACATGAGCTGATCGGTTGGGAGTGTAGATTGTGCAGAAACAGTCAATTGTAGTTTCAATCAATCCAATACTCTAATCAATCAGTCCAACACCTTGAACATTATGACACTGAGATATCAATTGATTGAGTGTTTAATTGAACTACTAAACTCCTTTAGTAATCAATCTAAACATTGTTTGTGGACAAAACTCCTCTTCTAGGTTAAATCCTATGTGTGTAACCCTATAGGTCCATTTCACGTTGGCAGTGAAAGTCCATAACACTTCTGACTTCACAAGAAAAGAGTGGTGCCTAGTCACACATCAGTGCTACCCAAGTGAAATAGAAAGTTGGAGAACAACTTTCAATCCTACAATCCGTGAATGGTGTTACAGTGAATGTATAATTCCTTTGTCACTGATATCCCGAATGAACTCGAGGCATGGAACAATCATCCTGTCAACGTTCATTCACTTTCTTGATCTCAGAGTAGATTACAAAAGATATGTATGACATCAATATCACATACTGATTCACACACGCGTGCACACCTTACCCAATCCTACTCATCAAGTGGCCATGGATATCAAACTCCCACAGGAGGGACAAATCCCATATCTATCACTCACCCCTCAAAAGCCCCATGTGTCAAAGCCACCCAATCATCACCTTTATAACAACCCATGTTTCAGGATTGTGTTTGATGATGTCAAAGTGTGCCCAACGACATGTGTTGAGTGTAGTGATTTCAGGTCAAAGAATCACACTCACCACCATCACTATGAGTATTGACTGTGACTACCATGTCATGGTTCCATGTGTCAAACTCACGGTGGGTTTGTCCGGTACACTTGTTCTCTAACAAGTACCTATGTGTTTGGTTTGATATCTCTATATCATGACTAATGGGATTCTATCATCAACCAACACCACAATCTAGTCTTGTGTGTCATTGCTGTCTATTTGCCTTCCATAATGACATCCGACTAGGGACAAAACAAGAATGTAGAAACTCTTAGCATCCGTATGATCTCATCGTTCAGGTCTTGAACCTGAAGGCATACGTCATTGAGTATTGTCATTCTCTAGACATTCAATCTGTTCTATCACTATCTCATATGACTGAACCAGAAAGAATTGGAAACTTGCCTTTGATGTTTATCAAATCAATCTTAATGTATCCCACCAATCATCCCATGATTGGCTCTCAGGGCAAACATACCAACAGACTTCCACTTGCACTGCGAGCCAATCACCCTTGAATCATATTCATAGTGATCTTCAAACATGTCCCACATGTTACTGTGCTCTAGTGCGAACATAGTGAGTTATGGAAACACCTTGCAAAAGTCAGTTTTTAACTGCATGTCTCTCATCTCTTCGTTGTACGTCACACGTATGAGATGGATTTGCCGTAATATGTGATCTAGCATTCCTTTGCTAACCTTTAGCCACATTTCATGATCAAGGATTCCATACTTGTCATCAATGAGCAGAATATCTATAAGTTCATCTCATGAACTTCCATATCCATATAGTATCCACTACTGTTCTCTAACGCATAGATACTCGGCATTTCCTTTTAAATGGTTTTATTGGAACACTTCCAATTATCAACAAACGTTCACTTTTATATATATCCTATATATATTTTGCGATTAATTTTCTGTCCCTTTTCGGAAGTTCGCATTAATGTAACTCTTTACATCGAACTCTTCCTTATCTCCATAGAACTAGTACTTCACAAGTACTTATCAAGTTCTTATGGTTTCCAGTAACCCTTACTGGAACTAGACAGACATCCACTCGTCATGTCTCACATACGAGTTATCAGGATGAGCACATCATATTGCCATGTCCTACATACAAGATGATGAATGCATTTTGTTCTTGCCATGCAAGATAATGGGATGATTACATACATGATAGATCCACATGTATTATTAGTGTTCCCATTCTTCATAAGAATTAGACACTTGGCCTTGGGATACTAACTCCATGTAACATGGACAAGTTTTCTCCCACTGAATATGTGCATACTGAACCCTTCAGTACAGATTGCCAATGTATGCTTTCTCTTTTCAGGTCAAGAGGTTTTCGAGAACCATCTCTATAGATCTCTATTCCTATCTCATAGGAAACATCTCTATCTTCCTTAAAGATATTTTCCACTTTTGGATTTCCATTCTAGAACATTTCCATTTCACATCAACATGTGGAATGTGAACACGCTCCCACTAAATCACAGATCCCTTCTTTATCTTTGACATATCAGTCAAACCCTTTGACTATATCATCAAAGTAAAGATCCAATTCTGAGTTGCTTGTACTCAATCAATCACATTGATTAGTCCATTGTAACTTATAGATTTCATTTGCATTAGTGGATTCATAAACCTTATAGGTTGTGTCACGTACACATCCTTGTTTTATTCCTCATAGGAATGCGGTTTTAGTATCCATATGCCAAATGTCTTAGTCATTAAGTTGCAATCAACAAGCATCATCCTTCTCAAAATGTTATCCATGTGTCTTAACACTTAAGATTCATTTGCACTTATGGATTTCATCCAATGGGTGCTACTATCAAGGTCATACCTTATGGTTCACATGGATGTCATTTAGGATGTAATGGTCATAAACCATAACTCAAAATTTGGTTCCTCATATTCATCTAGATAGTTGACTCATCACATGAACAACTCATCACATAGATAAATGAGGTGTATCCTTCAAGGATATAAGAATTTACAACTCCTTGTGATTCTTAATGTCCTTTATTAGTGTGGGGTATTCTTTTATTAAGAAGAATTCAGTTATTTGATAATCATTCTCTAACTCCTTAGAGTATGATTCCTTCTTGATTTAGACATCACCATGCCTTAATCATGAGTTCACTATGATACACTATCATAATCACTCATAAGGATCTCAAACATTTGGTCCAAGTATTTCATTCATTGATCTCATCAAGAATTAACACTTTACCAAATTTGCACTTCATTTATGATAATCTTGAACACTTCAAGATAATCATATTGGTATTTCTCTAAACACCATTTGAAGTATTAGCATTTGTTCCAATAGGTATGTAAATACATCACATGTATTATACCTAATAGGACAATCATTCTCCCACTACCTTTAGTGAAGATTGATTAATCATGTCCAAGATATTCATGTCTCTTACTGGTTCTCTAACCAAAAGAGTCTAGATTTATCCATCACAAGGAAACTAGAAATGAATTTCTCATGATTGATGCTAATTTGATTGTTTGAGTTATCTATAACTTTTAGGTATCATTTTATCTTATGGATATCAAATACCACAAGATAAACAAGGCATTGCCATAAAGATCATATCTTTGAGATTGAAACATCAACTTTATTAATTGCCATCATTGTCATACAATATGCAAAAATAAAGTGTTTCTATCTATTGACAAATATGAAGTAGTGTTGGGTTTAGGAGGAGGCAGAGAAGCAGCGGAAAAAAAAAATTCTCCCCAAACCCGGAACAAAAGGAATCACGTCAACATCTATATAATAGGAAAGATGGTTTGTGAATCATACCTGGTGCCGAGGCTTGCTCGGCGATAGTGCCATGCGCCTTGCGCGGTCTTCACCTCCAGTCTTGGACGGTGTCTGTGCAGCTCCTGGTCGCACCGGGACTGAAGACTCCTCCTCCTACCGGACTGTCGGATGACAGTTGTCCTCCTGAGCGGCAGTGTCCTCCCGCCTCTGAAGTAGTCCACACGGACCACCTGGAACTCCACTCTCCTTGTCCCACAAGGAAGTGGAAGGAGTCGCACCCTCCTGTTGACGTACTAGTCGCCAACACACTCTCTTGTTGTCAATTGCAACTGCAGTTGTCCTTCCCTTGCTGCACCTCCCTTTGCGGGAAGCACTTGCTCGGGCTCTCTCTCGGTTACCAAAACCAGAGAGAACGACAACTTTGCAGAGCAATCAACTTGCACTGAGTCATACTCTGAGAAGCCCCCAATACCCCTATATATATAGGCGGGTCATGGGACAGGGTTCTCTGTGCCCGGCAATACGGGACTAAAGCAGGAGTATAAGGGTTCTGGATTTTCCACCAAAAGCAACCATCTCACAACCTGAAATGATCGGTTCACAACTGAACCGATCGGTTTGGCCATTGAGCCGATCAGTTGGACTTGAGCCGATCGTTTGGGGCACTCCAACCGATCGGTTGGTGCCCTGAACCGATCGGTTCATAGTCCTAATCCGGCTCAAAAAGACTTTCCTTGTTTCGTTCCCAATTGGTATCGAATACCAATGTTATTCCCAATCGAATTAGGCAATTTGAAACCAAAGGAAAATTCTTGCCGACATGACTTTTCCCAACTGGTCGGTTGCACCAGTTGAGCCGATCGGTTCAACCCTTGAACCGGTCGTTTCAACCTGGGCATGAGCCGATCGGCCTGGACACTCCAGTCGACCGGTTCATCACATGAACCGATCGGTTGGGAGCACAGGTTGGGCAAAAATCAGTCAATTGCAATTTCAATCAATCTGATACTCCAATCAATGCGTCCAACACCTTGAACCATACGATATTGAGCCATCGACTGATTGAGTGTTTAATTGAACTACTAAACTCCTTTACTAATCAATCTAAACATTGCTTTGTGGACAAAACTCCTCTTCCAGGTTAAATCCTATGTGTGTGACCCTGCAGGTCCATTTCACGTTGGCAGTGAAAGTCCATAACACTTATGACTTCACAAGCAAAGAGCGGTGCCTAGTCACACATCATTGCTACCCAAGTGAAAGTAGAAAGTTGGAGAACAACTTTCATCCTACAATCCGTGAATGGTGTTACAGAGAATGTATAATTCCTTTGTCACTGATATCCAGAATGAACTCGAGGCATGGAACAGTCATCATGTTAATGTTCATTCATTTCCTTGATCTCAGAGTAGACCGAGTGAGATGTGTATGACATCAATATCACATATTGATTCACACGTGCATGCGCATGACTTTCTCAATCCTACTCATCAAGTGGCCAAGGATATCAAACTCCCTTAGGAGGGACAAATCCCATATCTATCACTCACCCCTCAAAAGCTCCATGTGTCAAAGCCACCCAATCATCACCTTTATAACAACCCATGTTTCAGGATTGCGTTTGATGATGTAAAAGTGTACCCAACGACATGTGTTGAGTGCAGTGATTTCAGGTCTAAGAATCACACTCACCACCATCACTGTGACAGCTGACTGTGACTACCATGTCATGGTTCCATGTGTCACTCTCACGGTGGGTCTGTCCGATACCTTGTTCTCTAACAAGTACCTATGTGCTTGGTTTGATATCACTATATCATGACTAATGAGATTCTGTCATCAACCAACACACAATCTAGTCTTCAGTGTTATTGATGTCTATGGCTATTTCCACAATAACAACCAACTAGGGACCAAACAAGAAAGAATACCCTTAACATCCGTATGATCTCATCATTTAGGTCCTCAACCCAAAAGCATACGTCATTGAGTAAATCAATCTTTAGACATCTATCATGTTACACCATCATCTCAGAAATAGTTTAAACATATAGATTGGAAATTTCCTTTATTATTATTCAACTCAATTACAAAGTATCCCATTACAATCATCATATGACTTGCTCTATGGGCATACATACCAACAAGTAGCAGTTCACAACTCTACTTCGTGCCCTTTAGGCTAAAATAAACTGAAAGGTACTCCTATATATGGCAACAACACTTGTTCCAATGATGGGTACTCCTTTCTTGGCCCTTTCACAAAGGCCATCACTTCTTTGTAGATATAGCATATCATATATGACATATCCATATCTTGGTATCATATACCTCAGATAAAGAAGCAGTTATTTTCATGATACCTTAGGTGGAGATCTCCATCCCCACCTTCATCTTCTTTTGTTCTTCCAGATATAGAGGGAAATTCCCTCATACACCCTTTCCCCATGTGACTTGAGGTTGAAGACGGCTTGGGCTGCTGGCTAGCATCAGAACACTTCTTTGCTTTTCCCTTGCCCTTGCCCTTCAGACTTACCTTTCATTGATCTCATCAAAGATTAGGGTTAGTCTTTCTTCATATTTGCCTCTACTATCCTCAACATGTCCAACAACTTTGTCAATGCTTGTCAAAGTTGTCCATGTCATAGTTCATCATGAATTGTATGATTCTTGCAACATTTGCAGTATCATACCAATAGCCAACTCTTGGTTCAGAGGGAATCCTTCTTAGTCAGGTTTTTTGCATATACCCAATCACATTGAGTGTGTGAATACCTTACTAGATCTCCTTCTATCATGACATACTAGGACAGTGTCTTGGAGACATCATATGTCTCATGTTGTCTCCGCAACTCATAGTTCAGGGAGCACTCCACATCAATTCCATCCTCGGTATGCTTCCATAAGCATACTTTCAGCCATTGGTGTGGAGGGATCGAGTTCATCTGGTTTTGGTATAACTAGGACATAGAGCTTTCGCTCTTTGATTGAGAATGCTTCTCAACGTCCTAACCAGTCGTGGAAATTATTCCCTTTTAACTTGTCCTTTTCTAGGACAGATCGCAAAGAAAAGTGATTGTTGTTTGTTGCCATTTGTACTACAAAAGGAAAATATGCAATTTTAGTCCAAAACTCCTTTTGAATTATTTGATTGATCTGAAAGGTTGACGATATAAATTACGCCATTAATTAATTATCGCTCCCACTATTTTACTTCAAATTGATAGCCCTCACCATTAATTCAGAAGATTGCAGCGTACAACCTTCTAGTGGGCAAGATCCTGAAATCCTCTAAGTCATGGACCAGCTAGGGCTGTCACCCACAACTTAGATCTCTTAGGTAGGCAATTTTTGCCAATTGCATCATATGCAACTCTTGATAAGATGTCATATGCAACTCCTTGTCATGATCACCTCCATGCCTCAAGGTACTAGATCCCATCTAGATCACCTTGTTAAGTCCGACCCAAATCAAACACGATGAATATGCACCCTGCTAGGGCAAACCCACATATCCATCCTTCATGCTTCCATGAGATAGGCGGTGCACCACGCTAGGGCATGCCCATACTTGGTCGATCAAGCTTTTCACGTGTCACATTTGGAAGGCATCTAAAACTTAATATTTAATGAGGGATTTGGTTTTATATACATATACATATACAATCATCACAATATATAGTATGTATCAAATACATGCTATATCCCACAGAAAACATGCAAAATGATAAAAGCGATGATTATGGCCATCCTAATGTGATTCCTCGAGCCAAGAGGAATCACGGTCATCTAGGTCTACATCACATGCAACCTGTACAAGATGAACTCTGTGCTTTGCCTTTATGGGTTTGATCAACTCATCACATGAATGATCAGCTCACCATCAGACTGGTCGGATGGGTTCCACCAGCCGATCGGTTGGCTCCTCCAACCGATCGGTTCGCCTGGTCGTCGTGCATCTCATCATGGCCTCCACCAGCTCGTCTCGCTCCTCAAACCGGTCATCAACCGATCGGCTCACTCCTTGAACCGATCATCTCGAACGTCAACCGAACGGTTCACGCCTTGAACCGATCGTCTTAGTTGTCGTCAGGATGTCCTCCGTTCTTTGACATAACAGGAAATAAAATTCTATCCTATTTTACATTGTAAAAAAAGAGAAACCTCGAGTAACATTCGAGGGGAGCAAAGGTAGGAAATAAATCTCGAATTATTTCGAGTTACATCAAGAATAGGAGAAGGAAGATCGGTGCGCAGACCGAGATGCAAGCAACCACATACAACCATACACAGATAGGGTTTATTGGCCATAACCATGCTATACATCCAGCACAAAACTCGTTTAAGGGTGACGCATATCGAGTGCATTCATAATACATATCATATATGTAAATTGGGATTTGTGGATTTAGGATTGGACATGCATAAAGGCAATTTTATTCGCATCATATGCAATAAATAAAGGCGACAAACCAAAATCGATCATATCGATAATCCTAAAGTATAGAGCAGTTGACGTGGCTCTGATAGCACTGTTGGGTTTTAGGGGAGGCAGAGAAGGTAGCGGAAACAAAAAATTTCTCCTCCCCAAACCCAGAACAAGGAAACACATCAACGTCTATACAATAGGAAAGGATGGTTTGTGGAATCATGCCTTGTCCTGAGGCTTGCTCGGCGACAATACCTCGCGGCTTGCGCAGTCTTCACCTTCGGTCTTGGACGATGTCTGTGCAGCTCTTGGTCGCACCGGGACTGACGACTCCTAGTCTCACTAGGACTATCATGATTGACATATGTCCTCCGAGCGGCAGGAATCTCCCGCCTCTGAAGTAATCCACACATACCACCTGGAACTCCAATCTCCTTGTCTCACAAGGAATTGGAAGGAGTCACACCCTCCTGTCAACGTACTAGTCACTAACATACTCTCCTGCCACCAGTCGCTTTCTACAGTTGTCTTTCCCTTGTTGTGCCTCCCTTATCGGGTAGCACTTGCTCGGGCTCTCTCGGTTACCAAAACCAGAGAGAACAACAAGTTTACAGAGCAATTGGTTGCACTGAGTTGTGTTTTGAGAAGCCCCCAATGCCCCTATATATATAAGAGGGTCATGGGACAGGGTTCTCTATCCCGGGCAATGTGGGACTAAAGCAGGAGTAGAAGGGTTCGAGATTTTCCACAAAAAAACAACCAACTGCGCAACCTGAACCGATCGTTTCATTTCTAAAATAGTCGGTTGGGGACCAGAGCCGATCGGTTGACCCCTCAACCGATCGGTTGGTACCCATGAAACGGTCGGTTCACATGTGAACCGATCGGTTTGTGGTCCTGATCAGTTCCTAATTGACTTTCCTTCTTTTGTTTCTAATTGGTATCAAATACCAATCCGTATTCCAATCAAATTGGGCAAGTGAAACGAAAAAGAAATTTCTCACCAATCCTACTTTCCCAACTTGCTCGATTGGACCTGTGAGCCGATCGTTTCAACACTTGAAGCAATCGTTTCACCCTTTCTATGAGTCGATCGACTCGCAACCTGAGCCGATCGGTTCACCAAGCTCAGCCGATCGGTTCATCACATGAGTCGGTCGGTTTGGAGTGCAGATTGTGTAGAAATAGTCAATTGTAGTTTCAATACATCCAATACTCTAATCAATCAGTCCAAAACCTTGAACATTATGACACTGAGCTATCAATTGATTGAGTGTTTAATTGAACTACTAAACTCCTTTAGTAATCAATCTAGACATTGTTTGTGGACAAAACTCCTCTTCCAGGATAAATCCTATGTGTGTGACCCTGCAGGTCCATTTCACATTGGCAGTGAAAGTCCATAACACTTATGACTTCACAAGCAAAGAGTGGTGCCTAGTCACACATCAGTGCTACCCAAGTGAAATAGAGAGTTGGAGAACAACTTTCAATCCTACAATCCGTGAATGGTGTTACAGTGAATGTATAATTCCTTTGTCACTGATATCTCAAATGAACTCGAGGCATGGAACAGTCATCCTGTCAACGTTCATTCACTTTCTTGATCTCAGAGTAGATTGCAAGAGATATGTATGACATCAATACCACATACTGATTCACACATGTGTGCACACCTTTCTCAATCCTACTCATCAAGTGGCCATGGATATCAAACTCCCTCAGGAGGGACAAATCCCATATCTATCACTCACCCCTCAAAAGCCCCATGTGTCAAAGCCACCCAATCATCACCTTTATAACAACCCATGTTTCAGGACTGCGTTTGATGATGTCAAAGTGTGCCCAACGACATGTGTTGAGTGTAGTGATTCCAGGTCAAAGAATCACACTCACCACCATCACTGTGAGTACTGACTGTGACTACCATGTCATGGTTCCATGTGTCAAACTCACGGTGGGTCTGTCCGGTACACTTGTTCTCTAACAAGTACCTATGTGTTTGGTTTGATATCTCTATATCATGACTAATGAGATTCTATCATCAACCAACACCACAATCTAGTCTTGTGTGTCATTGCTGTCTATCTACCTTCCAAATGACATCCGACTAGGGACATAACAAGAATATACAAACTCTTAGCATCTGTATGATCTCATCATTCAGGTCCTGAACCTGAAGGCATACGTCATTGAGTATTGTCATTCTCTAGACGTTCAATCTGTTCTATCACTATCTCGTATGACTGAACCAGAAAGAATTGGAAGCTTGCCTTTGATGTTTATCAAATCAATCTTAATGTATCCCACCAATCATCCCATGATTGGCTCTCAGGGCATACATACCAACAGTCTGAGCTGACCGGCTAGTGGGAGTGAGATGATTGTATAGCAGGGCCAAGACAATCGGCTGGTGAGCTGACCAGGAGTCTGAAGGACCAGACGACATGACCATTTAGAGGATCCAAATGATCAGTTATAGGATGACCAACCGGTCATTTTTAGGAGCCATACAACCGGATGGAGGTAACCAACCGACCAACCAGGAGGCGAGCTGACTGGTTCAAAGGTTGAACCAATCAACCCAAATTGGCAAGCATAGATCTTCATCAACAATAGGTTTTTCCATGTGATGTGGACCAAGGTTGTGGTAATTCCTTGTGGTTCTAAGGAATTACACTAGGCTGGCCATAACCATCACTTTTTTATTTCATGTTTTCATTGTGGGTTATAGCATGTATAAGATACATCCTATATATATGTGGTGATTGGTTAATGTATATGTATTATACAAACTCCCTCATTAAAATATTAAGTCTTAGATGCTTTCCATAAGTAGCACACATGAAAATCTTGATCAACTAAGCGCTGGCATGCCCTAGCATGGTGCACCATCTATCTCCTAGAAGTGTGATGGTAGATATGTGGGCCTACCATAGCAGCTATATAGTCTATCATGTTGGCTTATGGGTCAGGCTTAACTAGGTGATCTTAATTGGATTAAGCACCTAGAAGCATATAGATGATAAATGGCAAGGAGTTGTGCATATCATCTATACAAGAGTTCCATATGATGCAATTGGAAAAAGTTGCCTACCTGATAGAATCAAGTTGTGGGTGACAGCCCTAGCTGGCTCATGATTTGATGAAATTAGGATCTTGGACCACTAGAATATTATACGCTGCAATATTTTGAATTGATATTTAGGGCTATCAATTTGAATAAAATAGTGAGAGAAATAGTTAATTAAAGACCTAACTAATATCAACTTTTCAAACCAAAAAAATTCAAAAATGTTTTTTAACAAATGCAAACTTTCTCTTGTACAATCAAATGGAAAACATTCGATCATCACAATCAGACAGATTAAATGAGATTTATTTCCATAACTAGTGTAGGACCTTAAGAGGTGTTATGTATGTTCCTAAAACACCAATGCCTATCCAATCCAAATTCACCTAAGAGTGACATGCAGACTTCTTTGAAGCATGCCAATGATGTTGTGAACATCAAGAACCTTATGTTGGGCTGTATGAACTATGAATTGCATAAATAACATTATAAGCATGAAATGCATAATGTCTCTAAGGTGCTATTTGAGTGAAAACTAATAGAGGGAGATCCAGTAGGACCTCATGTGCTCAATATGATTGGGCATATGAAGCATCTTGAAAGACTGGGATTTCCTTCAGGTCAAGAGTTGGCCACGAATATGATTTAGCAATTGTTGCCTAAATCATATAGCCAGTTTATCAAGTGTTTGAAGTAACATGGGTAGAGTTTAGAGTTGCTTGACATTTTAGTAAGTTTTGAAGCACAAATGAAGATGGAAAAATCCCTGATGATGATCAACAAAGTTGATTCCAAGCATGAAGGGAAGGCCAAGAAGCATTCTCTAGCTAAGCTGAAGTCTAAATCTTCTGCACTCAAAATAAGGAGAAGGATAAGGGAACCTAAGAAGATGAAGCAAGGGATTGAGATTGCTATTTTTGGTATATACCTTATTGAGGTTAACTTTACTACTTCCTCATCATGGGTACTAGATATCGGATGTGTATCACAGATTTGCTCAAATGTGAAGGATCTGAAAAGAAGTAGACCTTTACAAAAAGGTGAGGTAGAACTACAAGTTGTAAATGGCACAAGAGTAGCGGCCAGTGCAGTTGGAACCTATGAGTTAACTCTACCAAGTGGGCTAGTAATTGAGTTATAGAACTACTATTACATACATGTCATTCTTAGGAACATCATATTTGTCTCTTGTTTGAAAAAGAATGGATTCAAATTTCTTATTAAGAATGGAAGATGTTCTATTAGTAAAGATGGGATCTTTTATGGCAGTGCCCCAATGTCTTATGGTCTATACTTAATAAATATAGAGACAAGTGTATATAATGTAATTACCAAGAGACAAAAACTCAACGACTCAAACCAAACATACCTTTGGCATTGTCATCTAGGGCACATAAATTAGAATCACATATCTAGACTCCATAAAGATGGTTATTTGGAGTCTTTTGATTTTTAATCAATAGAGACATGTGAGTCTTGTTTATTGGGCAAGATGACCAAGACTCCCTTCACTATAAATAGTGAGAGACCTAGTGATGTATTATGGCTCATAAATAATGGATGTGTTGGCCCTTTTAGAACAAATGCTAGATGTGGGCATCAATACTTCATAACCTTTAATGATGATTTCAGTAGGTATGGCTATGTTTACTTGATGAAACATAAGTTAGAAACTCTTGAAAAGTTTAGAGAGTTTATGAATGATGTACATAACCATCTTGGCAAAAGTATTAAGGAACATCAAATTGATTGAGGTGGAAAATAATTAAGCCAAGAGTTTGAGGACCTTCTGAGAGCCCGTGGTAATATATCACAATGGACTCCATCTGGAACACCACAACATAATGGTGTGTCAGAAAGAAAGAATCACACATTGTTGGATATGGTGCGATCAACGATGCGTTTTGCTGATTTTCCAACTTGCTTTTGGGGGTATGCTCTCAAAATCGCCGCGTTTACACTTAACCAAGTACCATATAAGTCAGTTCAAAAGAAAACATATGAGATATGCCATGGGAAACGTCATGTTGTGTATTTTATGAAGATTTAGGGATGTGAAGCTTATGTTAGGAAAATATTTCCTAAAAATCTTAGCCCTAAGTCTAATAAATGTCATTTTGTTGGATATCCAAAAGAGACAAGGGGATACTACTTATACCACCCAACTGACAACAAAATAATTGTTTCTAGAAATGTTGTAATCCTAGAAAAGGAATTTAATTCCAGAGGAATCAATAGGAGGAAAGTGGAACTCCAAGAGGTTTGAGATCAACAAGATACAATTGAATCGATAGATTACAAGAGGAACAAAGAGACTCACAAGTTGTTGTAGAATCTCAAATTCCTCCAGTAACATAGGACCTCATAGATCTAATAGGACACGCCTTGAACCTGAAAGATATAGATATCTTGTGACATGGGAAGATAGTGAATTGTTCATAGATGATGAACCAATATCCTATCAAGATGCTATTGAGGGACCAGAGTGAGAAATAGCTTAAGGCCATGAGATCTGAGATGAAATCCATGTATACCAACAAAGCATGGACTTTGGTGAATCCACCTGAAGGGGTAAAACCCATAGGGTGCAAATGTGTCTTCAAGAAGAAGACCGACATGGATCATAAAGTACAAACCTATAAGGGAAGATTGGTAGCAAAGGGTTTCAAAAAAGTTCAAGGTGTTAACTATGATGAAACCTTTTCTCCAGTGGCCATGGTTAAGTCCATTAGGATCATGCTTCCTATTACAACTTGTCACAACTATGAGACTTGGAAAATGGATGTTAAAACTGCATTTCTTAATAGGAATCTTGTTGAGGGTGTGTATATGACACAACCTGAGGGTTTTATATATTAAAAGTTTTCAAATAAAGTATGTAAGCTAAAAAGGTCAATTTATGGATTGAAGCAAGCAACTCGGAGCTAGAATTGATGAGACAGTCAAAGGGTTTGGGTTTATTCAAAATGAAGATGAAGGTTAGTGGGAGCATAGTGATGTACCTCATATTATATGTAGATGACATGCTATTGATGGGGAATGACATCCCTACTTTACAAAGGGTAAAGACATGGCTTGGAAATACATTCTTTATGAAAGACTTGGGAGAAGTATCCTACATTTTGGAGATAAATATCTATAGAGATAGATCAAGAAGGCTTCTTGGACTAAGTTTGAGCACACACATTGACAAAGTGTTGAGGCCATTCAGCATGGAGAACTGAAAGAGAGGAAACACGCCTACATTGCATGTATTGACCATCTCTAAGAGTCAATGTCCCAGTTCTTGTGAAGAAAGGGAACACATGAGTTTGATTCCATATGCCTCACCAACTGGATCAATCATGTACACAATGTTGTGCACCCATCCAGATGTCTCGTATGCTTTGATCATGATGAGAAAATATCAGTCAGATCCAGATTATACTCCTTGGACAGATGTGAAGAACATCCTCAAGTACTTTAGAAGAACTAAGGATCAGTTCTTGGTCTATGAAAGAGAGGAAGAGTTGGTGGTAAGAGGTTACAACGATGCAAGCTTCGAGACTGACATAGATGATTACAAATTGCAATCAGGATTTGTTTTTTGCCTAAACAATAAAGCTTTAACTGGAAGAGTTCCAAGCAAGAGACAACTGCCTAATACAATAGAGGCCGAGTATATTGCTGCATTGAATGCAGCAAAGGAGGTTGTATGGATCAAGAAGTTCATTTCAGAACTTGGGGTCATTCCAAGCATCAACGATGCAATCGATCTATATTTTGACAACAATGGAGCTATTGCACAAGCTAAGGAACCCAAATCTCATCAGCACTCAAAGCATATGCAAAGGTGGTATCATCTCATATGAGAGATCATATAGAGAGGATATGTAAATATTTTTAGAGTACCAACTGAGAACAACATTGTTGATCTCTAGACTAAAGCACTTTTGCAGCAAAAGCATGATGGTCATGTTAGGTCACTCGGAATATGATTTGTGGGTTATTGTCTCTAAGTCAAAGTGGAAGTCTGTTGGTATGTATGCCTAGAGAGCCAATCATGTGATGATTTTCATGGAATAACTTGTAAATGATTTGATTATTAAATAAAGGCACACTTCTAATTTATTTTATTTGTTTAGTTTTGAGATAATGAAATGATATAATAAATATCTAGAGAATGATATTACTCAATGATATATGTCTTTAGGTTCAGGACATGAACAATGGGTTCATACGAATGTTAAGAGTATATGCATTCTTGTTATGTCCCTGATAGGTTGTTATTATGGAAGGTAAATAGACAAAAATAACACATAAGATCAGAGTTTGAGTTGGTTGATGAAATAATCTCATAAGTCATGATATGGTGATATCAAAACAAGCACACAGATACTTGTTATGGAATAGTATATCAAACAGACCCACCTTAAGAGTAATACATGGAAACCTTAACTAGGTAAGTCAAATCACATCTTATAGGGATGGTGGTTTTCGTGGTTCTTAGATCTGAAATCATTACACTCATCATATGTCATTCATTATGCTTAGACCATCAAAGACAATGTTGAAACATGGCTTGTTATAAAGGTGATGATTGGGTGAATGTAACACATGGAGAATGATTGTGAGTGATAGAGATGGGATTTTTCCCTCCTAATGGATTATGATATCCAAGGCCTCTTGATTAGTGTGTGTTGCCATGCACATGTGAGTCAATATGTGATATTGAGCTTACATAAATCTCAGATAGTCTATTCTAGTTCAAGAACCAAGATTGAATAATAATGAGGATGACTACTCCATGCCTGTAGTTCAATCTAGATATCACTGATAAAGGAACTATACAAACACGATAACACCATACACAAATTGTAGGTTGAAGTTGTTCTCCAACTTTCTATTTTCTTGGGTAGCAATGATATGTGACTACACACAACTCATTGCTTGTGATGGCATGAGTTGTTATGGACATTGAGTGTCCATGTAATATGGGACCTATAGGGTCACACACATAGGAATTCATCTAGAAGATGAGTTTGATCTTGAATGATGATTGGATTGATTACTAAAGTGTTTATGTATTCAATTCGTGCAACAAATTAGCTGACTGGACTACCAAATGATCAGTGCAAATGTTGAGACTACCATTTGGAGTGTCAGGCTAATTGTATTGTACTTTGTCTAGAATTCAGCCTGACCTAGCCAGCAAGACACTCGTCTCAGGTGGTGAGAGACACCCATCTCACATGCACTGAATGGCCATTTTGGGGATGCAATTCAATTGCATCAAGGATTGGTACCGACGTCATGACATGCACTAATTGGAATTGCATTGTCGACATATGTATAAAATTGGGAAACTGCAAAATGACCATCTCACAGTGTGAGATGACCGTCTCACATTCTAGATGACCATCTAGGTTTGCCAAATATTCATTTCATTTGTCACAAGTTGTGAAGTTTCTAGAATTATTGTGAAAATATGAGATCTTCTGGTCCTTTCAACTCTCGCATAGACTGGGAACCATGGACCTAATCCCTCCTATGAATAGAGGGGTATTGAGAGCTTCTTAGATCACAACAGAGATAGTTGAGAATCAATTGCTCTGAAAATAGTTTTCCTCTCTGGTTGTGGTAGCCAAGAGAGCCCATGCACGTCCTATCCGGCTAGGGAGGCAGAGCCAAGGGAGAGAAACAATTGAGGATCATTGTTGTGGGAGAGTAGGATGGTGACTAATACACCAACGGGAGGGACAACTCCTTCTTGTCCATTCTACCAGGATGACATGAGTTCTAGTTGGTCCGTTTGGACTTCTCTTGAGGTGAGGTGGCCTTTTCCCATTGCTAAGGAGGACGACATCAGCCAACAATCTATGGTGAGAGGAATTGCTACAGAAGACAATGTTTGGGTCTGTTGTCCGTGGAGGAACAGTCAGATGAGTCCCAGTACTATCCTTAGAGGAGCATTCAGATGAATCCCAATATTGTCCTTGGAGGATAAGTCAAACGAGTCCCACTACTATCCTTGAAGGAGCAGTCAGACAAGTCCCAGTGCAAGTAGGAGTTGCACAGACACCGTCCAAGATAGAGTACACATCTACATCAATGAGGATTGTCGTTGGACTTGCTCCAGGACTAGGTATATCTTCATGAAACATTCCTTTCCATTGCATAGTTATTGATGCGATCCACTAGTTAATAGGAAATATGTCAATAAAATTTTGTTTCTGTTGCCTCTGTGATGTTTTATTTCCCTACAATACACAACCTTCAAAGTTGAGTTTTTATCCTAAGAGAACATTAGGTATGTTATTCAAACTAAATCAAACCTATGTATACATTCCTAGTATGGACAAACCTTAATTTTTACTACCTACTGACCTATTAGGGTTTTAATCTAATTAAGTGAGCATATTATGCATTATATATCCATTTAGTTCTAATATCCATCTTTAGTCACATAATTGTATGTATCTTTAATTTATATAAATGTGTGGGAAATAAAATACTTTCTTCCAATTTAGGTTTAACAATTCCATTTTCTTTGTATAAAATGTGATCCATATTATTCCTAACATCATGCTTAGCATGTATATAGATATGTATGCTCATTTTATTATCTAGTTCTTGAAAATTCCATGAGTAAGAGTATGCCATATATAGGTACTTCAAAGTAGTTTTTAATATAGCCTCAACCAATGTGTCACCCATACTCATGTTAATAGTAATGCATTCTTATATTTATTTCCTATTTCCTTTTATTTAAATTGGATGAATCTAGATGGGAGTGTTCCCTAAATATATGTGTATTTCTAGTTATCATCTAATACATATATATTTATCTATGATATTTGATTCATGAAAAGGATACATTGATACAAGGCTACACCCACTAATGATTTTTTAGGGCTTGGTAGTGTGTATAGTAAGAATTAGGGTGATTCATTAATCGTTTCAGATATCAATGTATATAGGTCTTATAAAATATCTTCTATTTAATATCTATTCTCCAATTTAATGTATAATTATAGATTTATTTCATGCAACCAAAAAATTACATGTGTATACCTATGATTGATAGGTAAGATAATTAAGTAGCTCATATTATGGTATTTCTAAGATTTGTATATATACCCATATTATCTTTACTCCAGGATTATCATGTCATTATAATCTATTTTCTAAAATAAAAATATTGAATGTGAAACAAATACTTAGTGGTCAAGGGTTTCCATGGAGATCATGTATCTGGTTGATTCCTACCAAGATGGAGACTCAAACACATCATCGCCTTCTCTACAATCATGTGACATAGGAAGGTGTAGTCTACAATGACCTACCATCATCAGGTCAGATGAAGGAGGTGAGAGTCTCTCCCTCTCTCCCCTCGAAATTATGTTTAGGACCAAGAGATTCAAGGTTGTTTCTCTCTGCATGAAGTGACACCCGATCAGAGAAATCAGTTCATGAGAGAACACAATCCAAGTAACACTTATGAGGGAAGGTACATCAGGTAGCTGGCCTCAGTGTTTTTATATGAAGTTGGAGTAACCTTAGTTATGGTGGAAATGGATTCTTATGAAGAAAGAGGACCACAAACAAAGAGAGGTTGATATGATGAATGTTTGGACTTGTATGATCCCTACCGACTGTAGGGAATGGTGACGATAGTCCTCTCAAACATGGCATGTCATAGGTTGGAGAAGATGTAGTTATGAAGGTATTTGTCATTATCACCAATAGGAGGAGGGGGAGAAATTGGGGAGGAAGAAACATCGATCATTGGTGTGTAGATGAACAGTTGACACCTCTTTGAATGGTGGGTGTGTGTGGGGATGGGTGGTGGTCTTCTGAACTATCTCAACCCCTACAAGTGTAGTTGTGGTTTCCTACCGCTCCTCTTTGAAACTCTGAGTTGAGGGTTTGCAATTGGATCAATCACAGGTTAAAAGGAAGAAGGAAATAGAGGTGAGGGGTGAGAGGAAGAGAAAAGGAGGGGAGATGGTGGTATACATTGTTAGTGTTTTCTGCCGTAGGTGAGGCACATCAGCGTGTAGCTGTGTCCAAACAAGATAGGGAGAGGAAAACAACTAGGTTTGTGGGTGTGTCTTGGGAAGGGAACAGGAGAAGGTAGAAGAAATAGAGGAAGGAAGGTAAGGGGAAGAAGATGATAGAGAGTGATTGAAGGGGTTGTGTGATTTAAGAGGAAGGAGTAACACGTAAGGTGTAACATTGATGAGGGAAGCTAGTTTAAATACTTTAAATGCTTAGTCAAATACATATATTAAAACCTAAGTTAGATAAATGTTTCACTACTAGTTTATTTGGGAATGAAAATAATATTCCATTGACTTGGAAACTAAAGGATAGGCTAATTATGATTCATGGAATTCAATTTTAACATTAGTTCCCTCCTGTGAAAATGTTAGAATTCCTTTACACTGTTTTTATATCAAATTTTCACTTAACGCACTTACTCTTCCTACTAAGTCATTTGTGACACCATAAGTCTTATCAATTTTAGATATTTCATATTATAATCATAGGATTATTCTGGAGTGTTAAAATAGAGTCAACAACTATTAAATGATGTTCCTATACAATTAACCCCACTTGTGAAAGTAATTAGTTAATTTATTTTACAATTTTATATAAAGGTAAAGTTATAATTTCATTAGTTTATTGGGTTCCAATTAATCCTAATACATTCTAATTTAGGGAAAAAGAAACTTAATGTTAACATAATAAAAAAGGAGTCCAGGACAAGGAAATATTACATTACAATCCTAGATTTGGATATGCTACATGATTCAAAAAAATTATTCTTATTAGTGGGACTCAAATGAAAGTAGGTTCACATTCAAAATATTATAGTTGTCTTAACATGACTATAGATAGTGATTGAGGAGGCAACAAGAGGCCATTCTAGGGGCCTACATGACCATATTGAGGCATGCAAGGAAAAACTTTTAGGATGTACAACTCAAAACATTTGCAACATTCATAAGAAAATAAAGGAGGCGGAAGCTAGGATTATAGAGGCTCAAGGTCTACTACTGGATGAATTCATGCTAAGTCAATGTACATATATCCAAAGAGATACATGTAAGGAAATATGGCTAAAGAACAGGTAGTAGAAATAAGAATTAACTTCCATATTCCCCTTTGAACAGTTGACTGCGTCAATAAATATATAATGGGAAGGATGGTTTGCGAGGTTATACCTGGTCATATAGCAAGTCCAATGATAATACCTTAGCAACAACGTGCACCTTTCTTCAAGTCACATCCAGAGAGTGTCAGCTACAACCACATGAACAATAGTTGACCTCATCCTCCTAGAGCCAGGAAACAACCTCCTCACCTCTATACTAGTCCACACATACCACCAGGAACTCTTGTTGTTCTACAAGAATAGACAAGAAGGAGTTTTCCCTTCTAGTCAGTGTATTAGCACCAACTTGCTCTCCCACAATTGTCCTCCCTTTCTATCCCTCCCTATATTGGGTAGGAGTTCCTTGGGTTCTCTCAGTTACTAGAACTAGAGAAGACAAAAATCATTAGAGTGATTGACGTGTCTGAGAAGTTCCCCAGTACTCTTTTTATAGGAGGTTAGGGTTAGGGTTCCTAGTATGAGTAAAAGTAGAAGGGAAAAGATTTTCACAAAGTTTTGCATCATGTGAGCAGTGAAATGATCAGTGCAAAGGAAAACTGACTGGTTGGCATGTAAGCCAATCGGTTCAACCATTTAGCTGGTCATTTCATCATGTTTCCCAATCACAATCATATTGGAAATTAATATCCAATCAATTCACAACCTAAAGTCAGCACTCATCCTTGATCCAATCGAATTAATAAACCAAATGGTCAGTTCACAACCTGAACTGGTCGATTCATGGACTTGATCCAATCAGTTCACGGACTTGAGCTGATCTGTTCACTTACTGAACCCGTTGGTTCGTGGACCATATTGCTAATATTGGTTCATTTGACTTGACACTTTGAAATGGTTGTTTCAACACTTAAACGTTGGTTCATGGTCCAATCAATCAACTTTTAACCATTATTGTTTAAATTGAATACATAACTCCTTAGTAATCAAGTTTATATCACATTCATGAATAAACTCCTATTCCAAATGTATCCTATGTGTGTGACCCTATAGGTTCCAAGTTACGATGGTGGTGAGTGTCCATACCAATTTATGAGATCACAAGCAATGAGCGGTATCTAATAACACATCATTGCTACCCAAATAATTTAGAAAGTTTTAGAATGACTTCAACCTACAATCAGTGATTGATGTTATTGTATAATTCCTTTGTCACTGATATTTAGATTGAACTCCAGGCATGGAATCGTCATCCTCTCAATGTTCAATCCATATTCCTAGAACTAGAGAAGACTGCCTGAGATATATGTGGATCCAATATCATATATAGATTCACATCTGCATGTGCATGCTTTTCTTATTGTCACTTATCATGTGGATTGGACATCAAACTCTTATAGGAAGGACAAATCCCATCTACATCACTCATAATCATCCCCATGTGCCAAAATGCACACGAACACCACCTTTATAGAAACCCTTATTTAAGTTCACAGTGGATGATGTCTAAATACATAAAACAACATGTGATGAGTGTAGTGATTTCAAGTCTAAGAAACACAATCATTACCATCACTATGAGAGATGATTTTGATTACCAATCATGGTTTCCATGTGTCACTCTCAAGGTGGGTCTATCCAATACATTGTTCTCCAACTAGTATCAATGTGTTTGGTTTAATAACATATATCATCATTAGTGAGATTTTGTCATAAACCAACACACACTCTAGTCTTATGTGTCTTTGTTGTCTATCAACCTTCCACAATAGCATCTGGCTAGGGACATAACAAGAAATTACATACTTTTGACATCCATATGATCTCATTGTTCAGGTCATCAAGTCAAAGACATACATCATTGAGTAATACCTTTCTTTAGGCATTCATTATGCTCCATCATTATCTCATAACTGAATAAGATATAATGAATTAGAAGATTTCCTTTATTATTAATCAAATCTTTTACAAGATATGCATTTCCAATCATCATATGATTGGCTCTTTGGGCATACATACCAATAAACTCCCACTTACACTTAGAGCCAATCACCCAAGAAACTTATTCTTAGTGATCTTAAACATGCCCATCATGTTTCTTCTGTGTAAGTGTCAATCTAACGGGCTGCAACATTTACCTTTCGTTGGTGTATTGCATTTTCACATCTCTTTTCTATCTGACCTCTTATATGAGATGGAATTGTTGTAGTATGCTAGTTGATATCCCTTCCCTAGCCAATATTTCTGTTATTATCATAGTATTTATGTTGTTTCATCAATTGTCAGAACATCCCTTAAGTTCATCTATATGAACTTCTTGATCCATATAGTATCCTCTGATGTGTTCATAACACTAGGATATTCAACTTCTATTATAGAATCAAATAACTATCTCTTTCTTGGAACTTTTACAACCAATAGTTCTCATTTTAAAGGCAAACATAAATTTTATATTGCGATTATTATGTTAACTTTGTCATCTTGGAAGCTTTCATCAGTGTAACCCTTTACACCTAACTCTTCCTTATTACCATAATTTATGAATGTATCCTAAGTGCTTCTCAATTACTTAAGAATGTTCTCTATGGTATTCCAATGACTTTCATTAGAATCTGACTAATATCATCTTGTCATGTCCAATACACACAAGATAATGGGATAAGTTCATTATATTTTATACATGAAAGATCCAATTGCTAATGCATATGGCATCTTACTCATGGTTTTCCCATTCTTCACAAGAATTGGAATATAGGGTTCATGAGAGACTAATCTCATGACACATGGACATATTTTATCTCATTGAATCCTTCATGTTGAACCCATGTAGCATCTTGTCAATATGTGCTCTTGGTAGGTAAAGAAGCTTTATAGAACTATCTCTATAGTGAATAATTCCTATCTCATAGGATGCTTCACCTAAACTCTTCATGTAGAAGGTACTTTCATTCCATGTAGTATAAGGATGTTATTCTCCATCATTATGTGGAATATAAATATGACCCAACTAAATATTTTGTAATCACATATTTCATCTTCATTTTGAATAAAGTCATACTCTTGGACTATCTTGTCTAATCAAAGATTTCAGCTATTAGATGCTTTCTTCATTCACATTGATTGGCCTTTGTAGCTTATAGACTTTATTTACAACAATGGAGTTTTAAAACCTTTAGGTTGTGTCACGTACACATCCTCTTTAATTATTCCTATTTAGGAATGTGGTTTTAACACCCATATGCCAAATCTCATAGTCGTAATGAGCTCCAAGGATAGTCATGATCTTAATGGACTTAACCATGGCAATTGGTAAAGAGATTTCATCATGTTCAACATCATGAACTTATTTGAAACCCTTTACAATCAATTTACTCTTATAGATTATCCTTGTTGGTCTACTCCTTCAAAACCCAATTGCACCCTTTATGCCTTTAGGTGGTATCATAGAGGTCATACCTTCTTGGTGTACATGGACTCCATTTTGGATGCAATGGCCTCAAGCCAATTCTCAGACTCTGGTCCCTCAATCGCTTCTAGATAAGTTGTTGGCTCATCATCTTATGTCCAACTTATAGCCTTTATGAGTTATAAGATATCATAATATTTTAATCTTGAGGCATCTTCTACTAGAACTGATGAGGTTTCATGTTACTTAAGGAATTTGAGATTCTACAACAATTTGTGATTCTTCTTATTCTTGTTGTACTTCTATAGGTTCCATGTTTTCTTGTTGGTCTCGAACTTTTTGAGTTATACCTTACTCCCACTGATTCCTTGGAATTAAATTCCTCTTAAGGAATTTATCCATCCATGTAACAAACTCTTTTGTTGTTATATTGGGATATAAGTAGTATTTAAAAAACTAACATTTATGTGTTTTGTGGATAAATCCTTCTAAGAAACTATTTTTTTATATTATCTTTTAATCCTAATCTTTATAAAAGACACATCGGGACACTTCCCATGCCATATCTCATATGGTGTGTTTTTGGACCATTTTAGACTATGCATTGTTTTAGTGTAAATCATGTGACCAGAAAGGAAATTAGATGTTCAGTTAAATTTATTGATAAGAGCACCAAGACTCATGAGGGTGTGATTCCTTCTATTTGATCCATCACTATGTTTTAGTTGGAGTTCATTGTGATATACTATCATAGTCTCTAGAAGGCCCGCAAACTCGTGGTGTAAAGTATTTTAACATTGATCATATCAAAGTGTCTTAATAATTTTACCAACATGGTTATGTACTTCATTTATGATCTTCTCAAACATTTCAAGATATTCATGTTTGTGTTCGAATAGATACAAATTCCATATCTATTGAGATCATCAACAATTATGATGAGATACTAGTAACTCACTCTAGAATTTATTCTAAAAGGTCTACATACATTGATATGTACATGTCCTAATAGAATTTTTCCTCTCCCACAACATTTAGTGAAAGGTACTTTTTTCATGTTGCACAATAAATAATACTTGCATGTGTCTCTTGGTTCAATAATCAAAACAGTCTAGACAACCATCATTATGGATCCCAGAAATGCATCTCTCATTTATGTCCTCTACATGACGATTCTATAGGTATTCATTGTTTGAGTTATCAAGTTTTAATCTTTTTGGTATTTATGTTATAAGCATTTATCTTTAGATCTAGAAAACAAAGAGCATAAGATATTTGGGGCACTACCATAAAAGATCTCATCCTTTTGATATTGAACATTGACTATACTTAAATTATTTCCATAATCATTCTTGTCCATAACAAGATGTAGAAAGTAAAATGTTTCTTTTATTGGAAAAATGAAACAACAATTCGTTAACTCTATTACATGCCCTATGGGCTGAAATAAATTCTTGGCTCTAAATGCATTGGTAACAACTCTTGCTCTATTTGTGACTCACAATCTGACCTTGCCCTTTTGTAAAGGCTTACTTCTTTCCCGAGCATGCATATTCAAGAAAATGTGAGATCTACATCTGGTATTATATACCAAGATGAAGAAGTAATGAAATTTATCTCATAACATATATACTATAAAGTGGAGATCTTTATCCCCTCTTTCTTCTTCTTTAGTTCCTCCAGGTATAGAGGGCAATTCTTCTTCTAGTGTCCATGTTGGTGACAGTGGTGACAATTGCCTCCCTTGTTCACCCCTCCCTTTACCTTGAGTGTTGAAGACTTGGGATTTTGGCCAACTTTACAATCTTTCTTAGATTTTCCTTTGCCATTAGACTTCCCCTTTGATCTGTTGTTTATAATCACAAACTTCATCTTGTCTTTCTTCATTTGTACCTCAACTATTTTCAACATGCCAATTAACTCTGTCAATGGATTGTCAAAGCCATTCATGTTGTAGTTCATGACAAACTGATTGTATGACTCTAGCAATGAGTGTAGAATCACATTAGTGGCCAACTCTTCACCCAATGAAAATCCCATCCTAGTAAGGTTCTCCATATACCCAATGAGGTTTGGCACATGAGGACCTACTGGATCTCCTTCTACCATGTTACATTTGAATAGTGCCTTGGAGATATCATATCTCTCATGTCTGGCATGATCTTAAAACATGTCCTTAAGATGTGTTACCATGTCAATGACATCCATGCTCTCATGTTGTCTCTTCAACTCATAGTTCATGGATTACAACATTAGGCATTTGACATCAATGACATCTTCAATATGCTTCATGTAAGCATCCATGTCAACCTTAGGTGCAATGGGAACATGTTCATCTGGCTCTGGTGTTTCCAGGACATAGAGCCTATGTGAGAACAGTTCTCAATGTCCTATACCACTCATGGAAATTATTCCCAATTTACTTGTCCATCTCAAGAACTGGTCACAGAGAAAATGTGTTGTTTATTTTCATTTGATTCTACAAGAGAAATTTTGTAATTTTGTCAAAACATTTTTATTTGATTTGATTTAAATAAAATTTTGATGATGTTTAATTAGGCCTTTCATTAATTATTGCTCTCACCATTTTCTTCAAATTGATAGCCCTCACGTATCAATTCGTAAGATTGTAGTGCACATCCTTCTAATGAGACAAGACTAAAAACAATTGAGTTATTACTTGGCCAACACCAGTGTCCATAATCAATCATTAAGATAGGCAACTTTTACCAATTCAATCTTATACAATTCTTAGATATATGGTATGCACAACTCGTTGCCATAGTCATCTACATGATTCTAGGTTATTAATCTCATTAAGATCACCTAATTAAGCCTAACCTAAAAGCCAACACGATGGTAATACATCCTGCAATGTAGGCCCACATAACTACCATCACATTTCCATGGGATAGATTACACACCATGCTTGGCATGTCCACTCTTAGTCGATCAGGATTTTCATGTGGGTTGCTAATTGAAAGCATCGAATACTTAATATTATATTGAGCAATTTGTATTTATAAATACATATACATATCCAATGACCACGTGTTTATATTGCCTATCATATACATGTTATATCCCACAAAAGAAAACTTGCAATTAAAACATAAGTGATGGTTATGACCATACTATTGTAATTTCTTAGAGCCACAATGAATTACCACCACCTAAGGTCTACATCACATGCAACAACCTATTGTTGATGAAGAACTATGCTTGAACCAGTCTGGGTTGATCAATTCTCTCTCCAACTTAGGATAGATCTAGATTATAGGATTGTCTCTCTCCCAAGATGACAAACAAACAATCACAAATATAACCATATGACCATTAATTTAAGAATTCCAACATTCTCATGCATTCATGCAACTCCATAACACAGAGAATATTAGTACTACTCTTTCAAGAAACTAACAATCAAACATCACAAGGTGGTAGAAAATCATACAAGTGAAACATTAAGACCTAGTGTATGAAGATAATCTTTGCTAGGAGCATGTATTCGATGGATATAAGTATTTACATGTTGTGAGAGCCTTAGTGGCTACTGCCAACCCAAGTTAGATGTTTAGCCACTCATTTTCATGAGAAGTGTTATGGGTTTACTAACATAGTGATACATGAAGATGGGGTGGAAGAATAGATCTAGAGGGGAAGAAGGGGGATACATCAACAGTGACCACAAAGGACCCAGGACTAATGAATGTCTTCTTCATATATAGATCCAGTGTTGGCATGAGGGATTGGCTAGTCCTTCTTTTGAAGGATAGGTTGATGATTTTTGGGATGGAATGGATCTTCTCTTTCCTATGCACTTTCATCTTTAGAGATCAAAGATTGATGGAGTGACTGATGGATGGCTCTAGAATGCGGCAACACTTCATTGTCTCTTACACGTCGTGACCCCTTCATGGATGAAGTGGGTCCCTATATATAGGCATTGGTAACCACCTTAAAACCTTAGTAGTTTTTGAGGTGGCGAGCCTTCATCGGTTTACATGTGTTGTGAGATTCAACGGTCGCCACCATGTGACAATCAGAGAGGATGCTCAGTTCCCATGGTCATTGAGAACGGTTGACGAGAGTAACCATTGTAGAGGTGATCTTCATTGATCGCCAAGGTTACTTGTCTTTCATTCATAGGGATGGCCCAATCATTGAATGTAGAGATGGTGCATAACCCATTGGTCTCTAATCGTGTAGAAGTCAAGTGGTCGCTAAGAATTGCAAGATTAGTGATTGTTTAATTTGGTGCAATCTTCATTGGTTGTCAAGGTATCAGAACCTCAACGTCTGCATGACTTTAGGCTCGGCGACCGCTAAGATGTGTATTTTGTGCAAATCAGAAAAAATTGTGAGTTTAGGTTGCTACATCAAAACTTGCCCAAACAATTAGATCTATATAGATAAAATATAGTAGAGAAGATAATATGAGGATAAAATAGGCACTCAAATATCCAAAAAATTGGATGTTATCACATACCGAGCCTCTATCTCCTTTTCCATATGTGGAGGTATTAATTCTTTACTTCCTATGCTCCCCTGGAATGTAACTCAAGGTTTCCATATTACCATCTAGTATATTAAATAGGATTAGGATAGTTTAATTTCCTATTATAGCAAAGAAGTTGTTTAGCACTAGATGAATGTCCCATTTCAAAAGATGAAGCAATCTACTGGAGGAGAGAGGATGCCCAGAAACAAGAGGAGATGAATCGATAGGTTGGTGGCCCAATCGATTGGTTGGAGGTTTTTAGACGTTGTTTGGACTGGAGACTAGATGATGAATCCAACATTTCAACCGATGGACCAAGAGGCCAACTGATCGGTTCAAGTGTTAAACACATCAACCCTAACTGGTTACAACACAAATGTCCATCAACAACACATTGATGCATATGATGTAGACCTTAGATGGAAGTAATTCCTTGTGGCTCCAAGGAATAAAAATAGTATGTCCATAACCATTGCTTGTGTTTATAATTTCATGTTTTCATTTATGGGATATAGTTTGTATACGCTTCAGATAAGTATGTGGTGATTGGATATGTAAATATATTTATATAAGTATACAATCCCTCAGTAAAACATTAAGTCTTAGATGCCTTCCATAAGCAACACACATGAAAATTTTGATTGACTAAGTGTGGGGATGCCAAGTGTGGGCCACTCCTATGATGGTAGTGATGTGGGTTTGCCAAGAAGGGTACATTACTATCATGTTGGCTTTTGGCTCAAACTTAACTAGGTGATTTTAATGAGATTAAGTACCTAGAAGCATGTAGATGACTATGGTAAAGGGTTGCATGTACCATCTGTCTAAGAATTGCATAAGATGCAATTATCAAAAGCTGCTTACCTTAATAATTGGTTATGGACACTGGAGTTGGCCGGGTAACAAATCAATTGTTTTGGATCTTGGCTCACTAGAAGGTTGTACGTTGCAATCATTCGAATTGATATGTGAGTGCTACCAATTTGAAAAAAATAGTGGGAGTGATTATTAATTAAAGGTCTAATTAAACATTATTAAATTTTATGTTAACCAAATCAAAGAAAAACTATTTTGACAAATTGCAAATTTCTCTTATAGAATCAAATGTAAACAAATCATGCGACCAATCCTGAAGAAGGACAAAATTAATGGGAAAAAATTTTATGAATGGTTTTGGACTTTGAGAAGGGTTCTCACGGATGAACAAATGCTCTCTTTCCTAGATACACCACTTCCAGAAGAACCTACTCCTGATGCACCTAGGGTTGAGGTGGATGCATATTGGAAGCATACCAATGATGCCTTAGAATTAAGCACTTATGCTATACTGTATGAACTATGAGTTGCATGAGCAGTGTGACAACATGGGGATTCTTGAGATGGTAACACATCATAAGAGTTTGGACCATAATCATGCAAACTGGGAAAGGTAGAATGTCTCAAAGGCACTCTTTGAGTGGAGTAAGATAGAAGTGTTGGGTTTTGTGGGACAGAATAGGCAGCGGAAATAAAAAATTTCTCACCACAAACCCATAACCAACAGATCACATCAATGACTATGCAATGGGAAAGATGGTGTAAGAGAGGCGTACCTAGTCTGAAGGCTTTCTCAGTGACAATACCTTGTAGCTAATGCAATCTTCAACCACCTAGTCTTCAATGATGTATGTGCTACTCCTATCCTTGACCCAGACTACGGTTAACCATCGTCCTCCTAAGCAGAAGAAACCTCCCGCCTCTATAGATAGTCCAGATGGACCACTAGGGACTCTAGTCATCCTGAAGGACATAGATGGAGTAATCCCCCTCTGTCGGCATACTAGTCACCGACACACTCTCTTGCCACCAGTTGTCATCCTATAGTTGTTTTTCCCTCATTGTGCCTCCTTAGTCGTGTAGCACTTGCTTGGGCTCTCTCAGTTACCAGAACCAGAGAGGACAACAACTTTGTAGAGAAACTGATGTTCTGACTTGTGTGTTATGAGATGCCCCTTGTACCCCTCTATTTATATTAGAAGGAAGGGTCAGGGTTCTCAATCTTTGCAGGAGTAGAAGGTTCTGGATTTTCCACAAACTAATTGCACTAAGGTAGGTGAATTGATCGTTTCACAAACAAATTGGTCATTTGGGCAGGTGAGCCGATCGGTTCACTTTTGAACCAGTCAGTTGGGAGTGTGAATTGGTCAGTTCTCTTAGTGAACCAGTCATTTCACTTCCCAGACTTGACCACAATTGACTTTCCTTATTCATTTCTAATTAACACAAAGATTAATTCTTCCCCCAATCAAATTGAACAAGTGAAAAGAAAATCTTTTCTCACAAATTGGGAAACCCAACAGTTACTCGGTTGGTCCATGTGAACTGATCGGTTCATCACTGTGAACCAGTCATCTCACTGAACATGAGCCAATCGGTTCACCCAGTGAACTATTCAGTTGGTGGTCCAAGTTGTGCAAAACTCATCAATGCAGTTCGCAATCAATCTGACACTCTAATCAATTGGTTCAACACTTGAACTTGATGATTCTGAGTCAAGTCTATTGATTGAATGTTTGATTGAGAACCTAAACACTTTAGTAATCAATCTAAACTTCATTCATGGATAAACTCCTCTTCTAGGTTAATCATATGTGTGTGACCCTACATGTCCCATTTCACATTGGTAGTGAAAGTCCATAAATCACTTATGACTTCACAAGCAAAGAGCGGTGCCTAGTCGCACATCAGTGCTACCCAAGTGAAAAGGAAAGTTGGAGAAAGAATTTCAACCAACAATCTATGATTAGTGTTACTGTGATTGTATATTTACTTTGAAACTCACCATCCGGATTGAACTCGAGACATGGAACGTCATCCTCTTCAACATTCAATCCACGTTCCTTGACTTCTAAGCAGATTGTCTGAGATGCATGTGAGTTCACATATCATACATTGAATCACATGAGTATGTCCATACATTTCTCAGTCTCTCTTATCAAGGGGTCCAAGATGTCATACTCCTTCTAGGAGGGACAAATCCCATATCTATCACTCATAGTCAAAACCCCATGGGTCAAAGTCACCCAATCATCACCTTTATAACATCCGTGTTTCAGGAATGTGTTTGATGATGTCAAAGTGAACCCAACGACATGTGATGAGTGCAGTGATTTCAGGTCTAAGAATCACTATCAGCACTATCACTATGAGACATGATTGTCACTACCATTCCATGGTATCCATGTATCACTCTCATGGTGGGTCTGTCTGATATACTATTCTCTAACATATATCTATGTGTTTGACTTGGTATCATATATCATGACTAATGAGACTTTGTCATCCGTCAACACACACTCTAGTCTTATGTATTATTGTTTTCTATTTTCCTTCCACAGTAACATCTGACTAGGGACATAACAAGAATGTATGTACTCTTATCGTACATATGGCCTCATTATTCAGGTCCTTAACCTGAAGACATATGTCATCGATTCACATCATTCTTTAGACATCTATCATGTATGTGTCATCATTTCATGACTGAGACAAACATAATAGACAGAATTACCTTTATCATTATCAAATCAAGTATCATATGCCTCATTGAAATCATCATATGATTGGCTCTCTAGGCATACTATACCCTTCATGCTTTATAACAAGAATGTATGTACTCTTGACCTATAAGAAATCACAGTTAATCTATATGCACAATCACATTGAGTATATGACATTATACCCTTCATGCTTTACATGATTCTTAAGATGTATAACCATCTCAAGAATGCCCATGCTTCAAGATATTTATGCAACTCATATTTCATATAGCTCAACATAAGGTTCTTGATGTCTTAGGCATCATTGGCATACTTCAAGTAAGCATCCAATTTTAGCCTTAGGTGCATTTGGAGTGGTTATGCTGGCTCATGTCTTTCAAGGACTTTAGAGTTTACACTCACCATTGAGAACACTTCTCAAAGGTCCCAAACTAGATTTGAAGTTTCATCCCATCTATGAACTGATTGAAATGATAATGTATTTGTGTTTGTCATTTGGATTCTACAAAAGAATTTTGCAACTTTTTCAAAACATTTTTGATTTGTTTGATTTGATAAATTTGACAATATTAATTAGGACATTAATTAACTATCACTCCCTCTATTTTTATCAAATTGATAACCCTCAAGTATCAATTTAGATGATTGTAGCATACAATCTTCTAGTGGCCAAGATCCAAAACAATTGCATCAATACCCAACCAACGCTGGTGCTCATGACCAATTATTTAGGTAGGCAATCATGCCAATTGCATCATATGCATTTCTTGGATAGATGATAGGCACAACTCTTTTCCATAAACATCTGCATGCCTCAAGGTGCTTGATCCAATCAAGGTCACCTAGTTAAGTCCAACCCAAATGCCAACATAATGAATATGCACCCTGCTAGGGCAGACCCACATATTCACCATCACACTTCCACGAGATATATAGTGCACCATTTTAGGGCGTGCCCACACTTAGTCGATCAAGATTTTCATGTGTGTTTCTTTTGAAAGGCATCTCAAACTTAATATTTACATTGAGGGGTTTGGTATTTATATACATATACATATCCAATCACCACATACACATTATGTATTATATACATGTTATATCCCACAAGAAAACATGCGAAGTGATCAAGCGATGATTGTGGCCATCCTATTATAATTCCTTCAGCCACAAGGAATTATGGTCATCTAGGTCTACATCATACACAACAACCTATAGAAGATGAAGTCATGTGCTTTAGCCATTCCAGGTTGATCAGATCATCCCATGACTGATTGGCTCTCCTTCCAGTCGATTGGTTGGGTGTCACTAACTGATCGTCTAGCTCCTCCATACGATTAGTCTATTAGGTCATCATGTACCTCATCAGGCCACCAGTCGCTCATCTTGCTCCATGAGACGGTCATCTCGGTCCTCCAAATGCTCATCTGGGTGCCCTCCATTCTTCGACATAGCATGAAATAAACTACCCTACTTTGCATATCTCTTTGGGAAATCTCAAGTTACATTCAGGGGGAGAAAAGGTAGAAGAGAAGGCTTGAGTTATCTTGAGTTACATTGGGATAGAAGAAAGGACTCGGTACGTAGATCGATATGAAAACAACCACAACCAACCAAGCACACACATAGGGGTTTATAGGCCATAATCATGCTACACATCCACCATCAAAACCATTTTAGGGTGACGTGTATCGATTGCATATATATACCATATCATATATGTATATAGGGATTTGTGGTGTTTAATTGGATATGCATATTAGCCAGTATAAGTATTCACATCGCATGCAATAAATAAACAGTGAAAACCCAAAAACCAATCATATCGATTAATCCTAAAACATAGTACATTGATGTGGCTCTGATACTACTGTTGGGTTTTGTGGGACAGAATGGGTAGCGGAAATAAAACATTTCTCACCACAAACCCATAAACAGTAGATCGCATCAATGACTATACAATGGTAAAGATGGTTTTAGCGAGGTGTACCTGGTCCTGAGGCTTGCTCAGTGACAATACCTCACAGCTAGTGCGGTCTTCAACCACCTGGTCTTCAATGATGTCTGTGCAGCTCATGTCCTTGACCTGGACTGCATTTGATTGTCATCCTCCTGAGAGGAAGAAACCTCCTGCCTCTACATATAGTCCACACAGACCACCAGAAACTCTAATCGTCCTGAAGGATAATAGAAGGAGTAGCCCCCCTTTGTCGGTGAACTAGTCACCGACACACTCTCCCACCACCATTTGTTGTCATGTAGTTGTCTTTCCCTCACTGTGCCTCCCTAGTTGAGTAGTACTTGCTTGGGCTCTCTCGGTTACCACAACCAGAGAGGACAACAACTTTGCAGAGCAACTGATGTTCTGAGTTGTGTATTCTGAGAGCCCCATGTACCCCTCTATTTATGGTAGAGGACAGGGTCAGGGTTTCAGTCTGTGCAGGAGTCGAAGGGTCTGGATTTTCCATGAACTGATTGCATTGCGATAGGCAAACTGATTGTTTCACAAATGAACTGGTCATTTAGGCAGGTGAGTCGATCGATTCACTTTTGAGTTGGTCAGTTGGGAGTGTGAATTGGTCAGTTCACTTAGTGAAATAGTCATTTCACTTCCCAGACTTACCGACAATTGACTTTCTTTATTCATTTCTAATGAATACAAAGATCAATTCTTGTCCCAATCAAATATAACAAGTGAAATGAAATTTTTTCTCACAAATAGGGAAACCCAAAACTTGCTCGATTGGTCCATGTGAACCAATCCATTCACCAGTGTGAACCGATCATCTTACTTACCATGAGCCGATTGGTTCACCCATTGAACTAGTCAGTTGGTGGTCCAGGTTGTGTAGAACTCAGTCAATGCAGTTCTTAATCAATCTGACACTCTAATCAATTGGTTCAACACTTGAACTTGAATGATTCTGAGTTAAGTCTATTGATTAAATGTTTAATTGAGTACCTAAACACATTAGTAATCAATATAAACTTCATTCATCGATAAACAGCTCTTCCAGGTTAATCCTATTTGTGTGCCCCTATAGATCCCATTTCACGTTGGCAGTGAAAGTCCATAACTCACTTATGACTTCACAAGCAAAGAGCGATGCCTAGTCATACATCAGTGCTACCCAAGTGAAAAGGAATCTTGGAGAACAACTTTCAACCTACAATCTATGATTAGTGTTACCATGATCGTATAGTTCCTTTGTCACTGACCATCCGGATTGAACTCGAGGCATGGGACGCCATCCTCTTCAACATTCAATCCATGTTCCTTGACTTCTGAGCAGACTATCTGAGATGCATGTGAGTTCACATATCATATATTAAATCACATGAGTATGACCATACATTTCTCAATCTCTCTTATCAAGGAGCCCTGGATGTCATACTCCTTATAGGAGGGAAAAATCCCATATCTATCACTCATAGTCCAAACCCCATGTGTCAAAGTCACCCAATCATCACCTTTATAACACCCATGTTTTAGGAATGTGTTTGATGATGTCAAAGTGTACCCAACAACATGTGATGAGTGCAGTGATTTTAGGTCTAAGAACCAGTATCACCACTATCACTATGAGACATGATTGTGACTACCATTCCATGGTATCCATGTATAACTCTTGTGGTGGGTCTATTTGATATACTGTTCTCTAACATATATCTATGTTCTTGACTTGACATCATATATCATGACTAATGAGACTTTGTCATCAGTCAACACACACTCTAGTCTTATGTATTATTGTTGTCAATTTTCTTCCATCGTAACACCCGACTAGGGACATAACAAGAATGTATGTACTCTTATCATACATATGGCCTCATTGTTCAGGTCCTTAACCTGAAGACATATGTCATCAAGTCACATCATTCTTTAGACATCTATCATATATGTGTCATCATCTCATGTGTGAGACAAACATAATAGCAATAATTACGTTTATCATTATCATATCAAGTATCATATGCCTCATTGAAGTCATCATATGATTGGCTCACTGGGCATACTATACCAACAAGAAGGAGATACAATAGAGACTCATGTGCTAAATAATTGGACGTGCGGAACATCTAGAACAACTGGGATTCTTTTTGAGCCAAGAGGCCACATATATGATTCTACAATTGTTGCTTGAATCATATAGTCAGTTTATTGAGTGTTATTACTTGAATAACATGGCCAGAACACTGTCAGAATTGCTTTTCATGTTGATAAATGTCATAGCACAAATGAAGAATGACAAAACTGTGATGGTGATCAATTGAGTGGACTCCTAGGATGAATGCAAATCCAGGAAGACTTTTGAGGCTAAGCTGAAATCCAAGTCTTCAACACTCAAGATAAGGTGAAAGAACAGTGCAAGAGGAATCTGTTGTGATGATCTTGATTTTGGGATTTAGATACAGTCTAGTATTTGAATGCCATGAATGCTTTGTACACTATTGACACTACATTAAGGAATAAATTATCTCATATTTTCATCCGAAAAGTGTTACTGGAGACACAATTGATGATTAGAACACCCAATTCAGCTCAAATGTGACAAACAATGTAGTTAACCAAAAATGGGTATTATAAGTTTAAACATCCATTAGTCATATGCATGGATCCAAATTATTGAAAATTGATTTCTAAGTTACATTATGATCATACAAAGTTTATGAAAATTGTGTGATTGATACTGTAAATCAAATAATAATTATACTTGACCATAGTACCTCTAAATATGATGCTATTTGAAAAAAAATTACTTGAATGTAAAATATTGGATTTTTGTTCTCAAACTTGATGAGACTATACTTTAGGAGATTATGATTTTATGTTTGTTGTTTCACAAATAAATGGGGTTCCTAGATGATGTTGTGCAAGATTGAAAGAATGAGATATCTCAATGAGTAAACTTTTGATATTTTTAGAACAAAGTTGAGGAATCATGTGTTGCCACATGTTCGTGTATATTTGTTGACTAAGTGGGCCTTTCCAATCATAGATCTAAGGAGGATGAGCGGTTACCAATCATTTCTCACCTCTAAAAACGTAGGAAGTCTTGCGACGGTGCATCCAGGAATCCTTTATGCGACGGCGCATCCAGGAATCCTCGCCACTGTGATGTCGTCACTCTTGCGTTTTGCAAGTCTTCTCTTTGCCATGGCGGATGAACTCGTGGATAGATACGCGACACTTAGGGTACAGGAGGAGGAGGAGAATGACATCCTTGATCTTCAAGGGGCGGCGGAGGGGGAGGGGAGTGAGCACATAACCCTGGCGCTGGTCGGGCGGCTGACGACGAATAGGCCATATAACTTCCCTGCTTTCAAAAGAACGATGACCAACGCCTGGGCACTGAGGAAGGATGTTAGATTTAGGCAGATATCCAACAATCTCTTTGTGATCCAGTTTCTCCATTGGAAGGACAAGGAGAAGGTCGTTTTGGATGGTCTGTGGAACTTAGACAATCACCTTCTCGTCGTCAGGGACATCAATCCAGAGGATACACCGTCGGAGATGGTTCTCAACCTCTGCCTATTTTGGATCTGGTTGTACAACATGCCTTTAGGCTACAGATCGGAGGAATCAATTAGGGCGGTTGCTAGCAAGATCGGCAGGGTCATCACCGTTGATAGGTGCGACCTCATATAGGGGGCGTCGTGCAGGGCGCACATCGAGATTGATATCACGAAGTCCATCTGTCAGTTGCAGAAAATAAGGGACAAGAGCGGCAAAGTTGTTTTAGTTGAGATTAGATATGAACGGCTGCTAGTGTTTGGCTATCTTTGTGGTATCATGGGCCATCTTGAAAAGGATTGCAGAGAGGAGGAGGAGGAGGGGGTGGAGGACGTCACGACGCCTAGGCACTGGGGTCCTTGGATAAAAGCCTTGCCGATGAAGCACTGGATCATTCCGATTAGGGAGGAGCTCTTGGGCAGAGAGGGCGCATCTAAGGAATTGAGGTTTATATCTAAACCTAACGCTACACGCACCACGTCGGGTGAGCAGCAACAACATGCAGACGCAGGTCGACGCCGGCCAGACGCCAACGGGCGTCCGTGGGGGGAGGAGGTGACGGATGAGTCGGTGGAGATGGTTGATCCAAACGACGTTTTTTTCCAACGGGTGGACGCCCCGGCTACTGATCTTGAGTGGCAAACAGGGGGCGCTGCAATGGCGATGACGGTTGTCGTTCAGGGTCTTGGGCGCCAAGCCGAGGTGGGGGAGAGGGCACCTTTGGGTGAGGCGTTAACGCCACCGACGAAGAGGCAATGTGCGGGTGGGAGCCAAGCAACGAGCCAACCCAAGGTGATTACACACAACGTTACAGGACTGATGGAAGACACCAACGTTCAAACCTTCCAGTGGGGGCGTCTCTAGGTGATGAGGACAATGCACCATAGTAGGAAGGGTGGTGAGGGAAGGAACAAGGGTGGAAGATGTCAAAGGTTTACAAAGCTTGGGTCGCGGCAGGTGGGTGTGGGGGGGCGATAGGGCGTCACAACGAGTACTTGAAGGGGGAAAGAGGAGGAGAGGGGGTGAGGAGGACATGGTGGGGGTTAAGGAAGGTGAGATGGGTTTGGCGGGAAAATGATTGCGAGTGGTGGTGCAGTGTGAACCAAATCACACAACAGTAGCGGGTGCTGGCGAGGTCCAGGCCCGTGAAGAGCCATGAAAATCCTATGCTGGAACGTCCAGGGTCTGGGCAGCCCTAGGACGGTTGACTCTCTAAGGAGGCGGTGTTGGAGAGAGATGCCTGATATAGTCTTTGTGATGGAGACTATGTGTAGAGGAAGGGACTAAGAGGAGGTTAGAAGGAGATGTGGGTACAATGCGGGGTTTGGTGTGGACAATAGGGGGAGGGCTGGGGTTGTTGTGGAGAGGGGAGGACATGTCTGTGAAATCTTTTTCGGACCATCACATCAATGCGGTGGTGGGAAGGGATGACAGCCATGAGTGTTTTTGCTTTGTGGGGATATATGGTTGGGCAGCAACACATGAGCGTCACAACACATGGAGGCTGATGGAGGAACTTTGTGCACATACAACTTTGTCTATTGTCTTCGGCGGGGATTTCAACGAGATCCTTTTTCAATCTGAAAAGTAGGGAGGTCAACCTAGGCATGAATGGCAGATGCAGAACTTCAGAGAGGCAATGGATACATGCCAGCTCACTGATTTGGGATTCACTGGTAATAAATTCACATGGAAGAGAGGACAGCAGGAAGACACGATGATTCTGGAAAGACTTGATAGGTTTCTGGCTAACAGGAAATGGTGTGATTTTTACAATATCAGAAAGGTCAAAAATTTCCCTATTCTCAACTCGGATCATGGGAAGATTCTTTTATGGGCAGAGCAAAGGAATCAGGATGGGAAACATGTGGAGAAGTGGTTTAGATTTGAAACCTTTTGGCTATCTTCACCAGAATGCAAAGAGGTCGTCACACGGGCTTGGGACAGCAGCTATGATTTGGGCCTTAAAGGGCAGACGGACCTTTGTGCGGAGAAGCTTGCTGGGTGGGCGGCAGATAAATTTGGAAACATTAGGAGGAGAATACAACAGCTGGAGAAGAGGCTTGGTCGTGCTCAAGATAAGCCACCATGTCATGACATGTTGCAAGAATGTGAATCTTTAGCGAGAGAATTGCAGGATCTACAGAGGCTGGAGGAGAGCTATTGGTTGGCTAGAGCTAGGACCAGTGAGATGAGAGACGGAGATAGGAACACAAAGTACTTTCATCATAAAGCAAACCAAAGAAAGAGACGTAATACCATAGAAGGTCTCTTTAAGGAGGATGGGAGTTGGCATACGGAGGCGGATTCCATTGCTGAAATTATCTTTTCTTATTTTAATTCTCTCTTTTCCAGCTCAATCCCTTATCGGATGGAGGAATTCCTTGAAGGCATGCCTAGGGTGATTGATGAATCTTCTATTTCAGATCTGGAAAAGGTTCCCACGGAGAAAGAAGTTTGGAAAGCACTCCAACAAATGCACCCGAATAAAGCTCCCGGCCCAGATCGGATGAAGGCAATTTTCTACCAAAAATTCTGGTAGGTTATTAAAAGTAGTTTGACGGCTTTTATTTCTAAATGGTGGAGAGGGGATATTGTCCTCGCTGACATTAATGACACTGATATAGTTCTCATCCCAAAGACAAACAATCCTGTCCGCCTGTCTGAATATAGACCTATCAGCTTGTGTAACGTCTCATATAAGATTATTACGAAGGTCTTGGCCAATGGAATCAAACTGCTGATGAATGGGATTATCTCGGAGAATCAAAGTGCTTTCATAGAAGGAAGGATGATCACTGACAATGCTTTGGTGGTATATGAGTTGTTTAACACCATGAAACACCGAAAGAAAGGAAGAGAGGGGCTTATGGCGCTTAAGCTGGACATGAGCAAGGCATATGATAGAGTCGAGTGGGCTTTTCTGGAGGGGGTTATGGGGAGAATGGGGTTGCCGACTATTTGGAGAAGGAAGGTTATGGAGTGTGTTACAAGTGTATCCCACAAGTTCATCGTCAATGGCAATAGGAGAGGGTCTGCAAAACCATCCAGAGGACTTTGCCAAGGTGATCCTATATCCCCTTACCTTTTTCTTTTTTGCACTGAAGCACTTTCTTTTTCTCTGTCCAAAGCTGCACAGGTCAATAAAATACATGGGACAAGAATATGCAGAAGAGCCCCACGGGTCACTCACCTTCTTTTTACAGATGATAACATTGTTTTTACAAGGGCTACCTCAGAAGAATGCTCCGCTTTAGTTGAAATTTTCAGCCACTACGAGAGGGCATCCGGGCAGAAAATCAATTATGAGAAGACGGAGGTTTCCTTTAGTACAAACGTGACAAGTGAAAGAAGGGAGTTGATTAAGAATCTACTGCAGGTGAGGGAGGTGGACAGGCATGACAAGTATCTGGGCCTTCCCACAGTGGTAGGTAGGTCCAAAAAGCAGGTGTTTGCGGATATAAAGGACAGAGTGTGCAAAAAATTACAAGTGTGGAAGGAGCAATTTTTATCTAGACCAGGGAAGGAGGTGTTGATTAAAGCAGTTATCCAAGAAATTCTCACGTATCTCATGAGCATCTTCAAACTTCCTGAGGGAATTATTGATGATATACATTCCATGATGGCATGGTTCTGGTGGGGCTCAAAGGAGGGGGAGAGGAAAATCCATTGGATGAGTTGGGATAGATTGTGCATATCCAACGAGAGTGGGGGCATGGGGTTTAGGGACATGAAAGCTTTGAACCAAGCACTCCTCGCTAAACAAGGATGGAGGTTGGCAGTCTATGGAGAGTCTCTTGCTGCTCGGGTACTCAAGGCGAAATATTACAACACATCTTCTATTCTACACATTGAGTTAGGGGGGAATCCCTGTTATACATGGAGGGATATTTGGGGGGGCGTTGCAAGTAGTGAAGAGTGGTTTCAGGTGGAGGGTGGGGGATGGAAAAAATATTCATATCTACAAGGAGAGATGGATACCACACTTGGCAGGCACAGCAAACAGATATTTGATTCACGGTCCAGTGGAATACAGATGGGTGAGTGACTTGATGTATGAGGGACCAAAGAGGTGGAATAGAGAGGTTGTGGAGACTTGCTTTCCTACACATATAGCCAGGAGAGTTCTTAACATTCCACTATCACAGCGGCATGATGAGGACACTCTATATTGGGATAGGGAAAGCAATGGGAGGTTTACAGTCAGGAGTGTTTATTTCTTTATTTGGACAGGAGAGGATTTAGTTGATGGTATGGATATAGAGTTGTGGAAGAGGGTTTGGAAGCAAGGATGGCCACCGAAACTGAAGCACTTTATATGGAGAGCTCTCAGGAATATACTTCCCACCAAGTCAAAACTACAAAGGAAGCATGTGACACCGAATGATAGCTTCCATCGCTGCAGACAGTGGGACGATTCTTCTCATGCACTGTTGCACTGTGACGTAGCTAGACAGGTATGGGCATCGGGTGTGTTTTATTGGGGTGGACGGCTGGGTAATCACGACATGGTGACCTTTGTTAGGGGTCTTCTAGAGGATGAGGACATCAGGAAAAAAGATGAAGGCGCTATTCTTATGTGGGTCTCATGGACAGAGAGGAGTAAATTCTTTTTGATGATCATCCCCCCTATATTCCGGGTCTTGTGGCTTCTTACATCAGCCTGGTTGCTGACCATGCACGCTATCACGGGGCTGTGGGCAGAGCTGCTCTTTCTTCCATACCTCCACGCCAGGTATCATGGCGCTTCCCACCATATGGCAGCGTTAAGATCAATACAGATGCATCGGTCATCATAGCGGAAGAGAACGGATGTGCGACAGTCATTCGGGATGACAGCGGTCAGCTGTTGTGGACCTTCCAATGCCGGTTAGAACAGCAGTACTCAGTGCTTAGTGCGGTGGGTATGTCTGTCCTACATGGTATGCGACTGGCTCTTAGGGAAGGTTATACAGATATTGTGGTGGAGACGGACTGTTTGCTGCTGGTGGAGGCTGTCAAGAAGGGCTACGGCGGATGTGGTTATGAAGACTTTATTTCTCAGGATATTTTTGATCTCTCTTGTAGGTTCCTGTCTTTTAATTTGTGTTTTATTAAACGATAAGGAAATAGAGTAGCTGATGCCTTGGCTGTCGCTGCCTATCATTTTGTTAATTCTCACATTGTTGGTGAGGATTTTGAGGATCGGATCCTTGTACTTGCTGCAAATGATTTGATTACTTAATAAAATGGCAGGCACCCTTTCTCAAAAAAGAAATGTAGGAAGTGAAAGCATATAGGTTTCATCTAGATCCAATTAAAGTGGGGAGACCACATGGTATTACATTCACAGAGGCATGATCTACACATAAACCTGAGGATATCGAACCCTCATTCATCGAGAATGGACCCACGGTGAGGAAGAATTGGCCACCTTCTCCCTGAATTTGATGTAGGTTGTAGGCTAGAGGATGGTTCCTTAGACATCCCTTATCATTGGAGGAGAGGACCCTAGAGGTTGTTTTACCTCTTTTTTGCTCCTATTCCCTCCTAGAACCCATAACATCCACTTATGAGGATGTTTGTCGGGGATGAAAGCAGGACGAGGGCGCAAATGGGAGATCCATCTCTAGGGAGCCAACCCCAACCCAACGATGCCATCAAGTTTGGGGCATGCCAATGAGGTTTTGAAGCATCTAGGACTCATGTGGTAGAAAGGGAGGAAGATACCACTCTTCTGACTAGAAGCTCTATCTGGTCTTTTAGGGAGACGACAGAAGGAAGTCCACAAAGCTCCCCACATGATGGAAACTAGTTCTAGGGCTTCCTACCACCATGAAGAAGGAGATTATCCACTGACGACCTAGATACCAAGAAGGAGTCAAAGATGGAGTTGCTAAAGTTTGTGCTCTCGGCAGCTCCATATTCCATGAGACACGCACGATGATTCACGACTTGAGTGATGGAGACGGCAGGTCCCAAACTCGGCCAACATGGGATTGGTTCATTCCAATAGGGTTTAACCAACCACTCAACCCATAGGCTTGAGTTGCACCCTCCCCAAGTTGATGTGGTGCAACTAGGACCATCCTTTCATAGATCGATGGCCCATGTTTACCGATGTCACATAAGGTAAATGCTTTTAATTTCTAGAAAATGTCTTAAAATAGCATAATTCACCAATAAATTTCCCAAAAATACCAATAGACTCAGAAAAATACCCTCCTTCTTATTGGGAACCTATATCAGTCTTTTGAAGACTAATTAATTTTGATATCCAATATAGAAGATGATGTTTCTTTTTTGGGTTATTTAAATGAAATAAATAGCATATGTTCAAGATTAAATCTGAGAAAAATATTCATGAACTTTAGTATCATATGGAAACAAATTATAGGCTCTAAAATGATTATTATGCCGAAATATTAGGCCTTTTTTATTAAAGACTAATTAGGTGCTTTAACCTTGATTTCAATTCTAGAAAATAATGGAAATGTTAGAAAATTATGAAATTTGAACCAGAGCCTTATAATTATATATAGATCAATTGAAAAATGTTAGAGACAAATCTAAGATCAGTTTGAATCTAGGTTTGGCTAAACACTAACTTGGACCTAAATATCAAATATAATTATGGTCCTATAACTAATGATGAATAATTTGGTATTCATCAGGTGTTGACCAGAGATCTAGATGATCATGGATATGTTAGGAGTCTCTAGATTTGGGTATGGGATTTAATAATTATATGACTATGGCTTTCTTGATTGAAATGTGATACATATGCATGCTTCTTTACTTTCTCAAATATTTCCATGTAGTACTAGTATTGAACTCTATGTTTGTCTCAACATTGTTGTTTTATAACTTGAAACATAAAATAGAAACTCCATTATACAAACCTTATGCACCTGCCTGTATTCTCGGGGTAAGTACACGGGGTTGGGCATCCCACTAGACTTGTCAAGATATGGTTGATCATATCGATATAAGGGTTCACTCTTGGTTGTGGCCTTGAGATCCCTCTTGTAGAAAAGGGTTAGCTAATCTTGAGCACCATTATAGACACTTCTTATGGGAAGCTAGCCAAAGGCCTTGTAATATATGATTTTTTTGGTATAAATGGAGTAAAATGACTTAAGATACGAGCTCTCATTTCTTAAAATATGTAACTTGTTTAATCTTGTTCATTTACTTCCGCAAATCATTTCAAATTATGCAAAACTTATATATATGTATCATTCATCCCTGTAGTCAACTCCTCATGTGTTGATCTACTTGTTTCACTTATTTTATAGATTCAGATATGACTAGGAGTTGATGGGCTTGGTGAGCTATGTCAGGTGTACTTATTTTAAGATTCCTAGTGTTCATGAGAAGACTTGTATAATTAACTCTTGAATCTATAATTGAAATCGTGTAATTAAATGATGTTGCTAAGTACAAACTTTGGATTTTTGAGAATATGTTGGTGCTTTTATCTTGTTACATGTTAATGTATGCTAAGCTTTTACACTTTTGTTTTTGTGCTTTGATAATACCATTCTAGGGACAGACCCCTAGATCCTATTGTCATTGACTATATAGTCATTTGGAGTTAGGATTTGGGTAATAAATGGTCCCATGATAGATGGTATCAAAGCATGAACAATAACTACACCAAACATTACTCACATGAAAAACAAACTACATATAACCTTACATCTCAATTTAGAAATTTAATAAGTTGTCCTTGATGGACTAAGTTGACTTAGCCTCTAGGTTAGAACCTAGATGTTTTAGAACTAGGTGGGTCCTTGTGTAATTCCTGAAACCTTTCTTTTCTCATCTTTGTATCCTATAGTATGGGATGCAGGTTTGGAAGGGTGAGGAGAGGGAGATATTATGGTTGTAAACCCTAGAAAAATGTATGTGCATGTGCTTAGGGTAGCTACACAAGTGTGCACCATGTTCTTGCTAGGTCTCTAGGTGTCATGGTACTAGACTGTCTAATGAGTGTGGTAACTCCTTTGGTTTTGGTTTTATTCAGATGAAGTGTGGTGGTTTTGATTGATTGTTTCAACATTGCAGAAAACCTATTTCAGGTATTAATACATGTATGTATGAAAAATGTTACCACACACATAAAGGTAGTGAGTATCCATGTAACCTAAGAGAAAGAGATATAACATCAGTCTAAATGAGAGTGTTTAGATGCAAGTTGTAGCCTCTAGAGTTGTCCAGAGCCATGATATAGGTTAGTCTAGTAAGTAGCATAATGACCTAAGATGATGAAGATGATAGATGATGATGATAATGATGATGATGAGGATGAGGATGAGGATGAGTTTCGACCATGCAAAACCAGATATAGCAAGCACCATGTATGGTACATATGACTTGGTTGATGTGCTAAACATAGCTAGTGAATTGGCATGTTGGGTTGTGTCTAATCTTCTACTTGTCGAGATATGTTTAGTGATATATAGGTTGAAACCAAAACAGGCCTCAATGTTTTTATAAAGTAGAACCTCTAGCATGGGATGTAAGATAAAGACAAACTCTTGATGTGGGTCAACCCGGCATGGGGGAAGGTTAGAGTACCTAACCTCCAAAATATGTAAAATGTTGAAGTATATGCATAAAGAAATACATGACGATGAGTTCCTAGCCAGACTACTTCCAAGTGTATGAGTTGTCACCTAGTGCATGGCTCCCTTGAAAATATTGAGTCTTAGATTTCCTATATAATATTTAACCTTAGAGATAGAGGCAATTGAATATATGATGTTTTATAGGTGAGGGGATGTCTCAAGAACCTAATATGATGTAAATGATGTTTGATCTTCATGATGAGCTTCATACTCCAATTAGAGGCTCTATATGAAGGAATCTAGTGGTTGCTCTTATCTTTGAAAGTTGGGTAGAAATTTTTCTCTGTGCATATGGTTGTGAGTAGCACATGTTGTTGGACACAGAGAGGTCTTAGTTTGAGTGGCTCAAACATGTAGATCTCTTTTCTAGATACAAGTGAGATCATTACAAAACCTCAATGTTGACGACAATCTTGTTTCTCAAATGATGCTTGATACATGAAATATCTCACTTAAGTTAAAACTTGATACTTGTATGATAAGACACTCTCATAAGATAGACTTATGTGGAAATCATACATCTCATGGAAGATATAATTTGGGAGTTATGAACTTAAATTCAGATATATTTGGACCATATGTAACATGATCAAAAATATAGTTCTTAATATCTTGTGTATCTAAGCTTCTAGTCTGGTGATAACTCTCACAAAATAGGGTGAAACCCAAATATGTATAGATGAAATTTAGTCCCTACTAATGATGTAATCCTAGTACATGATTATCATAAAAACACTGATGATGTTAATAATTGTGATGATTCTGATAATTGATGACATGAAATCTTGATATCACCTTATATAGGTGAGTAGGGTAAAAACGAAACCTTGATTAACCTTCTCAGTTTCAGTGTAAATAAAAGAAGATGCTGAAATCTTTATATGGAGGGATGGGTACACCCTATATGCTATTAATTTCAGGATGACAACTCAATTACACCCATAACTATGATATTCTTGGAATTAAAAGAACTGAGTATATGAAGTTTGACCTCTCAATATCACCTTGAGTGTAAGATTACTTGAATTTCAAGGAAGAAATTCCATAAAAGGTTGGGTGAATATGATGACCTTGATTTTGGGGTTTAGACACAATTTAGTATTTGAAGACCATGAATGCTCTATACACTACTGACCCTACATTAAGGAATCCATTATCCCATTATGGATTATTTTCATCCAAAAAGTGTTAATAAAGACACAATTGATTATTAGAACACCCAATTGAGTTCAATTGTGAAAAACATGTTGCTAACCAAAGTTGGGTATTATGAGATTAAACATCCATTAGTCATGTACATGGATCCAAATTATTGAAAATTGATTCCTAGGTTGCATTGTGATCATACAAAGTATGTGAAATTTTTTGATTGATACTCTAAACCAAATAGTAATTATACTTGACCATAGTACCTCTAAATATGATGTTATTTGAAGAAAAAAAATGGAATGCAAAATATTGGATTTTCAGTCTCAAACTTGTTGAGACTATACTTTAGGAGATTATGATTTAATGTCTGTAGTTTCACAAATGAATGAGGTTCATAGATGATGTTGTGAAAGATTAAAAGAATGAGATATATTGATTAAATGAGTAAATTTTCATTATTTTTAGAACAAAGTTGAGAAATATTGTATTGTGATATGGCCATGTATATTTGTACTGTGTGGGCCTTTCTAGCCGTAGATCAAAGGAGACTGAGTGGCTACCAATCCTCCTTCGCAAATGGAAATGGAGGAACTAAAATCACGAAGGTTTCATATAGATCCAATTAAAGTGGAGAGAGCATAGGGTATTACATTCACAGAGTCATGATCTACACATAAACGCGAGGATATTGAACCCTCATTCATTGAGAATGGTCCCACAATGAGGAAGAATAGGCCACCTTCTTTTGGATGTTGATGTAGGTTGCAGGTTAGAGGATGGTTCCTTAGACAAGCCTCATCATTGTAGGAGAGGACCCTAGAGGTTGTTTCACCTCTGTTGTGCTCCTATTCCCTCCTAGAACCCATCACACATCTAATGGCGAGGGTGTCTGTCAAGGATGAAAGTAGGTCAGGGGTGTAGATGGGATATCCATCTCCATGGACCGAACCCTAATATCATGATGCCATCAAGTTTTGACTATGCCAATGACGTTTTAAATCTAGTAGGAGTCATGTGGGAGAAAGGGAGGAAGATACCACTTTTCTTATTGGAAGCTTTGTCTGATCTTTGAGAAAACAACGATAGGAGGTCCACGGAGCTCCCCACATGATGAAACTGGTTTTGGGGTTTCCTACCACCATGAATAAGGAGATTATCCACTGAATACTTGGATACTAAGAAGGTGTCAGAGATGGATTTGCTAAAGTGGGTGCTCTCGATGGTGCCTTATACCATGCGAGACTAGCGATGATTCACAAGATGGGCGACAAAGATGACAGGTCCCAAACTCGACCAGCTTGGGATTGGTTCACTCCAGTGGGGCTCAACCAACTACTCAACCCATAAGCTTGAGTCGCATCCTCCCCAGGTTTATGTGAAGCAACTGGGATCTTCCCTGCATAGATCAACGACATATGTTTACCCATGTCACATAAGGTAAATGCTTTTGATTTCTACAAAATGATATTCTCTTAGAAAATGGCTTAAAAACATCATCATTTACCAATCAATTCCCCAAACATACCCCTAGACTCAAAAAAATATCGTCCTAATTGGACAGCTATATCAGTCTTTTGAAGATGATAAATGTCGATATCCAGTATAGAAGATGATGTTTCTTTTTAGGGTTATTTAAATGAAATAAATAGCATATGTTCAAGATTAAATCTGAGAAAAATACTCCTGAACTCTAGTATCATATGGAAACAAACTCGAGTCTCTAAAATGATTATTATGCTGATATATTAGGAATTTTTTTATTAAAGACTAATTAGGTGCTTTAACCCTTTTTTCAATTCTATCAAATAGTGCAAACATCAAAAAATTAAGAAATTTGAAGTAGAGCCTTATAATGATATATAGATCAGTAGAAAAATGTTAGCGAACAATCAAATATTAGTATGAACCTAGGCTTTTATGAACACTTGCTTGGACCTAAATATCATTTATAATGACGGTCCTATAACTAATGATGATTAATTTGTTATTAATCATGTGTTGACCAGAGATCTAGATGGCCATGGATATGGTAGGAATTTCTAAGTTCAGGTATAGGCTTTAATAATTATATGATATGGCTTTCTTTATTGAAATGTGATACATATATATGCTTGTTTACTTGCTCAAATATTGCCATGTAGTACTAGTATTGTGCTCGATGTTTGACTCATTATCGTTGTTTTAAAATTTGAAACATAATATACAAAGTCCATTATACAAACCTTGTGTACATGCCTGTATTCTCGAGGTAAGGGCATGTAGCTGGGTGTCCCACTAGAGTTGTCAAGACTGGGCAGACCATGTCAATATCAGGGTTCTCTCTTGTCTATGTCCTTGAGATCCCTCTTGTAGAAAAGGGTTAGCTAATCTTGAGCACCCTTATGGACCCTTCTGACAGGAAGTTGGTCCAAGGCCTTGTGATATATGATTTTGTTGGTCTAATTGGAGTAAAATGACAGAATATATGAGCTCTTTTTTTAAAATATATAACTTGTTTAATCTAATTCATTTACTTATATAAATCTGTTCAAATTATGAAAATCTTATATATATATATATATATTCAGCCCTATACTCAACACCTCGTGTGTTGACTGCATGTTTCACATATTTTATAGGTTCAATAATGACTAGGAGTTTATGGGCTTGGTGAGCAATGTCAAGTGTACTTATTGTAAGATTCCTAGTGTGCATGAGTAGACTTTTATAATTGACTCTTGAATCTACAAACGAAATATTGTAATTAAATGATGTTTTTAGTACAACTTGTGGATTGTTCAGATTAAGTTGGTGCTTTCATCTTGTTATATGTTAATGTATGTTACGATTTTATGCTTCCCCATTATTTCTTTGATAATACCATGCTAGGGACAGACACCTAGGTCCTATCACCATTGACTTGTGGTCATTTTCTGGTTACGATTTGGGTAATAAATGGTCCCATGACATCTGTCCTTTGTACTTAAAGGGATTCATGAAGAAGAAGCTCAGGATAGAGAACTCGACTACATGTATATAAAATATCGAGATAAAGTTTTCTACTTATTCATCTTGGATTCTAGATACCAAATGTGGATCTCATATATGCTCAAATATGTAGGATATGAAAAGAAGTAAGCCTTTAAGAAAGGGTGAGGTCAAACTACATGTTGCAAATGGAGAAAGAGTTGCTTCTAGAGCACTTGAACCTATAATTTATCTCTTACCACATAGTTAATTAACTACTATTTTCTACCTATAATTAATAGAAACATTATTTATGTATCTTATATGGATAATGAAGGATATTTTTTTATAGATAATGGTCAATGTTCTATTTCATAAGATGAGATCTTTTATGGAAGTTCCCCAATGTCTTATGGTTTTTATTTGATTGATCTAAAGACAAAAAATTTACAACGTAAATACCAAAAGATTAAAACTTGATAACTCAAACAAAACATATCTATGGCATTGTCATTTAGGGCATATAAATGAGAATTGCATATCTATACACCATAAAGATGGTTATATAGACTCTTTTGATTTCAAATGAATAGAGTCATGTGAGTATTATCTGTTGGGTAAGATGCAAAGACTCCCTTCACTAGAAATAGTGAGAGAGACTCATACATATTGATGTATGTGGCCCTTTTAGAACAAATGCTAGAGGTGGTTATCAGTACTTCATTACCTTTACTAATGACTTTAGTATGCATGGTTATATTTAGATGAAAAAACATAAGTCAAAAACCATTGAAAAGTTCAAGGATTTCATGAATCAAGTACAAAACTAACTGGGTAAAAATGTTATGGCACTTCATTCCGATCAAGGTGGAGAATAGTTAATCTAAGATTTTGAGGACCTTCTAGTAGACCATGGCATCATAATAGAATGGACTCCACCTAGAACACCACAACATAATGTTATATCAAAAAGAAGGAATCACACAGTGCTAGATACAGTGTGATCAATGATGAGTTTTGCTGATCTTCTGACTTCCTTCTGGAGATATGCTCTAGAAATGACCATGTTTACATTAAAATGTGTACCATCTAAATTGATTCAAAAGGCACAATATGAGATATTGTATGGAAAACATCCCAGTGTGTCTTTTATGAAGATTTGGGGTTGTGAAACTTATGTGAGAAAGTAGTTTCTCAAAAAGCTTGGACCCAAATTGGATAAATGTTATTTTGTTGGATATCCCTTGGAAACCAAAGGATAGTACTTTTATACTCCATCTGACAACAAAGTGTTTGTTTCCAAGGATGTTGTATTCCTAGAAAAGGAATTCATTTACAATGGACTCAATGGGAGGAAAGTAGAACTCAAAGAGGTTCGAGACCAACAAGAAAGCATTGAACCTATAGAGGTATAAGAGTAACATAGAGAATTACAAATCATTGTCAAATCTCAAATTACTCATGTAATATAGGAACCACACAGATCTAGTAGGACACGCCTTGAGCAAGATAGATTGGGTTATCGTGTGACTCAACAAGGTGATGAGTTAGTCATTGTTGATGAGCAAACTACCTACTTAGAAGTTGTTAAGGGTCCAGAGTTTGAGAAATGGATCAAGGCCATGTGATCTAAAATGAAATCCATGTACAAGACCAAGGTATGGACCTTTATGACTCCACCTTAAGGGGTAAAACCCATAGGGTGCAAGTGGGTCTTCAAGAAGAAGACCAACAAGTATGGTAATGTACAAACTTACAAAGGTCGATTGGTTGTAAAGGGTTTTAGACAAGTTCAAGGTGTTGACTATGACAAAAAAATTTCTCCTATTGTAATGGTTAAGTCCATCAGGATCATGCTTTCCATTGCAGCTTATCATGACTTGGAGATTTGGCAGATGGATGTTAAAACCACATTCCTTAACGAGAATCTTCTTGATGGTTTGTACATGACACAATATAAGGGTTTTATAAATCCAAAGGATGCAAGTAATCTACAAAGGTCAATCTATGGATTGAATCAAGAATCTTGAAGCTAATCTTCATTTGATAAAACATTCAAAGAATTTGGCTTTAGTCAAAATGAAAATGAAACATGTGTTTACAAGAAGGTGAGTGGAAGCATGATTGTATTACTCATATTGTATGTAGATGAGATACTATTGATGGGGATTGACATACCTACTTTACAAAGGGTAAAGACCTAGCTAGGAAATATATTCTCTATGAAGGACTTTGGTGAAGAATCTTATATTTTAGTAATCAAGATCTATAGAGATAGATCTAGAAGGCTTCTTGGCCTAATCTAGATCACATACATTTATAAAGTGATGAAAAGGTTTAGCATGAAGAAATCAAAGAGAGGAAACTTACCCATGTCCCATGGTGTTAGTATCTCTGGAGTTGAATGTCCTCGTTCTTGTGAAAAATGGGAGCTCGTGAGTAAGATTACATATGCATATGAAAATGGATCTATAATGTATGCAATGTAATGTACTCACCCTGATGTCTCATATGCCTTGAGTATGACTAGCAGGTATCGGTCAGATCCTGATGAATATCATTGGATTGGTGTACAGAACATCCTTACAAACTTGAGAAAAACTAAGGATCAGTTTCTTGTCTATAGTGGTGAGTAAGAGTTGTTGGTAAAGGGTTACACTGATGCAAGCTTCCAAACTGACAAATATGACTATAGATCATAGTTTTGATTTGTATTTTGCCAAAAAATGAAGCTTTAAGTTGGAATAGCTCCAAGAAAGAGACCGTTTGGATGTCATTCCACAACAGAGGCCAAGTATATTGTTGCATTCAATATTGCAGCAAAGGAGGTTGTTTGGATCAAGAACTTTATCTCTGGACTAGGGGTGGTTCCAAGCATCCGTGATGCAATTGAACTATATTGTGACAACAATGGAGCTATTGTACAAGCTAATGAATCAGTTTTCATTAGTGTTCAAGCACATACAAAGGTTTATCCATCTCATACAAGAGATTGTACAATGAGGAGATTTGAAGATTTATAGAGTACCAACTGAAGGCAATGTGGCTGACCCCTTGACAAAAGAACTTTTGCAACAGAAGCATGAAGGCCATGTTAGATCAGTTGGAATTAAGTTCATGGGTGATTTATTGTAAGTGCAAGTGGGAGTTTGTGGGTATGTATGCCCAGAGAGCCAATCATATGATGATTGTAATGGCATATTTTGGAAACAATTTGATTAATAATAAAATTAATCTTCCAATTTATTCCATTTTATTCAGTTATGAGATAATGATGTAACATAATAAATGTCTAAAAATTGATACTAAACAATGACATATGTCTTCAAGTTGAGGACTTGAACAATGAGATCATAAAAATGTTAAGAGTATATACATTCTTGTCATGTCCCTAGTTTGTTGTTATTGTGGAAGCTGATAGACAATAATAACACATAAGACTAGAGTGTGCGGTGGTTGATGATATAATCTCCTTAAGTCAAGATATGTGATATCAAACCAAACACATAGATACTTGTTAGAGAACAATGCATCAGATAGACCCACCTTAAGAACGATGCATGGAACCATTAAATGGTAGTTAGAATCATCTTTCATAGTGATGGTGGTGATTGTGGTTCTTAGACCTGAAATCACTACACTCATCACATGTCATTCGATGTAATTTGACATCACCCACAATGAATTTAATAACATTACCATAAAGGTGGTGCTCGATTGCATAATGGCACATTGGGTGACTGTGAGTGATGTAGATGGGATTCATTTCTCCTATAGGAGTATGATATCTTGGTCACTTGATAAGCGAGAATGAAAAATACATGGTCATGCTTGTGAGAGCCAATATGTGATATTGAGCTCACTTCTATCTTAGACAGTCTGCTCTAGATCAAGAAATAGAAATTGAACATTGAAGAGAATGACAATTTAATGCCTCGAGTTCAATCCAGATATCAATGACAAAGGAACTATATGATCACTATAATACCAATCATAGATTGTAGGCTGAAGTTGTTCTCCAACTTTTTTATTACTTGGGCAGCAATGATTTCTTGCTAGATATCACTCATTTCTTGTGATGTCATAAATAAGTTATGAACATTCACTACCAATGTAACTTGGAACTTATAGGGTCACACACATAGGATACACTTGGAATAGGAGTTTATTCATGAATGTAGTTTCAACTTGATTATTGAAGTGTTAGATATTCAATTTAAAAAACAATATCTAAAAGTTGATGGACTAGACTATGAACTGATCGGTTCAAGTGTTGAATCGATCGATTCAAGTGTAGGTCAATTTGAAGCAATGTTGGCAATCAGAACTCTATAATGATTTGGCTCAGATCTATGAATCGATCTTTTAGTTGATCAATATGATTCGATCAAGGATTGATGATGATGCCATGTTGTGAATTAATAAATTATTAAATGTCAATACAATTGTGAATGGGAAAGACACTAAAACTCACATGTGAACCGATCTAATCAGTTGTGAACCGACCGGTTCATGATATGTAGGTTCTACAAAATTCAAGAAATTTCATCTCTTTGGATGTTGCTTAGACTATAACTCCTAACCCTTACCATCCTATAAACTGAGGGGTAATCGAGGATTTCTAGAGACACACAAATTAGCTTTGACAATTGTTGTCTTCTCACAATTGTGGTAATGTGAGATCCAAGAAAGTTATACCCGTCAAAGGGAGGAACAACAAAGGAGAAACAATTGGGAGAGCAAGTTGATGCTATCATGTTGACTAGCATCTAGAAAGACAAGAATTTATGGTGGTCTGTGTGAACTGCTAAAGAGGCGAAGAGGTCATTATCATCTACTAGGAGGACGCAGACAACCACTGCCCTTGGTGACCAACAAGGAGGCCACTACTAACACCGTCCAAGTGCAACTTGAAGAAAGAAGCATGCAGCAACAAGGGACAGTCGATGGACTTGCTCGAGGATTAGGTATATACCTTGTAATCTTCATTCTTAGTTCATAGTTGTTGACGTGATCTCCTATCTAAGGGGAATATGGTAGTTAAACTTCAATTTCCACTGCCGTATATGATGTCATATTTCCCAACATACATGTCATTTTATTCTTAGTACAACAAATCTGAATTTGAATTGCAATTTCACTAACCAATATACCATTGGCCTCTCTATTTTAATTTCTTCTTGGTTCTATAGGTCCAAGTATACGCTTTTCAAGCATTAAATTGATTAATTTAATATGCCTTTTAATGGGAGATACATCAATAGACAACTTAAAATGAGGGAAAATCGAGTAATATGAGTGTAAGAAGATAAAATAATAGAATTTTGAAATACTAGAAAAGTAATATGATTTAGTGTTATTTGATAAGTTTCTTATGCGACATAAAACATTTTTGTATAAAGATTCCATGCATTAAATATGAAAAATAGTGCTTACAAATAGAAACATCTACAAGCAAAGGGTATAGAAAATATTGTAATTAAAAGGACATCAAACGTAGATGTGGCCTTACTGCCCCGGTATCAGACCTAGATGAAGAAAAACCAAGGATCGAGCAGAAATAAAAATGTATGTGGGGGAGGCACCCCTTAACACATGCCTCAGTAGAAAATAAATAGATGTAGAGAAGGTAGCAAGGTTTTGTTCATGCGATGGTCATAGCATCAGAAGCAAATGTCATCAGCAATGATGTCCTCTAGGGAGTAGCATCCTCCTCCATTGTGATCTCCAAACATGTTACCTTGATCATCTTCAGTAGCAATCACCTGGGTTGATGTAGAGACTTGTCCTGCAATGCAATTGTAGAAAAATAGAATGTTCAATATCAAGTAGTATAAGTTGGGTAGGTTTTGAGATGTTATTGAACTTCCTATTGTTTCTCTCTATCCAGATGTTCCAAAAGATATGTATGACCAAGTCTTCTGGGGGCAGTCTTGAATGTTGTGGTAAGGGCTTTATCTTGGTGACTTACATGCATATAATGTGCGTGTAATACGCAAGTGTACGTGTCAAAGTAATATGGAATTATGAGTCCCGAGTTATCAAACACAGAGAGTTGTGAGGTTCAAGACTGTTACTAATTAGGATTGATCAGATATGCTGAAAACAAGAGTTGATTGGTTGTTTAATTAACTAAGAACAAAAAGTAAATCTAACTAAGGTTGTTGTGATCAAGAAGGGATGAATTCCTTAGGACTTTTGGTTTCACCACATGCAACGCTAAATCTAATCCCTAATTATTAATATAACTCCCTCCTAATTTTGAATAAAGAGTTTGTAGCTAGAAACTACCTGGTTCTGTAGTGTGATTCCCCTACCTAATCTAAATCCAATTCCATTTTCATAGTAATTGATTCATTAGTTAGGTGCTTTTGGTTTAACTCTAGGTAATCTCCTCCTTTTTATGCCCCACCTTTCCCAAGGGACGCCGATAAACATGTGAACATATGTGTTTCTAACCCTTAATCCCCTTTTCAGTAGTAATTAAGGATCTGATAAGCTAATTGTGGTGATCAAGCACAAGAAGGACATGCGATTTCCATAGATTCATATTCAAAAATGAAGAGGAAAATATATATTAACTCATAAGAATCAGACACAATGCATACCCGGACTACTCCCGGCTCCTAAGGAATTAATGTTTTTTAGCCAAAAATAGATGACATGGTATCACAATAACTCAAGATTATGCAAAACATGGATTTCGAGATACAGTAAATAGGAGAAATAGTAGAGGAAGGGATCTGGAGAAGATGAAGCCGTATTGCCGTCGTCTCTTCAGAAAAAATGTCTCCAAGGTCCGCCGAATAGGGTCCCCCCACTTTTCTTCTTCGTTTCGCCTAGGTTTTCGCACCCTCCCGATAGAGAACCAGAGTATCTATCTAATGGTGTGGTTTTCGTCTGACGTCTACACTTTAGGTCAAAAGTTATATATATATATATATATATATATATATATATATATATATATATATATATATATATATATATAACATTTTGTACAATATTAAATTCATTAATGAAGTGTGTTTAATCTGGGCCATATGTCTCTGTGTCAGTACCACCGACTTGGAAGTCAGTGCCACCGACTTTTTGTTGTTTCCTTCTCGATCTGGAACAAAATTATATGTCGACTCTAATGCCATGTCGGTGCCACCGAGTTGCAAGTCAGTGGTATCGACTTTGCTCCGGTAAATAATAATTATCTGCAATAAATAATCAATGAATCAAATCAAATAATTATTATAATAATTAAAACATGTAAAATGCATGTAAAATACATGTAAAAATATAAGAAATGATGCAGAAGTGATTTTTACTAATTTGGTAAAATATGTATTAAAAAGATATTCACTTAAGCACAATTGAAAAAGAAAATAACTATACTAGATATCAAAATAATGACAATTTGTGCATACATCACACCCCTAAGTTTGAATATTGCTCATCCTTGAGAAACACTACTCTTGGATTTGTTTTAAAAAGTCAGCAAGAAGATAAGTACCTATAAATTACTTTTTCTAACCGCCCTCCACCAGTCGGTCCCAAACTGATCCTTGCCAACCACTGAATCAGTAACTACTCTAAAGCGATCAATAATGTTCATAATAGATGTCCATAATAAGATTAATGAAAAACACTATCAATATGAAGTAGTTAATATCATGGCCAGTAGAACACATGCTTGATGCACCATGTGATCTCCCTATCTACATTGCTCTGATCTACCTAAATAAACTACTTGGAAGCAGATCCCCAAATAAACATGGATGAGGGGATTAATTATGATAGTGGCCTACCATGCAGAGCAATGAGTGGAAAAGATGGGTGGCTATGAAAATAGGATTCACAAGAATCATCCAAATTATTTATGCAAAAAGTAAAAATATGATGCACCTGTATGACGGATAAAATGTGAATGTATGGCTTCTAATGACTATTTTTTAATTTTGGTGGAATGATACATGCAATGGATGTCTCATCCTAATGATGAGTATAAGTGGAAAGGTGTTTACAAAAAAATATTAACAATCCCCTTCTTTGTTGCTTAGAGAGAATATGGAATTGAACTTAAAATATTTCTCCTTTTTTTAGTACTTTATTCTGGCCCTTTTATTCTAGCATGATAAATAGTTCATGCTCGGGCTTTTTTTATTTTATTTTTATTTGGAGAAGGAGTAAGGAGATACAACTTTTTTTACACTCTTTCATGAGAGAAGATCGTAGAAGATAACAAATATGTAACACCTTATGAAAAATGCAATGCAAATGCAACTATATGAAATTTTGTTATGCAAACTACAAGTGCTCAAAGGAGATTATATGATTTTTTTTCCTTTTCTAATGCATAATAAAATGAACTAACTGTATGCTTCCTATCATGACATGTAATGCATACAAGAGGAAAATAACTTGGATTAAACTTGATCATCCTATGGCGGTGAATGAAGATGAATGAGAGGTGGATGAGATCACATGACTAAGAGACAATGTCTTTCCCAACCATGATATGTCCCTCTCCTATCAACTTATGTAATAGGGTAACCATGGAGTTTATTTATAAAATTCACATTAAAGATCTCGTTACTATTTGGTTGGTTTGGACTCAAACATCATTGTCATAACACAAGCCATAAGGTTAAGTTAGGTTTTTCATTCAATCAGTATGTCTTCAAGCTGACTAATCCAAACAATTCCTCCAGTTATGTACTCTTAAACATAACAATTTAGTGTAAAGAACAAAGCCTGAGAGCACATTTTTGACAAAATGACACCACATCATCAAAGAGTGGCTAATCCTAACTAAAAGTTTAAATTTCTTCCACACTTACACTAGATAGATATGGACCCTAAGAAGAAAAAAAATTCAAACAATAAAAGCAAAACATGTAGAGATATGATAAAAAGTAAAGATGCAAGATAAAGATAGAAGTGTCGTTCTATTCCTACCCCTAAGCTTGAATATCACATTGTCCTCAATGTTAAAAGAAAAGGAAGATACATGGAATGATTGTACCAGTATGGGCGGTGAACTCTAGGGTCAAAGATGAGTAGATGTGATCCACATGATAATCTGCCCTCCAATATGCACTCAAGCTCAGTGAAGTGTCTATGCTTGCTCAGCTTGTGGGATGTCACTGATGAAAACTCGATACTATCGACAGTGAAGTCGGTGGTACCCACTCAGTGCGTCCCTGCACACTGAATGCACATATCAAGGCACCTTTTTCACTTGCATCAAAACTAGATATCACAATCTACAAATAGGAATGTAAAAGTAGAATCAAAAGTTTAACAAAATAAACCTAATTGGTGGGTTGCCTCCCACAAGATCCCTTATTTAACATCCTAGGATGGACACATGTCAATCAAGAATAATCAGGTGGTCATGGAGGAAGATGAAGCTCTCTCTGACTCTTCCTTCTAAACTTTTGGTTCCTTGCAACAATGATAAAAAACAAATAATAGTCAGAAGACCAGCATGTATTGTTGACATTCCATTCCAAAAGTAAATTATTATTATAATGAACATGAACATGAACATGACTCATAATAAAGTCTTGATGTGGGAGCACATGTAGAAATAGATAGCCATGAGGTGAAAGGTATAACGATGATTGATCCTCAATTTCTATGACCATCCCCAATGGATCACTCCTATCTACACATAATGGAGGGGTTATATCAAAGGTGAATTTGTGTGCCTCCTCCTTTTCTAATAATTCAATTCCCCCACATTCATTAATATACTCACAAAAATTTTCAAAATTATCATATGGATATATATCCCATATAGGATCCTCAATAAGGAAATGAAGAGATGGGTCTTTTGGTGAAGGAATTATGTGATGGGTAATGCGAAATTCCTCCACCTTTTCACTCTCAGTATCCTCTTCCTCACTCTCTTCCTCCTCTCTAAGATCACTATCAAATAAAGCACCTTCTGGATCCTTCTCTCCTTCACTCATATCTAAAACACATATATCAAAATTGTCATCCACCTTATTTGCATCGTTCTTCTCATCTTCCTCATCAAATCCCCAATCATATTCAAAATCAATCCTAGGATTTGAGGGTGTGGGTGTGGGTGTGGTCTCAATGGAAGGACACGGTAGAGGTGATTCTAAAACTTCTTACATTATGTTCTCCTCACTCTCTAATTCCTTATCCTCAACCTCAACTTCTACCATTTTCTCTACTCTACCCCAACCTCCATTAGAAATAGGACCTTTGCGATTTAAAACATATTAAACCATAATCCTAATATGCTCACGATGAATTTCCTTTGAGATTTTCTCATGATGTAATGAAGGTGGACTCAGACATCTATAACCTACATGTGCATTTCCACACTCAGAACAAATAGGGGCCATGTGCTTTTTTTTACTTTTTTTTAATGAAAGGAGACTACCTATAAGGAAATATTTAGATGATTATGTACAATGCCTAAACTAATAGTAAGGTTTTATGTAATGAAAAATGGGAAGAATAAAAAAATATTAAAAAAAGGAAAATAAATACAATGGCCTAGAGTGGTCGATCCTAACTTTTTATAGTGTTAACCATGCCAACTCCCCAGCAACGACGCCAAAAACTTGACACGCATATAACATGTGTGTAATACGCAAGTGTACGTGTCGAAGTAATATGGGATTATGAGTCCCAAGTTATTGAACATAGAGAGTTGTGAGGTTCAAGAATATTACTAATTAGGATTGATCAGCTAAGCTGAAAATAAGAGTTGATTGGTTGTTTAATTAACTAAGAACAAAAAGTAAATATAACTAAGGTTGTTGTGATCAAGAAGGGATGAATTCCTTAGGACTTTTGGTTTCACCACAGGCAACACTAAATCTAATCCCTAATTATTAATATAACTCCTTCCTAATTTTGAATAAAGAGCTTGTAGCTAGAAACTACTTGCTTCCGCATTGTAATTCCCCTACCTAATCTAAAGTCAATTCCATTCTCACAGTAATTGATTCATTAGTTAGGTGCTTTTGGTTTAACTCTGGGTAATCTCCTCCCATTTATGCCCCACCTTTCCCAAGGGATGTCGATAAATAGGTGAACATATGTGTTTCTAACCCTTAATCCCCTTTTTAGCAGTAATTAAGGATCTGATAAGCTAATTGTGGTGATCAAGCACAATAAGGACATGTAATTTCCATAGATTCATATTCAAAAATGAAGAGGAAAATATATATTAACTCATAAGAATCAGACACAATGCATACCCGGGCTACTCCCGGGTCCTAAGGAATTAAGGTTTTTAATCAAAAATAGACGACATGGTATCACAATAACTCAAGAATATGCAAAACATGGATTTCGAGATATAGTAAATAGAAGAAAGAGTAGAGGAAGGGATCTGGAGAAGATGAAGCCGTATTGCCATCGTCTCTGCCGCTAAAACGTCTCCAAGGTCCTCCGAATAGGGTTCCTCCACTTTTCTTCTTCCCTTCTCCTAGGTTTTCGCACCCTCTCGATAGAGAATGAGATTCTCTATCTAATGGTGTGGTTTTTGGCCGGAGTCCATATATATATATATATATATATATATATTATATATATATATATATATATATATATATATATATATATATAACATTTTGTACAATGTTAAATTCATTAATGAAGTGTGTTTAATCTGGGCCGTTTGTTTCTGTGTCGGTGTCACCGACTTGGAAGTCAATGTCACTGACTTTTTGATGTTTCCTTCTCGATCTGGAACAAAATTATGTGTCGACTCTGATGTCATGTCGGTGCCACCGAGTTGCACGTCAGTGGTATCAACTTTGCTCCAGTAAATAATAATTATCTGCAATAAAATAATCAATGAATCATATCAAATAATTATTATAATAATTAAAACATGTAAAATACATGTAAAAATATAAGAAATAATGCACAAGTGATTTTTACTAATTTTGTAAAATATGTATTAAAAAGATATTCAATTAAGCACAATTTATAAAGAAAATAACCGAATTAGATATCAAAATAATGACAATTTGTGCATACATCAGTGACAATGGAGGGTTGGTGGAGGTTACTAGTGTCGGAATGTTGTGGGAAAAAATATACAACATATGTAGCGTGATAGAGAAATTGGTGAAGAGATGTTGTGTGGTTTCTTCAGATCTCTAGTAGAGGTAACATTTGCATCCGTATGTAAAAAATGTATGTCAAAGTCCATAATTTTTACTTCAAGAGATTGATATTTCACTCTAAGTAAAATGAGTAAAGAATCTATCTTTTCAAATTTGTTGCTCTGACCACCACAGAAATTTCCCTTTCCATAAAATGAAAGATCTCATAATGGAAAAATATCTTTTTTCATGATCATACTATTTGAATTGATATGTACAAAATCTGGTGTTTGCATCAAAACACCCATGCAATCTATATATTCGTCAATACATAAAATTACATGTGCCATACAGATATAATATAAAAATAGAATATGAATACTTTACCTTTTTGTAGTATTCTTGGACCACGCAATTTAAATTTATTGTATCCATAAATGAGTATCAAGTTACAAATGTTGTAGAAAGAAAATATTAGGCAGCACAAAAGATAATTTAATCTATTTACAGACTTTGTGGATACGTAAACGTAGAAATCTTGGAATCACACTTTACTTTGAATAACACTTCACTCATTTTGCATAAGTAGTAGATTCTATATCTCACAAATGTGTATTTATTAAATTTATATATTGTTTTTTATTGATTCGCCACACAGAACTTGCAAGTTGATTTTGAAAGTTATAACAATATATTAGGTGAGGTAATTTATTGTTTTGGTATTCTTTTTCAAATTTCTCTAGGCGTTTATGATAGGTCATGAACAATATTTTTGAGTTCCAAAAATCATAACATGTTCCCATGTAGTAGGTTTGAGGAGAGTTTGACTATATGTTTCATTTCTCGAGACATTTCTTTTTACTCTACTAAATGTTATCTCTTTTACTATAATGAGATATACATACTATTGAAAAATATTTGTCACTATAACATGTTTCTACAAATACTAGATGAGTTCATCTGAACCTTGATCTAAAGGAATTCTTTCTTTTTGGCTGCAGTCTTCATAATTGAATAGATTTTTTGCTACACAAGGTGATATAAGGATCAAACCCTGAATCAAAAACATTAATCACACAAAAAAGAATGAAAGATAACCATTTCATGATGCCCTACCAAAAAATCATGTGCACCATCAACAAATGCATCAATCTTAACACAAATAAGAACTTTAAAGATTATAGTGATGAAGTATGTGAATGGTGTAGGAGGCCATTCCATCTATGTATATGTCCAAAGGATAGCTCAAAATCTCAGAAAGTTCATTTGTGAAGCTTCCACAAAAGTATGGAGGTTAGAATTGTAATTAAGATAGAGACAATTCCTACATATCAAATAGTGGTTGGATTGTCTTTGTATACACTAACATATTAATTATTTATTGTTTCCAGGTTGATACAACAAGGTACCAATGGATTAATGATCACATTACTCTATCAAGTTACAAATAAAAAATACATAGATTTCATTAGATTTACTAGAAGAAAGTAATGTTCTGAATCTTCAATGTGAACATCAATAGTTTATGTATGAGAAACTATGGTGGTATTTTATATAATTAGTTTTTTTAGTGAATTTCAAGACATCATGCTCTCTCCATTGAAGTGTCGTTATATATCATGATAACTAGTGAAACAAAGTGTATTCAAAGTCTTTTCTATAATTTGTAGCAACAAGAATTTTTATATTGTTCTCATGATTTAAAGTTGTGATGTTTGTCATCATTGCATTGGGCATGGTAAGACAGAAATAACAAAAATGAGGATTCATACACACTTAACTACTAGAATCTGTAGAAATGGTTTGAGGTTGAATCTATTTGCAAGCTAAATTTCTTGAAAAGACATTTCTTATGTTCAAGAAAATTTGATTTAGATTTTAGTGTATTAACAAAAATGTGTTGGTGAAATGAATGTTGAACCATTACAGAATGTATTATTATTAATATTCCAATGGTCCTATATGTCTTACGTTAGTTTGTTAAATCTTAGAGCTGTATTATTGAAACATTACAAATGGAATATTGGAGTTACCTATACTATGTATCACACCTTGAAACTCTTAGCTTTATTCTCTCAAGTAGAATATAACAAACTAAACTACAATACACTCAATAAAACCATTATGTTCATTAACTAATTGCATGAAAGACCTTGTTGTAATACAAGGACAATGTAAAACATGATATGCCTAGATTTCGTGATATATACTTTGGCATGAATGCAACTAATTCAGTTAAATATTGGACAACTATCATGATCTTAATTTACTCTAAAATTGGAAAAATATTGTGAACCTTAAAGAATCCATTGTCTTATTATCATTGTTGTCAAGCTAGATATTTGTATACTAGGACAAAAAAAATGTTACTTAAATAACTTAAACAATAACTTTTTGTAAGTTGTTATGTTTACCAACACTTTATTGGATTCTTATTATAAATTGTGAAACGATCAAGAAAGAAGATTAAATATCCTACACTAAGATGATCCATTAGTGGTTTGTAGTTTAAAACTATATATTCCGATAACTTTGGTCATGAATTGGTGCAAAATCATGTGACCACCATAACCGGGATTGGTTGATAAACGAGTTTTCCCGCAAAACATCAAACATCCTCTTTGCAAGTAGTTAGTTGACGCCGTCGTAGGAAAACGAGGGATGTAGTCATTACTGCTACTATTTTTAAAACAAGAAAACTACTATAGTTATGCATTCGATGGTATGTGGTAACATGATGGTGCTAAATATAGGTTCCTTCTCTGCTGCCCTGCACTAGGGCGGGTCGTTTCTTGATGTATGTGGTGCATTCCCTGCATTCATTCAGAAACGAAAGGAATCTTGTTTTGTTTGTAAGAACATCTTATTAGTTAATTCCGTTAAGATGGGGAAGGTCTACTCGAACCAGAAAAGCTACACTTCTTCCTCCTCATTATATCCATATTCTTGGAAATTGGCAGCAATGCCCAAATATTCTCATGTGTTTTAATGCTCTCAGGTGATGGGTGGATATCCTAAAAACTCCAAGCTTGTGAAAAATGGGACACCCCAAAAAGGTAATTAATGGTTCATAATCCTATTTGTTCCCGGATAGGGGCTTAGCAATTCACAAGAAAATGTGTATTAAAACATGCACATATCACAATTGTTCTTCATAATGAACTGATCTAGGTCATTTATTATGTACAATATTAAGCATGATAGGTTTGAGAGTTAAACCCACATGCATGTTTTACCAAATCTACGCATGGCAGGTTGGAGAGTTAGATCCACATTCTTACTAAATTAACTAGGAGATTTAAGTACTAAGGAATAGTACAGACTACATATATTAAGCATGGTATAATGTAGAAACACTAAATGAGGCGACTAGTATGTTGACATGATAATCACATCATGGATGTGTCCTGAAAGTACTAATAGTGTCACAAATATTCTGGTGTGGAACTAACAAGAGTTAATATACATAGAATACGAGATTATAAAGTATACATACATACTTTTCAAATCATGGGTACAGACTACATATATTAAGCATGGTATAATGTAGAAACACTAAATGAGGCGACTAGTATGTTGACATGATAATCACATCATGGATATGTGTCCTGAAAGTACTAATAGTGTCACAAATATTCTGGTGTGGAACTAACAAGAGTTAATATACATTGAATACGAGATTATAAAGTATACATGTATCCTTTTCAAATCATGGGATAAGAAATGCGAAAAACAATCTCCATTATTCTATAATAATAGCTCAATGGACTTCATTTTGAACAAATTTCCATCTGTTTGAGTAGTTTTTACTCCCTTAAAAATTATCTACTTAGGAATTTGATTTTAATTATTAATTCTATAGCACTTCTAGAACTCATCCATACAAGAAATAGGGTTAAAATAATGATTTGATGGCTATAGGTCATTAAAGATTTTTAGGATTCCAAGAAACGATGTGATGGGTTTGTTTATTCATCATATTGTATATAGGATCAAGCACACAAAGCATTCCAAGCCATCACGTCAAGAACGAGTGTTTGGAGTTCAAGTACCGTAAAGGTGGAAGAAGTCTCCATCCCTATATCTTTCCCTTCCCAGTAATATCCTTTTCAAGCCGTCACCTGAAATCTAAAATAATGTGACATGAGAAAGTGAAGTTCCAACCCTATATCTATCTTTGCCCTAACGTATTTTTCACCCCAATGGTTAAGACCCTTTGGAGGAGGTATATACTGAGATGACTAAAGATTGTTCCATGGTGATGGTGGCTGTTTGTGTGTGTGTGTGTGTGTGTGTGTGTGGGGGGGGGGGGGGGGGGGGGGGGGGGACACGCTAATGGTAGCTACATGACGAGTAGGTAGCCTTCTTATACCTATGGTGAAAATATGCTCCCGGTCGATTGTGGGTCCCAACGCTCAAAAAGAGGAGTTCTTGCCAACAATGGAAGTGCTAGTGAAAATATGCTCCCGGTCGATTGTGGGTCCCAACGCTCAAAAAGGGGCTTTCTTGCCAACAATGGAAGTGCTACAACATTCGATGCCTTGAGCTTAGTGTACCATTTCTATTAATAGACAAAGAGTGCTAGGCCCATGTATCTGATACGCCAATCGGTAATGAGAGGTTATTACTCGCCATATAGAATGTTATAAGAAAAAGAAATAAAGGTAAACTTGATTAATGGCCAACGGCTTTATAGCAGAGAAGAAGTGTGTAGTCGTCAACGGCTTTATGGACATTACAAGTAATAAGGGATGAAGTGGGAGAGACTATCAAATCCCTCCAAGCACTGGCCACGTCCACACAGTCAGCCTAGGTTGGAAATATTTAACTAAGTTCAGATTAAGGCATCCACCTGGTTTCTTCTGTTAGAGTGTCCACCCAAGAACTAGTAGTTCATCCATTGCATTATGCAATGCTTGGTCATCCATATCTCTATGATTTTATATGGGAAAGTAATTGCTTTCTCAGTTAGAGACCAAAGCTTGGGTAGGTTATTGCTGGCCGGTGTAGGTGATGAAGCATGGTATTTCTTGAGTTGGGAGACATATCAAAAAGTAGATATATCATAGAAGTCTTAGGGAGTTGCAGTTTGTAGGCAACTAGACCAATACGCTCCACTATTGGGAAAGGACCCCAGTATTTGGCTGCCAATTGTGGCGAGCACGAAAGACAACACAACTTTGACGATCAGGCTATAACTTCAAATAAACCAAATCCCCCACCATGTACTCAACGAATCGACTATGTTTGTTGGCTTACGATGCATGTAGTTTTGCGCATGGGAGAGGAAATGTTTTAACTAGAACAAAGTTGCGTATCGGGTATTGAGGATTTCATCCACAATTGGTAGATGAACAGTCCCCTTGACATAGCTCTATCATAAACAACTTCAAAATGTGTGGTGTAGCTTCATAATACCATAAGGTATTTTACAAATATTCAACCCAAGGTAGAAACTTGTTGTCATTCTTCGTGTGTCATGGAGCAATAATAACAAAGATATTTTTCCAAGAATATGTTGACAATTTCAGTCTAGCCATTAGAATCCAGGTGGTACCCTGTGCTAAAGCGGAGCTTCGTGCCCATATGAGTAAAAACTTCCGTTTGGAAATTTTATTAGAAAATCCAATCTTTGTCATAGACAATAGACTTTGGAATGCCATGAAGATTGAAAATGTTGAGGATGAAGGATGTAGTGATCAATATATGGGTGGGTGATAGAAATGAAATGAACATATTTTCTAAGGCGATCCACCATGACCAACATGGTGTAGAAATGATGCTCTGGAAACAATTCTTTGATGAAATCCATTGATATATATCCTCCAAAATTTGGTTGGCTATAGACAATGGTTCGAGAAGACCTGCAGGTGTAGAAGAATGTGTTTCTGACAAGTGAGACATTATGAACGAAGGTGTTCACATCTGAGGTAATACCCTACAACATAAATCTCTTTTAATGCATTGAAGAGTTTTTTTTCAACCATGAATGTCCAATTGTGTTACAACCCCAATTTTTGGGCTTGAATGGTTTGAAATGCAATTTCTCCAATAAATGTATGATCATGGAAACCGTATGATTTATGTGTATTGATGGATTTCCTTTGCAATATTGCCTTTATACATGTGATTTCATGGATCATAATACATTAATGAGTCCAGTATGATTAAAAGAAAAAGAAAAAATCAAATAATGCATCTTTAAGAAGGAAATTTGGGATAATGATGAAAATATGAGAAATATGTGGAAAGATGTATGATTGAATCATCATGGATAAGATTTCAGATCCACAAGTTTTCTAATGGTAAAAAGAATCCAAATAAAGAGAATAAAAGAGTAAGAGAGAGAAAATATGTACATAATATGCCTTAATAAGAGATAACTTGCATATGAAGAAAAGTCCATCATACTTTCAAATTTGAGTCCCAAACTTGGCACACATGAAGTTTAAGTCATTATGGACTTTTCTTTAAAATTTGGTATTAAAAGGATGCTTGGCTTGGGATATATGATTTTTGGGAGATGTCCTAAAGTGAATAGGATATCATTTAAATGTCGCGTTCTTCCAATTTAAGAAAAAATAATTGTTCTTGGTGTGTGGCTGATAGCCATTGGATCTAGATCTAATGGTGGTTGTACTTTGATCACTGTGATTAGGAACATGAATGGAGGAATAGGAAAAATGAGATTCGGGATTGATTTCCTCGCTGACCAATGCATGAGTGCTCTTGGAAAGTCTCCCAATGAGATCGGGAGAGGTTTGTGGACTCCATGATCCTGGGTTTGATAGGATTTCAAGAATCCTAAAAGCTTTGCCCAATATGTCCTCCATGAACAAACCGGCCAGCCTTAAGAGGTATATATAGGGGGGGGGGGGGCTTGGGGACCCTCTGTGGGATCGCCCAACTATTCTAGATGCTCCGTCAAACAGATAGCATCAACCCTAGACCCCAATTTCACCTCACAACCCATGTTCTTCTTTCTATTCTTCTCTAGTTTGGTTGGCAAGCTTCCATATCATCCTCCTGGTGCGAGCCTACTCCCGAAGAAATTAAGATGGCCTACAAGTTTGTAGAGGTCCGGCGAAGGTGTCTACACCTTGGGATAGTCCTCTGCCACCCTGATGCCCAAAGTCAACATCAGGGTTTACTAGCTCAAAGCATGGGCTCGTGAAGTGGGAGACATGTGAAAGTAGGAGATGATATAGAAGAGAAATATCGGTTTGCCCTTCGGCGCACAGGGCTTTTATCCCAAAGACACGGGGGTAGTGTTGTCTTTCCACCTAGACCCGACGTCCTGTCTGCCGGAGTGAGCGGTTGAGACGACAACACATGATTGGCTACAAGATACACACGTGGAAAAGGGAAAAGAAACCACTTGCTGACGTGGCGGCATCCTATTCGCCCCAAAGGTAATTACCTCACAAATATCATAACTAATGATTGGAAATTTGTATCAAGGCATGCTATGTATGAAACTTTATCCAAAAAATACGTGGAATCTAAGAAAAGTATTTTTAGAGTCTGAATCTAATCATAGTTTGAAAAGTACCTAAAGTTGCTATCTTTAATGCTTTTATGACTAAGAAACCCTAATTTGATGTTTAATGAAATTGGGAAGAGTAATATGGATGTTCTATGAGAATATTAACATGTTGTTAATAAAAATGATGTTTTGAAACTAAATAGATGATCCATATGCTAAATATGTTAATTTAGGGTTTCATATGTATAATGTGCATTAATGGGCTTAGAAACCCTAATTTAGGTGCTAATGACTTATGATGAGTTATGTTTTGAGATCCTATGTATGAGATGAAGTTAGGTTGATCCTAAGACAAATTGATAATAAAGAGGTTTTAATATGAATAAGTTCAGTAATTAGGGTTTTGTATATATGTTGGTATTTTAGGATTTGTTGACCTAAAAGGATAAAGATTGAGAAATTGATCTAAGAAACACTAATGAATCCTAATGAGACTTAGAAACCTTAGAAAGGTATCTCAAGTCAATAAAGAGTTGTTTGGGATGTGATGGTAACAACTAGGTGTTATATATGTTTTCAAGATCAAGGGTTGCTTGATTTGGTTGCTTACCTTGCTTGATTGGACATCTAGTTTGATTTGGATGTCTTGCTTATATTTGAGACTCCAAGTCAGTTATGTGGTTACGCTTATGAATAATCGCTCCAGTTTCATGGTGATTTTTGAGGTTTTATCAGTTTCTTAGAAATAACTGCTTGGTGGACTTTTATTTCATGAAACTGCAAAAGTGACCATGACAATCACCATAAATATATGTGCATGACTAGCTTAGATCCTAGTCCTCCTCAGTAGCTTTGATGATGATGAGATGGATGACCTAGTACATTGTCTACCCTTGGGGTAGAATCATCAGGTTATCATGAGTCTATGTGTTGGTCTACCCTTGGGTAGGACCACACGACTACACAACCCTAAGTCATGGTCTACCAGTAAGGTAGGATCATAGGGGCTATTTGTGATCTACCATATGAGAGAGGTAATATCTATGTCCACTACAGGGACAACACAGAGGCAAGGATATGTAGGGATTGAGTAGTTATGTTTACACAAAGTTTGATCTGCTAAACAATAATTTGGTTGCATTATGTTGTTACAAATAGATGCAAGATTTTGGTTCCCCCACATACCAGTATAATTCATTATACTGACCGCCATTTTGTTTGTTGACATTTTAGGTTTATCAGAAAGAGGATATTCCTTTAAAGTGACATTGAATGAATAAAGCTCAATAATGAATTGGAGGATTGTAGATAGATAGTTTCTTATTTGGGTAAAGTCCCTCAAATACCATATTTTCATGGTATGTGAAAAGAAATTTTTTATCTCGTTTTAAGATTAGTTGTAGTAGAATTTATTAATTATTTTTTATTATTTGCAAAACCATATGATCCTATTTTGGGATAACGGCTCTGACTTCTCAGTCTTCCTTAATTGGGGGTTATCGAGAAGTGGGGTCATTACAATTGGTATTAGAGAATGGTTTTCCACTTAATCTCTAATAATTATTAAATTTTACAAACTCTTTAGAACCCAAGGGAGTTATTAGAGGATTTTCCAATGATGGAGATGTCTAAAAAAGGATCACAATCTGGGGGCTGGAAAGATATTCCACCACCCCACTAGTTGGTCTATGAGGACTCTCAGATTTTGTGTGACTGCTTGGCCAAAATCAGAGGATTTGACTCAAAATAAGATACCTGTAGGTCTTCTCTCATCTGTCTTCATCCCTTCTCTACCACATTCATTGAATACCTTTAAGAAAACATGGTTTCTCTCTCCACCACCCTCCTGAGTCTAGGGTAAGTATAATAAGGATTAAGGAATCCTCCACCAAATAATAAAAAGCATGTAAGAAAGATGTCATGGACATAAGTTTTGATAATTAGAAACTCAGACTGAGTTTAGTAACATGCTTAGGTTGCATGGCCTATGTTGTCGTGCTCTCAGGAGAGCTTTGAGGTTAGAGACCTTCTCGTAGGATGAGGAGGAGAGGGATAGCCTTGGAGGAAGAAGGCTCTAAGAAGAGATCTGATGCTTCCTCTAAGGATGATCCTCAACCCAAAACCTTAAGCAGTGGATAGAGAAAAGAGAAGACACGATGAGTTGGATATCATAGTTGACCATGCATGTATGTACGTGGGTTTGACATGCATGCTTTACATAGAGGGTTGAGTACGCATGAGAACCCTAGACTATGAGTGATTGTTTGTCCCTAGTGCCTTTTGGTGACTCGAATTTGGATGGGTCATGCCTGTTAAGGGTGAGGGATAGCTCCCTCATTGAGAAGGTTAGTGGTGACCGTATAGGAACCCTAACATGTATATAGGAGTAGAGAAGAGGAATGCATAGAATAGAAGGGCGGCAAGGCTAGAAGCAGGTTTTAGACCTAAGACAAAAGGGTTATGCCTGATACTTTATGAGATGAGCATGCAGAGCTTTAGATGATCTTGACCGGACGTAGGTTTTGATAGTACGTTTCACCCAGGTAGGGATAAACGTGTATCCTTAAGAGATTGACCCACCTTCTGTGAGAGAACCTCTAGTGGTAGGACCAGTCATAGGGTTAGCTCTAGAGAGAGAGAGAGACCATATGAAGAAGGTTAGAGACCTTGACTCTGAGACATGAGGAATCATGAGAAGTTGGATATAATATGGCCTGGAATAGATGACCCTGAGTAGATATATGTGGTTGCCTCGTACCTTGGATGCCTTTAAAGGAACCAAACCCTAGAAGAGGGAAATAGGCTTTTGGTATAGATATATAGATGATAAAAGTGCCTACCTTTAGGTGTAGGAAGGAGAGATCCAAAAACCCTAAAGAAGTATTGTATTGAAACAAGTTGTGAGGCTTCACACCCAGTTGGTTGTCCTAGCGAGGGACTATAACGGTTTTTCACGGGGAAGAGGAAGTATATGCCATAGCATGTATAGGTTTGGTTCATGTTTGAGCAGCTGAGCATGTAGTAAGATAGTTGATGCATAGGAGGCAAAATGGGGTTCCTGGGCCAAAGAGGGGAAGCAGCATTACCTGGTGTACATGATGCACATGAGGTGGTTGAGTTCATAGAAGTAAGTATGACACCCCCTCATGTGTTAGAAACCCACTCAAACTGAGATATATGTTTGATGAACCACTCACACAAGTCAGTGACATATGTGTATACGTTATCGGTCCAATCTTGAGGAATGATGAACAAGTATGACTTACCAAGGATCTTAATGGTTTAATAGGTTGTCCACTTGCTAGCCATGAGCATAAATATCATGATAGGGCTAAGCATATACATGATGATGTAAACCTTGGAGATAAGAACATTTTGTGACCTTTGTTACTATCAAGTGATAGTTTTCTCCCATCCTGGGGAGGTACTCTTCATGTTAGGGTGAGCACCAACTTTTGTTTGAGGTAACCTTATTAGGTCACTTATAAGGGCTTGATGAGCTAAGTGTAAAAACACATTATATAATCATGAATCTATAGGCCCAGGTGTGACTATCTCTAAGGGGCCTGAGGATATGTTGCCATGTAGGTAACCAGTATGGGGCCAGACTGAGATAGGTAGGTCACCATGATTCCTATGAAGGGATGCAAGGTTAACCATGAGTGCCTAGAGAAATGATATAATTTAAGGTGAGGATTCAAGGATGAGATGTGCTTGAGTATCAACAAAGGAGCTACAAGCTATGATGAAATACTAAGTCAATACCAAGGTCAAGGAGGGATAAGACCGATGGGAGTAGGAGTTGTCTGTTCCCTAAATGCATAAGACCATAGGGTCAGGAGGTAACATCTACCTTTTCCTGAGGACCATGGGTTATAAGGTTGGCAACCTTCATGAGTTTATGGGGTCTAAGGGGTAAATGTGAGAAGCACTCCCTAGATGCATAAGGGTCAGATCACCCCCAAAAGTATCGGCACCCTAGAGACCTTGAGGTAATGACTAAGGATTGTACATAAGAGAGATGTTAAGATCTTCCCATGGGTGTGGACCCGTAATGGAGAGGTTCATGGTGAGGAGTCATGTGAAGTATGTTTCAACTTAGATTGGAAAGAGTGATGGCGATTTGTGATGCACCATCTCTACTCTTGGAATGGGATGAACTTTATATTTGGACTGTAGCCAAATGCTTATTTCATCTTGTTATAGGGGTGAGACACAAGACAAAACACATGCCATATACTAAGGATAAAGGTGATATGAGTTGAAACATTTCTATGATATTTGAGGATAGAGGAAGTACCACCTCCTTTTGGAAGTATATTGGATAGATGGTATGCAAGCATAGATGAACTAAGGTAATCATCATATGAGGATGTTCTTATCAAGAATAGTTTTGATTTTATGAGCTAAAGTTTGGGTTTGATGACCAAGATGATGGAAGTAAGTGCTCAAAGTTTTCTTGACTTAGATAGACCTAAACCTGAGATAAGGATGATGAGTGGAGTATATGAAGGTTTATGTTTTCATCATCACCTAGCACATAAGGAATTAATGTAGTAACATATACTCTTAGCTAAGACACAACTCAGGTGTACAGTTGTCTTGTCTAGCTAGTAGAGAGATATGAAAGAGGTTGTTGGGTGGACTCTATGACCATTAGAGGACTAGACCTATGTAACTAGCACCCAGATACAACCAGACCCATTGGTCAAGTTGGTGGTTGCTAAGTTACCCAGTACAAAGCTTGACGAAATGAAACGATTATTCTAAGAACCCCAGAAACACCTCTCAGAAAAAGAAGGTGGTGAAACCCACCTCTAGAGTGTTTTAAGGTTTCTGAGGATACGCCCTTGAGGAATCATGTCATACAAGAAGTGCATGATTTTAAGTACACCGTACACTGTGGTACTACCAATATGGTTAAGGTTTGTTGTGGTACCTTGAAGACCTGGATGAAGAAGGAGACATAGAGTTACATGTGGCTAGTTGCCATACATGCTAAAGGGTGAAGGTTGCACACTAGTAACCCAGTGAGTTGCTACAGATAATGAGGAGTCCTTAGGGGGGATGGGAGCAAATCACCATGGACATTGTGGTGGGTCTCCCCTGGACTAAGAGAGGTGATGATGTAATATGGGTTTTGGTATATCACCTTACAAGATGACACATTCCAATGTGATAGATATGCTTGAACCATATATTTATGAGAGAGAGATGGTTCCACTACACAGTGATCCAAGTTTGAATATTCTTAAGTATGGCCTTAAGTTCACTTCCATGTTGTGGAAGTAGGTACATGAAGAACTCAATGCTAGATTGAACTTTAGTATAACATATAACCCCTGACTGATGGACAATAAAGAGAGTATGATCTAGACTTTAGAAGGTCTGATGAGAGCATATGCACTCGTTTGGGGTGATTCATAGGAGCAGTTCCTGCCCTAGTAGAGTTTGCTTGTTATGACAGCCACCAAAGAAAGTATCGGGATGTATAAAGCTTTATAAGGGAGGTCGTGTTTGTTGGGTTTTGTGGGACAGAACAAGCAGTAGAAACAAAAATTTTATCTAACCACAAACCCATAACCAACAGATCGTGTTAACAACTATGCAATAGGAAAGATGGTTTAGGAATATATACCTTATCCTGAGACTTACTTAGTGAGAATACCTCGCAACTAGTGTGGACTTCGACCACCTAGTCTTTGACAACATTTGTGTAGCTGCTGGTCTTGACCCGGACTACGGTTGACATTTGTCCTCTTGAGTGGAAGAAATCTCCCTCCTCCATAGATAGGCCACACAGACCATTGGGAATTCTAGTCGTCCTAATGGATAGACTACAAGGAGTTGTCCCCTTCTATCAGTATACTAGTTACCGACACTCTCGCACCACCAATTACTTTTCTGTAGTTGTCTTTCCCTAACTGTTCCTCCCTATTCGGGTAGAAATTGTTTGGGCTCTCTTGGTTACCACAACTAGAGAGCACAACAACTTTGCAAATCAACTGATGTTTTGAGTTGTGTAATCTGAGAAGCCCCATGTATCCCTCTATTTATAGTAGAGGGTAAGGTCAGGGTTCCCAATCTGTGCAGGAGTAGAAGGGTCTAGATTTTCCATGAACTGATTGCACTACGGAAGGCAAACTGAACATTTCACAACTGAACCGATCATTTGGGTAGGTGAGCCGATTGGTTCATAACTGAACTGGTCATTTGGGTAGGTGAGCCGTTTGGTTCACCCAGTGAACCAGTCATTTCACTTCCCAAACTTGCCCACAATTGACTTTCCTTATTCATTTCTAATTAATGCAAAGATTAATTCTTATCCCAATCGAACTAAAAAAGTGAAGCAAGAATCTTTTCTCACAAACCAAGAAACCCAACACATGCTCGTTTGGTCCATGTGAACCGATCAATTCACCAGAGTGAACCGATCATCTCACTAACCATGAGCCGAACGGTTCACCCAGTGAACCAGTCTATTGGTGGTCCAGGTTGTGTAGAACTCAGTCAATGAAATTCTCAATCAATCTGACACTCTAATCAGTTGGTTCAACACTTGAACTTGATGATTCTAAATCAAGTATATTGATTGAATGTTTAATTGAGTACCTAAACACTTTAGTAATTAATCTAAACATCATTCATGGATAAACTCCTCTTCTAGGTTAATCCTATGTGTGTGACCCTATAGGTTCCATTCCACATTGGCAGTGAATGCCCATAACTAACTTATGACATCACGATTAAGAGTGGTGCCTAGTCACACATTAGTGCTACCAAAGTGAAAAGGAAAGTTGGGGAACAACTTTCAACCTACAATATGTTATTGGTGTTACAGTGAATGTATAGTTCCGTTGTTGCTGATATCCAGATTGAACTCGAGACATGGACATGTCATCCTCTACAAATGTTCAATCCATGTTTCTTGACTCAGAGTAGACTGCCTGAGATATATGTAAGCTCAATATCATATATTGACTTACATGTGCATGGCCATGCATTTCTCAGTCTCACTCCTCAAGTGACCAGGATATCACACTCCCTTAGGAGGGACAAATTCCATATCTATCACTCACAGACAAGTCCCCATGTGTAAAAGTCACCCAATCATCACCGTTATAACAACCCATGTTTTAGGACTACATTTGATGATGTCAAAGTGTACCCAACAACATGTGATGAATGTAGTGATTTTAGGTCTAAGAACCACATTCACCACCAATACTATAAGAGATGATCCTGACTAACCAAGTGTGGTTTCCATGCATCACTCTTATGGTGGGTCTGTCTGATACGCTATTCTCTAACATGTATCAGTGTGCTTGGTTTGATATCAGATATCATGACTGGTGAGATTCTATCATCAACCAACACACACTCTAGTCGTTTGTGTTATTGATTTCGATAATTATTTTCATAATAACAATCGACTAGGGACATAACAAGAATGTATACTCTTAACATCTGTATGATCTCATTGTTTAGGTCCTTAACCTGAAGATATACATCATTGAGTATTGTCATTCTCTCGACATATATCATGTAATACTATTATCTCAAAATAGTTAAAACATATGGAAAAAATGGCCTTTATTGTTATGAAATCAAGTATCTCATGCCTCATTACAATCATCATATGATTGTCTCTCTGGACATACTATACCAACAGACTCCCACTTGCACTTAGAGCCAATCACCCATGAATCATATTGCAACTGATCTTAACATGTTCATCATGTTTCTGCTACACAAGTGCTTTTATAGCCAGTAAGCAACATTTTCTTCAAGTCGGTATATTGCATGTTTCATATCCCCTCACTGTATGACAGCTCATATGAGATGGAAGTGTCGTGGTATGCTATCTAAAATTCTTTTGCCTAACTAGTAGCTCCATTGTTGTCACAATATTACTACTAAGTCACCAATGGTCGGAACCTCCCATAAGTTCATCCATATGAACTTCTAGATCCATACAATATCAGGTTAAGTGTTCGTAACACTAAGGTACTCAGCTTCTTATTGTAGAGTTAATCAATTGTCTTATGTTGGAAAATTTCCAACTTGTAATTCTTATTCCAAGGTCAAACACAATTTTGTTTCGGAAGCTTGCATCGGTGTAACTCTTTACACCCAACTCTTCCTTATTACCAAAATTAAAGAACTAATCCTTTTAGTACTTCACAAGTACATAAAGATGTCCTTCATGGTATTCCAATAACTCTTATCAGAGTTCAACAGATATCCATTCATCATGTCCAATACATACAAAATAAATGGATTCCATATCTTCTTGTCATGTCCAATACATACAAGATGATGTGTTCATATATTCTTTTCATTTCTAATACATATAAGATAATTAGTTCATATTTTCTTGTCTTGTCCAATACATACAAGATAATGAGATGAGTTCATACGTGATAAATCCAATTGTGAATGCATATGCCATCTATCCATGTGTTCCTTATTCTTTATAAGAATTGGGACACTTGGCTCTTGAGAGACTAACTCCATGGAATGTGGATAGGTTTTCTCTCATCATGATGAACCCTTTCAGCATCTTGTCGATGTATGTTATCTTTCTTATGTCAAGAAGCCATTTTTATCTGTCTCCATAGATCTTGATTCCTATCACATAGGATGCTTCTTTAAAACTTTAGAATGCACATTGTTGCCAGGTTTTAATATCAACAATATAAGGATGTTATTCCCTATCAATATGTGGAATATACATATGCTCCCACTAAATTCTTGTAATCACACATTACTTTTTTTATTTTGACTCAAGACAAACTCTTTGACTATCTTGTCAAATACAAGATCCCAGTTCTGAGGTGCCCACTTCAATCCAAAGATTGATCTATGCAGCTTCATGGACTTTATTTCCACTAAGCTACAAAGGCAAGCATTATCCTGATGGATTTATACTTGGTAAGTACTGAAAAGATTTCATCATGTTCAACACCTTGAACTTGTTAGAAACCCTTTGCAACCAAATTACCCTCCATGTCATTCTTCTTCTGGAAGACCCAAAAGTACCCTATGGGTTTTACCCCTTCAGGTGGATCAACCAAAGTCATACTTTGTTGATGTACATGGAGTCCATCTTGGATTTCATGGCTTCAAGCCATATCTCAATTTTTGGCTCTCATTTGCTTCTAGGTAGACTGTGGACTCACCATATGATCAACTCACTGCCTTCTTGTCCATAAGATATCATATATCATTCAAACTCTTGGCGTGTTCTACCAAAACCATGAATTCTATGTGCTACTTGAGGAACTTTGAGATTCCACAACATTTTTTTATTCTCTTGATTCCCATTGTACCTATTTAAGTTCAATTGTTTTCTTGTTTCTCTCAAACATTTTGAGTTCTACTTTTCTCTCCCACTGATTCCTTTAGAACTAGGTTCTCCTCTAGGAATGCAGCCATCCAAAACACCTTTGTTGTTAGATTTGGATATCAAAGTAGTATTCAACAAAATAACATTTATGCAATTTGTGGACAAAACCTTTTTAAGAAACATTTTTCTTATTTAGGCTTTCAATCCTAATCTTTATAAAGACATATCAGGACACTTCCCATTCCATATCTCATATGGTGTCTTTTGAACTAATGGTACATTGTTCTAGTATTAAGCATGTGCCCAAAAGGAAATTTGAAGTTTAACTAGTATCAACACTCTAACTTATCAAGGTGTGATTCCTTCTTTCTGATACACTTCTCATGATACACTATCATTGTGTTTTGGGTGGAGTCCATCATTATACATTATCATGATCTTCTAGAAGGTTCTCAAACTCTTGGTTCAAAGTATTTTTGTATCGATCATATCAAAATTTAATACTAATACCAACTTTGTTATGTACTTCATTTATGATCTCCTTGAACACTTCAAGAGATTCATGTTTGTATTCTATTAAATACAAACTACCATATCTACTGAGGTCATCGATAAATATATTAAAGTAGTATTGAAAACCTTTAGCATTTATTCTAAAAAGTCTATATACATCAATATGTATAATCCTTAATAGAATAATCATTCTCCCACTACATCTAGTGAAGAACCTTTTGTCATATCACACAATGAAAGAGATTAGCATGTCTCTATTAGTTCAATAACCAGAATGAGTCTAGATAACCATCATATGGATTTCCATAAATGCAATTCTCATTTATGCACTACAGATGACTATGTTATAGGCATTAAAGTTTGAGTTATCATGTCATTCATTACATGTGTCACACACATTTGTCTCTTTAACTATCAAGTATAGTTGATGAGACATGGGCATTTCCATCAAAGCTCATTTCATTGAAATGAAACATCAGTTCATTACACTCTTATCCATATAAGATGTATGACGATTTCATTGATGGCAGATGTATAATAGAAATTCACTAATTCTATTATATGCCCATGAATGTCATTTTGTAACTCTAATGGTAGCAACTCTTGCTCCACATAGTTTCTAGCTTACTTCTTCTTGGGTCCTGAAGTAGAGATCTATATCTCTTTTTCACCTTCCTGAGATCCTCTATAAAGAGGTTATTTCCCTTTCCTTATTACTCTTCTCCATATCTTGAGTGATGAAGACTTGGACCTAATCTTGTCTTCAGAACATTTCTTGATCTTGCTTTAGTCTATGGACTTCACTCTACTAATCATTATCACAGGTTTTGTCCTTTCTTCAGTTATGCTTTGGCATCATCATGCCAAGCACTTCAGACAATGGCTTGGCGAAGATTCTCAACATTTGATTAACTAGCTATATGATTCACACAAGGATTTGTAGAATCATATGTGTGGTCAACTCTTGACCTATAAGAAACCACAGTTAATCTATATGTGTATCAGATTATACTTGATCTCCATCTGTCTGATTATACTCAAATATCACTTTGAAGATTTTATACCTTTCACTCTTTACATGATTCTTAAGATGTATAACCATCTCAAGAATATCCATGATTTAAGCTATTTATGCAACTCATAGTGCATATAGCTCAGCATGAGGTTCTTGATGTCTTAGGCATCATTGACATACTTCAAGTAAGCATCCAATTTTAGCCTTAGGCGCATTTGGAGTGGTTCTACTAGCTCTGGTTTTTCAAGGGCTTTATAGTTTACACTCACTATTGAGAACACTTATCCAAGGTCCCAAACTAGATTTAAAGTTTATCCCATTTATGAATTGATCACAACAATGATGTATTTGTGTTTGTCATTTGGATTCTACAAAAGAATTTTGCAACCTTTTGAAAATATTTTTGATTTGTTTGATTTGATAAAGTTGACGATATTAATTAGGTCTTTAATTAATTATCGCTCCCACTATTTTGATCAAATTAATAGCCCTCACCATAAATATAGAAGATTGCATCGTACAACCTTCTAGTGAGCAAGATCCTGATTTCCTCTAAGTCATGGACCAGCTAGGGATGTCACCCACAACTAGATTCTTTCAAGTAGGAAACTTTTTCCAGTTGCATCTTATGCAACTCTTGATAGATGTCATGCACAACTCTTTGTCATGTACATCACTATGACTCAAGGGGCTTGATCCGATCAAGGTCACTTATTTAAGTCCAACCCATACGCCAACACAATGAATATGCACCCTGCTAGAGAAGACCGACATATTCACCATCACACTTCCATGAGATAGACGGTGCACCACGCTAGGGCATGCCCACATTTAGTCGTTCAAGTTTTTCATGTGTGATCCTTTTGGAAAGCATCTTAAACTTAATATTTATATTGAGTGGTTTGGTATTTATATACATATACATATCCAATCACCACATATATAGTATGTATCATATACATGCTATATCCCACAAGAAAATATGCGAAGTGACAAAGCAATGATTATGGCCATCCTATTTGTATTCCTTGAGCCACAAGGAATTACGGTCATCTAGGTCTACATCACATGTAGTAACCTATTGTTGATGAAGATCTATGTTTAGTCTATCTTGGGTTTATCAGCTCATCCTATGACTAATCCACTCACCTCATGGACAGTCAGTTAGTTGTCACCAACTGATTGTATGGATCCTCCAGATGGTCAGTTCATCGGGTCATCGTGCTCCTCATCAGGACACCAACCGCTCGTCTGGATCCTCCAATCACTCATCTTGACACCCGTCATTCTTAGACATAACAAGAAATAAAACTATCCCACTTTTACAAATCTCTTTGGGAAACCCTGAGTTACATTTGGGGGAAGCAAAGGTAGAAGAGAAGGCTTAAGTTATCTCGAGTTACATCTGGAATAGAAGAAAGCTCAGTTTGTAGACTGAGAGAAAACAACCACACCCAATCAAGCACACACATAGGGGTTTATAGGCCATAACCACGCTACACATGCACCATGAAAACCATTTTAGGGCAACGTGTATCGATTTCATATATATATATATATACCATATCATATATGTATATAGGGATTTGTGGTGTTTAATAGGATATGCACATTATCCAGTTAAAATATTCACATCACATGCAATAAATAAATGGTGAAAAACCAAAATCCGATCATATCAATTAATCCTAAAACATAGTATGTTGACGTGGATCTGATACCACTGTTGGGTTTTGTGGGACATAACAGGCAGTGGAAACAAAAATTTTATCTAACCACAAACCCATAACCACCAGATCACGTTAACAACTATGCAATAGGAAATATGGTTTAGCAATATATACCTGGTCCTGAGGCTTGCTTAGTGACCATACGTCGCAACTAGTGTGGCCTTCAAACATGTAGTCTTTGACGACATCTGTTCAGCTCCTGGTCTTGACCCAGACTGTGGTTGACAGTCATCCTCCTAAGCAGTAGAAATCTCCCGCCTCTATATATATTCCACACGGACCACCAAGAACTCTAGTTGTCCTAATGGATAGACTAGAAGGAGCTATCCCCTTCTATCTGTGTACTAGTCACAGACACACTCTCCCACCACGAGTTAGTTTTCTACAGTTGTCTTTCCCTCGATGTTCCTCCCTGGCTGGGTAGAACTTGCTTGGGCTCTCTCAGTTACTACAACCAGAGAGGACAACAACTTTGTAGAGCAACTAATGTTCTGAGTTGTGTGTTCTGAGAAGCCCCATGTACTGCTCTATTTATAGTAGAGAGTAGAGTCAGGGTTCCCAAGATGTGCAGGAGTATAAGAGTCTGAATTTTTCACAAACTGATTGCACTACGGAAAGCGAACTGATCGTTTCACAATTGAACCAATTGTTTGGGTAGGTGAGCCGATCAGTTCATAACTGAACCAATCGTTTGGGCAGGTGTGCCGATTAGTTCACCCAGTGAACTAGTCATTTCACTTCCCATACTTGCCCACAATTGACTTTCCTTATTCATTTCTAATTAATGCAAAGATTAATTCTTGTCCCAATCGAATTGAACAAGTGAAACAAGAATCTTTTCTCACAAACTGGGAAACACAACACCTTCTCATTTGGTCCATGTGAACCAATCGGTTCACTAGAGTGAACTGCTCATATCACTGACCATGAGTCGGTCGGTTCACCCAGTGAACCAGTCGGTTGGTGGTCCTAGTTGTGCAGAACTCATTCAATGCAGTTCTCAATCAATATGACACTTTGATCAATTGGTTCAACACTTAAACTTGATAATTTTGAGTCAAGTATATTGACTAAATGTTTAATTGAGTACCTAAACACTTTAATAATCAATATAAACATCATTCATGGATAAAATCCTCTTCTAGGTTAATCCTATGTGTGTGACCTTATAGCTTCCATTTCACATTAGCAGTGAATGTCCATAACTAATTTATGACATCACAAGAAAAGACTGGTGCCTAGTCGCACATCAGTGCTACCCAGGTGAAGAGGAAAGTTGGATAACAACTTTCAACCTACAATCTATTATTGGTGTTACAGTGAATGTATAGTTCCTTTGTCGTTGATATCCAGATTGAACTCGAGGCATGGACTTGTCATCCTCTACAAACATTCAATCCATGTTTCTTGACTGAGAGTAGACAGTCTGAGTTATATGTAAGCTCAATATCAAATATTGACTTACATGTGCATGGTCATGCATTTCTTAGTCTCACTCCTCAAGTGGATAGGATATCACACTCTCTTAGGAGGGACAAATTCCATATCTATCACTCACAGTCAAGTCCCCATGTGTCAAAGTCACCCAATCATCACCATTATAACAACCCATGTTTCTGGACTACGTTTGATGATGCCAATGTGTACCCAACAACATGTGATGAGTGTAGTGATTTTAGGTCTAAGAACCACAGTCACCACTAATACTATAAGAAATGATCCTGACTAACCAAGTGTGATTTCTATGCATCACTCTTACGATGGGTCTATCTGATACACTGTTCTCTAACATGTATCTGTGTGCTTCGTTTGATATCATATATCATGATTGATGAGATTTTGTCATCAACCAACACACACTCTAGTCTTTTGTGTTATTGATGTCTATGGTTATTTCCACAATGACAATCGACTAGGGACATAACAAGAATGTAAACTCTTAACATCCGTATGATCTCATTTTTCAGGTCCTTAACCTGAAGACATACGTCATTGAGTGTGTGTTGCCCTAGTTACGGACCGACCATACGTCCGTTTAATATCTCATTTTTCAGGCCCAACCGTTACGCGTCAGTTCAAACACCGACACCAAAACCCTTCGCGCGCCACCGAAAACGTGCCAATAGGGGAATATAGGCGTCGGTTATTAGATAAGAAACCGACGCCATATACCTTCGTGCCATGGAAAGGGCGCCATCTGGGGCACTATCAGCGTCGGTTACAAGATAAGAAACTGAAGCCATATACCTTCGCGCCACAGAAAGGGCACCATCTGGGGCACTATCAGCGTCAGTTTATTAGTAATAACTGACGTCAAAATCATATAGGCGTCAATTATTAGCTAAGAAACTGACGCCATATACCCCAGTACAGCCGTGGTGTCTGGTCCGCTGCCACGGCCGTGCTGGTCAGCATGGCCGTGGTGTCTGGCCCGCTGCCACGACTGTGCTAGCCAGCACGGCCGTGGTGTCTGGCCTCATTAGGGAAATCGACGTCAGTTACTAGTAGGGAAACTAACACTGTAACCATATGTCATAGGTTTTATACAAATAACCGACGCCTATTGTTTTTTTTCTGTCAGTCTACAGACCTGTTGTGGCTGGTCGCAGGATGAGAAACTTGCAGTTCAGTTATGAACTGCAGGTTTTACGACATCCATTGATATTAGCCAACAACAGGCCATAGAACTGCAAAATTAACAACAAAAATATTCACACATTTAGCAACCTACAATTCCATTTGATTTTCACACATTTAGAAACATTCATGTAGTTAGAAATCTGTAGTTCCATTCATTTTCACATTCACACATGTAGAAACATTCATATAGCAACCAACAATTTCATTCATTTTTACTCAGACACATGTAGAAACATCCAGACATGTATAAACATTCACACATATATTATAATTCAGAAATTCATTTACAAAATATCATTCTTTAGTCATTATTCACTATCAACATCCCAATTATATGTTAAAACCCCCACTACTTGTATGGTTGTTGCCCATTCTTCTCTTACTTCATTTAATTCTCCCGTCGTATAGGGAGCATGTACATCTGGTAAGGCCTTTCCTGTAGTGTGGTCAGTTTTAAACACCTATAATGAGAATGATGTATATATATAATTAATGAGCTATAAATAAGATTGATATATTTCATATTATCTAATGAGACTATATAATACCTTAGGAATAATATCGATGTCCACTGCGGCATATTTGATAATCATGTGCATAAATCGCATCACATAGTATGCACATGCCCATCCGTTGTGTGTAGCACACTATAAATTCAAACATACAAAATATTAAAAAATACAGCTAATTAAGTATTGTTCACATAAATAATATATACATTGCAGTCGGGAACTTACTTCCACGTTCTTCCAAGTTATTTGCTGGTTCTTTTTCTTGGGGACCTTTCCTCCCACCTTTTTGAGCTCATCTAAACCCCTACATATTAATGTAACACAGTATATTGCATAATTAAATAGTAATGTAATAACATATGTTAACGGATATGAAAATGAAATATTTCTCACCGGAATAATGCCATTTTCATTTTGTGTCCATATTTTGAATTCAATTTACTCCCCTTAGGATCTAGATAATAGACAGTGAACGTCTCGGGGACAATAACTAGTAACTCCCAATGCATAACACTAGAGGTAAAAAAGTTAAAAATTAATAACTCAAAATCCACAATAAAAATGTAATTTTCTTAAGTCCAAATTATAATAAGCAAAGTAAACTTACTCTACATTGAATGGAGCTATTATCACCATCTTCTTATTTTGAGCAAAATTTGTAAAAGCCTCACAGTAGTATTGTTGAACTGACGGAGGGTCTTTAGCTACTAGACTAATCAAAGATGGAATAAAAAATCCTACATGTTCGAATGCAAAATCTGCACATATCTTGTCCAAGTAGCTGCAAAATATGTATTAATTACGCATGCATTAATAAATAAGAAACCAAATCACCAGATCCTACACAAGGTACATGGATGTATAAAGAAGATCTCACCTTATCCATATCTCTATCACAGATGTATTTAGCCAATCATATCGAAACAACTCCAAAATATCTTGTATAAATAGGTTTCTTTCGTATGATTGACCAGCAACATCTGAATCTATAGAAATAGTTATAGGGCAATTTATATCATGTTCGCCTAACCATATTGCCATACCCCTACAGTTAGGACCTAACGGGACAGGTAGGTCCTGTGGAACCCAACTGGGTAATGTAGGTGGAGGTGGAGGCCTAGATGATGTGGGTGTCTTCTTTTTAACCTGTATATATATATAATTTCAGATCAACTAACATCATATACACACACTAACAATTTAACGTAATGTAAATTTACCATATAGTTTCAGTAAAGAGGACATCCGCTTTTAGCCACAATATCACTCCGCCTTCTACCTCACCAAGTGTTTCACAATCTGGGTGGGCATATGGCAATGGAAGATCCATCCACTTGGAGAATATATGTATCAGGCTCACACGAATCCAACCAGCTGGTAATGGAGACCCGTGAAACATTTCCCCTGGTAGGGATGGGTAAGTCGACGCCTCTGCAACGACATATTCTTTACTTTTTAGACGGCATGGCTTCAACCCCTACAAATTTTTGTGTAAAGAATGTTATATACATATATACATATCATCTTTTTTTGAAATGTCTACAATTTCTTATATACATATCATCTTGAAAACATATCATCTTGAATTAAAAAACTAGTTACTATGTCATAAAAATACTTACAACGGATGTTCTAGGTGGTGGGTCTATAGGATTACTCCCAACCTCTGCAGTAGCAGTAGAGCGAGACGCCACAGGTACTGTCTGGTAAGTGGCAGTCTGAGATGCCTGCCACTTTTTCAGTGCTTCTTCGAGTTTCCTATCAACTAGCTTAACTACCTATACATGGATAAAAGAAACGTTAGCTTCTAATTATTGAATTCTCTTTTATAGTAACATTATAAAGAAAGAATATGTTACCTCTTCTTGTGAAAGTCCCTCTTTTGGGACATGTTTGCACTGGGATGGCCCAAAAAAAGCTTTGATGCCCACACCAGCGCCTGCAGCCCTAATACGTCCACGATGCTCTGGGTTACCCAGAGCAACTGTCAATTCCTCCCTTGTGCCCTCAGGGATGAACTTGCCTTGTTTCCTCAGCTCGTGCAGCTCCTGCTAATCGCCAAAACAAAAATTTGTAATTAAGTAAACACCACAAATAATCAATATTTGAACGATTGCTGTAAGAGTTGCATTTTACCATTTTTGCATCCGCCTCAGCAGTTGAGGGCTTCCTTATTTCTCCCTTCTTATTTTGCCTCCCAGCTATCCAGACATCATGGCGAGGCAGAGGTGTGCTACCTATAGTAGAGGACTTCTGAGTAGCAACAGACTGAGCAGTAGCCTCAGACTGTAGTCTTTGGTGAATGCCTGCATACCCCTTTGGACCCATTGTGTGGTCATTCACATTCAGTGCACGCCTTGATTTTTGTGCCTCACTGAGGGCCTAGTTAGTATGCACATTAATGATTTGGTTAGTAACACTAAATGTTAATCTTGAATAGGTGAATACAACATATATTAATGAGATTGGGACTGACGCCTAATACCTTGAATTCATCAGTTTGTCTTGAAGCAACAAACGCGTCCCATTCTTCTTGGTCCAGGAAGTTCCACTGTTCAGTGGTTTTCTTCTTCCTCTTGTCACCTTCTTTTATGTATTCTCGGGTGAGATTTGTCCTATAGTTCCTTAGGATTCTCCCACAGCGTTGCATCACGCATTTATGATGCAGTTTTTCATCCAATTCAAATATACTCTACAAAATAGAATTGTTATTAACTAGTATCCAAAAAATTAGTAATCTACAAAATAGAATTGCAAATTAATATTAACTCACATAAATCCTTCCATATTACGTCTTTCTTCTCCTTAGGAACTTTATGCCAAGAATCTATCTTACAACCGCAATGGCTACAAGTAACATACCCAAATATGAAACAAATGAATATAGATTCACACCAGATGCATTTCCTGCATTATCAAAATCCACAACAAGTTTGGGTTCATTGCCCTTTTGTGCGATTAACTTCTTCATCATAGTTATGCCCCTTCTCTTGTCAACTTTTTGGTGCTACTGATCAAGTGCCTCAAGTACTTCAGATGGTACATGTGCATCATCAACCTAAAATTTGACAAAATAAACACATTTACAAGATATAACTATAAATGGACATATAGATATAAATATATGATATATTTTTAAAACTTACATTGTGAGGTGGCACATTGATGTCCTCACCCTCATGGTAATCATCAACACGGTCATTAGGAGAATGCTCAGCCATCTGAAAATTCACATTCACATTGTAAAGTTCACATTGTAAAGTAATTCAAATTGTAAAGCTCACATTGTAAAGTTCACATTCACATTGTAATGTAATTCACATTGTAAAGTTGACATTGTAAAGTAATTCACATTGTAAAATTCACATTGTAAAGTTCACATTCACATTGTAAAGTAATTCACATTGTAAAGTTCACATTCAGAAAAATAAGACATAAAAAATATAAACATGCCTCTAATATTGTGATTTTTTATCAATTAACAATCCTTCATTGTGATCTCCGCGCACATACAAGTCATCATTAGCTTCAATATTTGCTGGTGTTGGCAACCCAACTGAGAATGGACTGGAGTCATCATACTTATCATAGTACTATTCTTCATCTATAAGATATTCATTGAACTGTCTTTTACCATGAAGAATAACTGACCATTTACCATTTGCAGGATCATCGATATAAAATACTTATTTTGCCTATGATGCCAATATGAATGGTTCACCCTTCTCGCCAATCTTTTCAAAGTTCACTAAAGTGAAACCCAATTCATCTACTATAACTCCTTTGGTGTTATCAACCCAATTACATTTGAAGAGCAGAATTCTAAAATCTATGTAATCAAACTCCCATATGTCTTCAATGACACCATAATATGACATTTTAGCTTCACGTGGACTCTTATCCTTTGCACTTGCAAAAAACATAGTCGATGCTTGAAGGGTGACCCCACTGTTTTGGACGACACTCTTATCATCTTGGTACTTTGTGTAATATGTGAATCCACTAATGTCATACCCTTCATAAGACATAACAGTCAATTTTGGTTTAAAGGCGAGGCATTTGATAGTTTCAGTAATATAACCTGGTGTTTGAGATAATTGATGTAAGACTTTATCTTCAAACCACTTAATAAATGTCTTGTTATGCTCTCTAGCAAGCCACATTGTATTGGCTCGAGGATATTGTCTCTTGATGAAATTGGTATGTTCCTCGATATAAACGTTCACTTCGTCCATGTTGTGTAAAATATACAGTGACCTTGTTCCAACTACTCACGGCTGATTACTTTCACACGTGATCCCAAAATTCCTTTGCCAAATTGCTCGTCCATATTCTTGTCATTATCAGGAGTGTCATTACCACTGAGAAGTCATTGCAAAAATCCATAACCGCTCTCACCACATAACCCTCAATAATACTCCCTTCAGGATGATAACGGTTTCGAACATCACTTTTAAAAACGCTCATGTATCGTTCAAAGGGATACATCCAATGCAAGAAAACTAATCCCAACATTTTCACTTCCCTAGTCAAGTGGACAACAAGATGTACCATGATATCAAAGAACGACGGAGGAAAATACATCTCAAGCTGACATAGGGTAACAACCACTTCTCTTTGAAATTTATCGAGAGTATCAGGGTCAATAACTTTGCTGCACAGACTGTTGAAAAACAAACAAAGTCTGGTGATTGCAAACCTTACATGCTTCGGCAATATAGATCTAATTGCCACAGGCAATATTTGTTGCATTAGAGTGTGACAATCATGAGATTTAAGACCTATCAACTTCAGATCTTTCATTGATACCAATCTATGGATGTTGGATGAGTAACCCTGTGGCACCTTAACATTTACCAAACATTCACAAAAAGCTTTCTTCTCCTTTCTAGACAATGTGTAACAAGCGGGAGGTAAGTATGTTCTCTGATTTTCCATTTCACAAAATTCTGTTAATTATGACCTTATTCCCATTTCACGTAGGTCCATTCTGGATTTTATCCCATTTTTAGTCTTACCTAGTATATTCAACAAAGTACCAATGACACTATCACAAACATTTTTCTCAACGTGCATGACATCGATACAATGCCTGACTGTCAAAGAACTCCAATAAGGAGAATCCCAAAATATTGACTTCTTCTTGAATAAAGATTTGTCACTCTGTGTGGCCATAGTACATTGTGATCTCTTACCAAATTCATTGACAAAGTCTTTTACTCTTTCATAAACAACCTCCCCTGGTATAGGTTTAGGTGCACTCCGTTCCTCATTCAATCCATTGAATGCTTTGTGCTTCCTACGATATGGATGGAATTTTGTAAGAAACCTTCGATGACCGAGATATACAGTCTTACCGCCATGTTTTAGTCTTGTTGAATCAGTGTTCTCTTCACATATAGGACACGCTTTAGCTCCTTTGACACTATATCCAGGCAAATTCCCATATGCTAGAAAGTCATTAATAGTGCAAAACAACATAGCATGCAAATGAAATGTCTCTCTTCATGAAGCATCATAGGTCATCACACCTTCACCCCAGAGTTTCTTTAAGTCATCAATCAGAGGTTCAAGATAAACATCGATGTCATTTCCAAGTTGTTTAGGGCCCGATATCAACAACGACAACATTACGTACTTATTTTTCATACACAGCCAGGGAGGAAGATTGTATATAACAAGCATGACTGGCCAAGTGCTATGTTGGCTGCTCAATGTCCCGTATTCACCCCATCTGTACAAAGCCCAAGTCTTAGATTCCTGACTTCTTCACCAAATTTAGGGTACAATAGATCAATCTTCTACCATTGTGGGGAATCAGACGCATGTCGTAGGATCCCATCATTATTTTTCTTAACATCTGCATGCCACCTCAAATTCTTTGCATCTATCGGATTGGCAAGCAAGCATTGAAACTGTGATATTATAGGTAGATACCACATCACCTTGGCAGGAGAACCAGTTTTAGACTCCCCCGAAGTCGTCAATTTATACCATGATGTACCACATTTTGGACAATCTTTCAAATCCACACAGTCCTTTTGAAATAATACACAATCATTCGGGCATGCGTGTATCTTCTTGGCATCCATTCCCATTGGGCACAACAATTTCTTTACCTGGTATATTGAGATTGGCAGCTCGTTTCCTTCAGGAAGCATTTCTTTCAACAAAGACAACAATGACGTGAAGATTTTGTCGCTCCATCTATTGTTAGCTTTCAGCTTATACAATCTCAACACAGTGCTAAGCTTTATAAACTTAGTACAACCTGTGTATAACGATATCTCAGCATCATGCACAATGTTTCTAAAAATGGGAGGTGGATCAGTGTACTCTACCCCACAACTATCTAGCATCGCATCAACAATGTCTACTGGAACTGGTTCATTCACATCTACGTCATCGTAGGCAATTTCTTCTTCCACACAAGAACTGCTATCGCATCCACTGGTTTCGGGTTTGAAATCTCTCCATGGCAGTGCCATTTTGTATAGCCTTGTATAATCCCGTTGCACATGACATGACTTTTGATTTTGTCACCAGTGCTGACTTTCAAGTTGTTACCGCAATGCCTACATGGACAGTAGAACCTATCTCCAGGTTGTTTCCTATGTTCCTCAGAAAATCTAATAAACTGGTCAAGACCAGAAATAAACTCGGGGGTGCAGCGATTGCGAATGGACATCCATGATGTGTACCACCTATCCCATTCTTGAACACCTAATCTCACTAGTAAGTGTATAATGTGTATTGGGTTTTCGAGAAAATTTCGGCAGCATTTCCCTGCTGTTCTCTAAGTACATATGTACTTAGAGAACAAATGGAGAAATGCTACCAAAATTTTCTTGAAAACCCAATACACATTATACACTTACATCCTAAGTAAGATTAGGTGTTCAAGAACAGTCCCAAACTGGGGACTATCCAAGATTTACTCCTAATGAGTAAATCTTGGACGGGTTTCTAGGCCAACAAATACATGTGCTATCATTCTTATACCTACAATCGTAGTTTCATCATCCATATCCTAGTTCTTCAAGTTAGGTGATTAACATTGTCAATATACTCAAAAAGGAAACAAGATACCAATTTCATAGTTAGTACGGTAGAGATACCCTAAGATCTAGATCTAATGGTTCATAATGAGCCTGTGATAAAGTTACATCACAAGATGATTATATAATTTCAAAAGTAGTACACAAATAAATTCCAATGAGTAGATAACTAAATAAAAAATAGTAGACAAAAAAATACAAATAAGTAGATGAAAAATACAAATAAGTAGATGAATAAATCATAAAAAAATCAGTACATAAATAAACACAATCAGTAAATAACTTTAACAAAAAATTCCACTAGCTTGGTGAAATCAGTACATAAATAAACACAATCAGAATATTTTTCAATGGCTTTTGGGGTGACTTGGTGAAATCAAAATGGAGGAGGATGTCGACAAACCTTAGAGAAGATAGGGGAGTAGTTATTTGATAGCGAGAAGAAAAAGAATGGTGCTTGTAATCTTAATGTGGGAAAATGATAGTGCATGTTTTGGGCATCCTTTGTATAGGTTAATCTAGGGTTCAATCCAGGGATCAAAAGGTTCATGATCATCTCTTGAATCCAAACCCCAGCAGCAGCCTAGGTATGCCCTGGCGCCGCCCAAGCATCTGCCCAGAGGCCTAACTAGGCTGGGCACCTGGGCTTAGGACCCTAGGTGAATGCCTAGGCTGCTTAGGCGCCGCCTGGGTGAGGTCCTGGTCGGCGACGACAGAGGAGGAAAGCCAGCGGCGGAGGAGAAAAGGCGGACGAAAGGTATACCTTGCTTTAGGTGTTCAGCGGCGGTAGAGTAAAGAATAGCAGCCGGTGGCGGAGCAGCAGCGGCGGCAGAGGAGCGGCAGACCAACGGCAGAGCAGCAGCAGCGGTAGAGAAACGGCGGAGGAGCGGCAGAGCAGTAGCATCGGGGGAGTGGAATCGCCAGAGCGCGAGAATGAAAATCAAGAATGAAACAGAGAGAAAGGGGAACAGTCAGGCTCGCGGGGGTTAAGTTATCAATAAGCGTCGGTTATACAAAAAAACCGATGCTATTTACTAATTGTGTCAGTTCTCATGTAAAACCGACAACTATGTTCAATAATAGTCATCAGCTTCCACAACAAAAACTGACGCCTATAAACATAAGCCGATAAAAAATGTGCTCAAACTCAGCCAATAGTCGTCGGTGACCTTATAAAAACCGACGCTACAGGTGGTCGATATTTTCATGGGGATATCATGTGTAAACTCATCCACGCCGGTTACTTATGCAAAACCGACGATTAAATTGGGCCCAATTTATGTCTCACGAAAATACTTTAGTTGTCGGTTTTTAAGTTAAAAGTCGACGCCATATGTTAAATTTTGGAGGAAAATTTTTCCCCATGAAAAATTTGGTTTTGGCGGTCGATCTTAGGTGTCGGTTTTTTAAATAGAACTGACGCTAAATAAAAAGTGATACCCGTGTATGTCCACTCTTCACAGATAGATGTCGGTTTTATGAAATAACCGACGTTGTATGTTTAAGGCGTCGGTTATTTGTATACAACCGACGACAGTGAATGTGACGTTATAAGCCATTTATGTAGTAGTGGGTGATGTCGGTGAGAGGACCTTGTGAGGGTCAGAGCAACCATAGTGTATGTAGATGAAGTCACTTTGATCGAGCAATGGCTGAGAAAGCCCAGGATCGACAGGAGTCGCATGCTGATGCGGAGTAGACTAACATGTAGTTCATTGTGGGCAAGCATGCATTATGAAAATCCGACCCCTCCGAGCTATAGCTAAGAAAGTTGAGTTCCCGATACATGGGTCCATTTGAGATGGATCAGTGGAGTTTCTTATGTTTAGCCTTATCCCTGAGGATAATATGATGTATGATGTGCTCCATGTGTCTGATCATGAGCACTATGTGAGGTACCCAAGCCATGTGTTGAGCATTGAACCTTTTAAACTCTAAGGGAGGCTAGCTTACCTTAAGTCACCTATGAGTGTATGACATACCAAGGTGAGAGAGAGCTTGAGAGTAAAGAATAGAGATGATAAAGGTTCTTTGAAAGCACCATGGAGAGGATGAAGCCACATGGGAGCTTATGATGGACATGGAAAGGTATTATCCTGATTTGTTTGTATGATTAGTGGAATTTTGTGGGCAAAATTCCTATAAGAGGGGAACGATGTTACAACCCCAATTTTTGGACTTGAATGGTTTGAAATGCAATTTCTCCAATAAGTATATGATCACGGAAATTGTATGATTTATCTGTATTGGATGGATTTCCTTTGCAATATTGCCTTTGTGCATGTGATTTTGTGGATCATAATATCTTAATGAGTCCAATATGATTAAAAGAAAAATTAGAAAACAAATAATGCATCTTTAAGAAGGAAATTTGAGATTATGATGAAAATATGAGAAATATGTGGAAAGATGTATGATTGAATCATTATCAATGAGATTTCAAATCAAAAAGGTTTCTAATGGTAAAATAAATTCAAATAAAGAGAATAAAAGAGTAAGAGAGAGAAAATATGTATAAAATATGCCATAATAAGAGATAACTTGCATATGAAGAAAAGTCTCTCATACTTTTGAATTTGAGACCCAAACTTGGCACACATGAAGTTTAAGTCATTATGGACTTTCCTTTAAAAGTTGGTATTAAAATGATGCTTGGTTTGGGAGATTTCTTAAAGTGAGTAGGATATCATTTAAATGTCACATTATTCCAATTTAAGAAGAAATAATTGTTCTTGGCATGTGACTGATAGCCATTGGATCTAGATCCAACAGTGGTTGTACTTCATTCACTGTGATTAGGAATGGGAATGGAGGAATTGGAAAAATGAGATTTGAGATCGATTTCCTTATTTATTAATGCACGAGTGCTCTTGAAAATTCTCCTAATGAGATAATGAAAGGTTTGCGGACTCAAGGATCCTAGGCTTTATAGGATTTTGGGAATCCTATAAGCTTCACCCAATCTGTCCTCCATGAACAAATATGCTATCCTTAAGAGGTATATATAGGGGGGGACCCTCTACGGGATCACCCAATTGTTCTAGATGTTCCGTCGAATAGATAACATCAACCCCGGACCCCAATTTCACCTTGTAACCCCTATTCTTCTTTATGTTCTTCTCTAGTTTGGATGGCAAACTTCCATGTCGTCCTCCCAGTGTGTGCCTATTCCCAAGAAAATTAAGATGTCATGCAAGTTTGTAGAGGTCCGGCAAAGGTGTATGCACCCTGGGATAGTCCTCCGCTACCCTGATGCCCAAAGTCAACATCGGAGTAGACTGGTGCAAAGCATGCGCTCGCGAAGCGGGAGACAGCCAAAGGTAGGAGATGAGATAGAAGAGAAATATCAGTTTGCCCTCTGGCACATAGGGCTTTAGCCCAAAGACATGGGGGTAGTGTTATGTTTCCAACTAGACCTGATGCCCTATCTGTTGGAGCAAGCTATTGAGATGACAACACGTGATTGGCTATAGAATACACACATGGAAAAGGGAAAAGTAGCCACTTGCTGACATGGCGGCATACTATTGGCACCAAAGGTAATTACCTCACAAATATCAAAACTAATGATTGGCAACTTGTATCAAGGCATGCTATATATGAAACTTTATCAAAAAAAATATGTAGAATCCAATAAAAATATTTTTAGATCCTAAATCTGATCATAGTTCAAAAAGTACCTAAAGTTGCTATCTTTAATGTTTTAATGACTAAGAAACCCTAATTTGATGTTTTATGAAATTGGGAAGAGTAATATGGATGTTCTATGAGAATATTAACATGTTGTTAATAAAAAGGATGTTTTGAAATTAAATAGATGATCCATATGCTAAATAGGTTAATTTAGGGTTCCATATGTATAATGTGCATTAATGGGCTTAGAAACCCTAATTTAGGTGTTAATGACTTATGATGAGTTATATTTAGAAATCCTATGTATGAGATGAAGTTAGGTCGATCCTAAGCCAAATTGATAATAAATAGGTTTTAATAATAATAAGTTCAGTAATTAGGGTTTTGTATATATGTTGGTATTTTAGGATTTGTTGACCCGAAAAGGATAAAGATTTAGAAATTGATCTAAGAAATCCTAATGAATCCTAATGAGACTTAGAAACCTTAGAAAGGTATCCCAAGTCAATAACAATTGTTTGGGATGTGAGGGTAACAACTAGGTGTTATAAATGTTTTCAGGATCAAGGGTTGCTTGATTTGGTTTCTTACCTTGCTTGAGTGGACATATAGTTGGACATATATTGCTTATATTTGACACTCCAAGTCAGGTATGCGGTTACTCTTATGAATAATCTCTCTAGTTTCACAGTGATTTATAAGGTTTTATCGATTGGTTAGAAATAACTACTTGGTTGACTTTTATTTCATGCAACAATATAGTGACTATGACTATCACCATATTTATATGTGCATGACTTGCTCTGATCCTAGTCCTCCTCTGTAGCTTTGATGATGTTGAGATGGATTACCTAGTACATGGTCTACCCTTGGGGTAGGATCACTAGGTTATCATGAGTCAATTTGTTGGTCTACCCTTGGGTAGGACCGTACGACTTCACAACCCTAGGTCATGGTCTACCTATAAGGTAGGATCATATGGGCTTTTTGAGATCTACAGTATGAGAGAGGTAATATCCATGTCCATTGTAGGGATAGTACAGAGGCAAGGATATATAGGGATTGAGTAATTATGTTTAATATGTAAAGTTTGATCTGTTAAATGATAATTTGGTTGTGTTATGTTGTTACAAATAGTTGCAAGATTTTGGTTCCCCAACATACCGGTATAATTCATTATACTAACCATCATTTTGTTTGTCGGCATTTTAGGCTTATCAAAAAGTGGTATTCCTTTTATGTGGCATTGAATGAATAAAGCTCAATAAAGAATTGGAGGATTGTAGTTAGATAGTTTCTTATCTGGGTAAAGTCCCTCAAATCATGTATTTTTCAAGGTATATGAAAATAAATTTTTTAATCCTATTTTAAGCTTAGTTGTGGTAGAATTTATTAATTATTTTTTATTATTTGCAAAACCATATGACAACGTTTTGGGATAGCGGCTTTGGCTTCTTAGTCTTCCTTAATTGGTGGTTACTAGGAAGCAGGGTCATTACAATTTGCATGTGCCACATGAGAATCCTGAATAATATCTTTCTTAAGTGATGAATTGATACCGAGAAAGTTCATTTGCTCAAATAGTTTACTTAAGTGATGAATTGATATTGAGCAAATGCTTGCCCTCATAGAAAAAGAATTGAAGGGGTGTTGTATATTTTACTGAATTTAGAAATTCCCTACTACAAACAATTCATAATGAAGATCAGATCCTCAAGAGAGGCATATTCCTACTACAACACGATTTTCCATTTCGGCTGAATAAAAGAAACATGAAATGCTTCAAAATAAGATGATATTTGTAATAGGGCATCCACAAATTATTACAATGTCCCATTTTTTCTCCATAGTAAAATCACTCCCATCTTTGAAACCTACCCAAAAATGTCTGACATAAATCTTTGGTAGTGAAACTTAGTTTAGTGGTTGCATGGGAAAGGAAAGATGTGTCCAATTTTTAAGACCCTTTGGAGGAGGTATTTAATGAGATGAGTGATGTTTGTTCCATGATGATGGTGGTTGTGTGTATTGAGGGGTGGTAGGCTCAAACACGCTAACAGTAGAGACATGACAAGTAGGTAGTCTTCTTATACCTATGGTAAAAATATCCTCTCGCTCGATAATGGGTCCCAACATTCAAAAAAGGCAGTTCTTTCCAACAATGGAAGTGCTAGAGTATTCTATGCCTTGGGATTCGTGTACCATTTCCACTAATAGACAAAGTGTACTAGGACCATGTATTTGATATGCCAATCGGTAGTGAGAGGTTTTTACTCATCATATAGAATGTTATAAGAACAAGAAATAAAGTTAAACCTGACTAATGGCCAACAAATTTATAGAAGATAAGAAGAGCCTAATTGTCAAGGGCTTTATGGACATTACAAGTAATAAGGTATGAAGTGGGAGAGACTATCAAATACCCCCCAAGCACTGACCACGTCCAAATAGTCACCCCAGGGAGGAAATATTTAACTAAGTTTAGGTGAAGGCATCCACATGGTTTCTTCTGTTAGAGTGTCTACCCAAGAACTAGTAGTTCATCTATTGCATTATCCAATGCTTGGTCATCCATATATCTAAGATTTTATATGGAAAAATAATTGCTTTCTCAGTTTGAGACCAAAGCTTTCTTAGGTTATGCCATCCACTATAGGTGATGAAGCATGGTATTTCTTGAGCTGGGACACATGTGAAAAAATAGATATATCATAGAAGTATGAGGGAGTTGCAATTTGTAGGCAACTGGACCAATATGCTCCACTATTGGTAAAGGACCCCTGTATTTGGACACCAATTTTAGCAAGAATGAAGGACAACAAACTCTGACGATCAGGCTATAACTTCAAATAAACCAAATCCCCCACCATGTACTCAAACAATCGACTAATGCATGTAATTTTGCACATGGAGAGGAAATGTTTCAACTAGAACAAAGTTGTGTCTTGGGTAGTGAGAATTTCATCCACAATTGATAGCTAAACAATCCCCTTGACATAGCTCTAGAATAAACAACTTTAGAAGGTATGGTGGTAACTTCATAATACCATAAAATATTGCACCAATATTCATCCCAAGGTAGAACATATGGTCATTGTTTGGGTGTCATGGAGCAATAATAACAAAGATACATTTCCGAGAATATGTTGAAATTCCAGTCTAGCCATTAGACTCGGGTTAGTACCATGTTCTAAAGTGGTGCTTCATGCCCATATGAGTAAAAACTTCCTTTTGGAAATTTTATTAGAAAATCCAATCTCTGTCATAGACAATAGACTTTGGAAGACCATAAAGATTGAAAATGTTAAGGTTGAAGGATGCAGTGATCAATATATGGGTGGGTGATAGAAATGAAATGAATATATTTCCTAAGGTGATCCACCATGACCAGCATGGTGGAGAAATGATGCACTGGAAACAATTCTTTGATGAAATCCATTGATATATCCTCCAAATTTTGGTTGGCTATAGGTAATGGTTTGAGAAGACATAAAGGCGTAGAAGAATGTATTGCTGACAAGTGAGACATCATGAATGAAGATGTTCACATCTGAGGTAACGCCCTACAACATAAATCTCTATTAACACACTAAAGAGTTTTTTTTAACCATGAATGTCCCCTTACATGTGCCACATGAGAATCATGAATAATATCTTTCTTAAGTGATGAATTGATATTGAGAAAGTTCATGCCCTCATAGAAAAAAATCGATTGTGTGTTGTATATTTTGCTAAATTTAGAAATCCCTACTAGAAACAATGCATATGGAAAATTGGATCCTCAAGAGAGGCATATTCTTACTGCAGTACGGTTGTCCATTCAGGATGAATAGAAGAAACATGAAATGAGTCAAAATATTATGATATCCGGGATAGGGCATCTCTAGATTATTTCAATGTCCCATTTTTTCTGCACAGAAAAATCACACCCCATCTTTGGTACCCTACCCAAAAATGTCTCAGATATAGCCTTTGTAGTGAAACTTAGTTTAGTGGTCACATGGAAAATAAGGAAAGATGTGTCCAATGTCAACTCCACATTTTATATGGAAAATGTGGATAAATGGAATAGATCATTTTGAATTCATGATGGAAAGTCCTCATGTCATTCAAGTCATATAAAATAGACAAGGGAAGCATAACTAGAAATTCAGATCTAGTTATTTGTTTACAAGTGAAGATATATTAGCACCTGCATTTCTCCTAGTGAAATAGCATTGAATCATTTCTAGGAATTTAAAAAATGTGATACATTTAGATTGATTAAAAGAAAAATATAAGAAAAACAAAAAATAACTATACTTATTGTTAGCGGGTCTTTGGGGCTGGAGATATCAACGTCCTTCCCATTATATCCCTAAAGGTCCTCATTTCTAGGTGCATTTGAGTTTTAATCACCTCATGACTTCCCACAGCTAAGATCATTCATGGTTGGTTAGGAGCAATGTATAGGAAGCTTTAGAGGATGATAAGAACATATAAAATAAAAACAAGATCTATCATTTCTCAAGATCAAACAAACAAACATATGCGAGTAGATCACACGAGCAATTAAGAATATATGGATAATAATAAGGAGTTACAGTAGTTAAAAGAAGTAGTTGAATTAGTAGTTAGGAGCACAACATGATTATCATTGGGTGGCCTAACAAAGTTTAAAGGTAGGTGGGTTGTGAGTGGAAGGATCCTCTAATCATGGTCAATGTAGAAAATAAAGGTGGGGTAGTTGACTGCTGACGTAGGAGTTATGAAAGGGGCGCATAATACAAGGGGTTCATGATTGTAGACAAAACCTTTTGGAAGAGGTGATGCATTGCAACTATTCATCATACATGAGTGATGTGCGGATCAAGGTGATCCACCACATGTCAATGGCTATTTGCTCTGGCTAGCCAGGTGGTTAGTGTGAGATGTGACATGTTTCACAATTTGCTACTTATTTTAATAATATTTTGGTGAAAATCATGAAAAACATGGATTCCAAATAAAATAGTGAAAGACAGAGATAATTTAGGAATAATCCTCAAATTATCAAGAAAATGTAATTGAATATTTGTGGGAAAAAGAATATTTTATTCAATGAATTGAATTAGGAAATTTTTGAAAAAAATCTTATTAAAAGAATAACTGATTTGTATGAAAAATTACTAATTGATGAGAAAATTGCATTGGAGTCTAGCAAAAAATATTTTTATCCACAAAGTTTAAACTAGGTGAAAGTTTTGCAAATGAAAATATTAAATAATTAGAAAATGTGGAAATATAGGGATAAATTTGGATAAAGGATAAATGTGGAAAATGTGTAATGGACCCCATCATTAGCCAACGAATTAACATTAATTATGGATTTCTTCTAAGTTAGAGAAAATGGGATGTCAATAGTTTTCCCCCTAAAGCAAGTTTGAGATAAGAGTGAGAACTATATGATATAGCAAAATCTGATATATTCTAGTCATGAAAGACTAAGAATGTGAAACTCATAAAATATGTTTTGACAAACCTTGTGGAGGGTGGAAAGAGTAGGCGATGTATTTTGATTCTAAAGATGAATCATTAAAAAGACATTTTTAATAAGAACAAGATTGGATTTGAATGATTTCTCTAGAACAAGGGACCTGGGGTGTTTAACCCATGTCTGACCAATCACTCATTCTCGTTGAGCATAATGAACCATCTGGATTTCATCCATGGTGAGATGTTCTGACATCACCAATCTAGTCCCTTAAACTATACATGTTTCATTGTCTTCTCATGCCTTAGTGATAAAAGGGAGGATGTGAAAAAGCTAATAGGATATGATTTTATTGAAGATATTAAAATTATGAGTCTATGATTACTAAAAGTTGTATCAAGTGTTGAACTGTGAAGATCTTGAAAAGAATCATTGCCTCTCTTCTTCTTTCAACACATTTTAATTTGTTATAAATTTTCCAGAGTGCGTCAGTTAAGGGTTAGGATCACTACCCTAAAAAGGTTAAATATGGTTAGTCTTGCTATCTAGGATACAAATTTGATAGATTGAAACTAGATATTGGGTGTCCAACAAATTTCTAGTTTTAAGGAAGACTTCCTTGATAGGATATGTATTTGTTAATTGCATGTCCCTCTAGTGCATTGGTAATCTTGTAGGATAAATTCATAAGAAGAGTGTGAAAATAGGTTGAGATCTGACATTAGGTGATCACATAGTGAAAAAGTGGTCTCGTAGACGTGTTCCTCTAATAGTTCATCATCCATTTACCTTATTCATCGATGAGTATTTATCCCTAACACTCTAGTTCTCACTTGATCTAAGTGTAAGTGACTACTGAAAATAATGTAATTTAAAGTTCCACATTGTGTTCTAGAGTCATGAGTCATAAAAAGGTTTTGAAAATATGAGGAATGATTTGGTTCAGATTTAGTTCATACACAAGGACCATGTAAAAATGTGAAAGATGAGAGTAAAATTGGTTTGGTTTTAGGTCACAGTCTGCGATTGCCAAAATATCTTGAAATCAAAGTGGACTAGTTTAAAATCATAATCTATGACTGTCTATAGTGTTCTAGGGTTCTATCCTCAAAAATGTAAAGGGTTTATTCCAATAGGAAAAGGGGAGATTTCATCCTTTGAATAAATATTTCCAGTATTTATATTTTTAAATTTTTGGTTTTAGATTTATAATTTGCTATGATTTCATGATTTTTGGAAGGTTCTGAGAAATTCTACAAAAATTCCAAGGACCTATTTGCAATTATTGCAAAAAAAATGTTTTAAAAGAGGGGAAATGAAAGTAGGTTGATCATCTCTCTCATTTAACTGAATCTCAAGCATCACCAACGCGAAGGACACCATCTTTGGGAAAAAGGAAACAAAAGTGAGGATAGAGAAAAAAGATCGACTCATTAGAAAGTTCATCACATACCTGGCCTAAAAATCAATATGTTCCATCACATCTTCTTAGAAGCATGTCGAGTGACGTTTCTTTAAGGTGGAGGAGCTTTAGTTCATCTCTTCCAATTTTTCTTTCAGAGTTTTTGTGCTTTATTCAAATCTGGAGATGTATAGCCTTTATCTCTGAGACCATTTTCTTAGCAAACTCCATATTCCATTTTTATCGGAGTTTTTTGCGGTCTGGAGATTGAGGATGACTGATTGCCTCTCCAGATTTGTGATTACACTATTTTTGTTGATTTTGCAATTTTCTGATCATCTAGTGTTAGATTGAGCTGATTCAAAATACCATATAAAGATTATGCTATTGTGGTCCAGAATTTGTAGATGGAAACTCATAACTTGATGAAGAAGCTAGCAGTCCTCAGGAGGAAGTTGTCATGAATGAATAAGACACTGACAAATATGTCAGATTTGAGGCGTACAAATAGTATATAAATTTACTTTATTTACTAAATTCATATATGCATATGAAATTTTATGATCTATCCTTAGCTATAGGAAGGTGTCATGGTGGTGTGAGTATCTAAGAGGTTCTTGTTTCACCCATGCATGTTGTGGATGGACAACTATCACCATGGTCTTCGAGAGGGAAGCAAGGTATAAATTGGAAACTCTTGCTCATGTTGTTTCCAACTCATTTTCCTAGCTTAAATCAAGCTTTTATATGTAATAAAAGATTATTGACTTTTCCTTTTTCTCCTTCTATTATGATCTTGAGATATCGAATATATACTTGAGGACTTGTTGGAATGAGATGGGAATGTTGCACGCCAAGCTAATTGTGGAGGAGCTAAAGTTTCTTGGGGGAATAACTTTGGAAGCATTAGTTGTTGTGGTATATTTGATGAGAATTAGCTTCTTCCTCTAATTGAGTTCTTCCTCTTGAAGACCTATAATGTTTGCTTTGCCTTTTTTGAGATGGTTGTCATCTCAAGTGCATTTTTTGGAATGACAACTTATGTCTCAGTGAAATTTACATTTCTAATTTTCTAGATAGATAAGAGAAGTGACGTTATCGCCTTGTAAAAATATTAGGAAAGAGCCCTGATGATATTGGCATGGCTTCCAAACACATAGACAAATTCACATTACTGTGCATGACTTTATTTCATAAGAAGGAGAGGCATGGTTCCTATGACCCTTTGAATAAATCTCTGAGGAGTCATGGTATTTCTATTTGTATTGATTTTAGTTTCCTTTTTGGTAACAATGCTAGAATTCAAGGGAGATTGGTTGGTTCTTCTTCTACACCTGGATAGTGTTCCTTATTTCGACTTGAGTGGTGGTGTGTATACCCACCTTCTAATGATCTTGAGGAGGTGATTTATGGGTGACTTTTAGTAAAGGAAATGGTCAAATATATGAAGCGTTGTAGAGGCTTCATGGGATTTGTGGTGGTATGACTTTTCCTAAGATGTTCTATTTTGCATTAAAATATCTAAAGTGATTGATTTTTCAAGTCTTTATTTTGGAAATATGGGGACATGAGAACTTATGACTCAATAGACATGTTATTCTAAACATTTAGAGGGTTATGTGTGTGCTTACTTGCCTACCTATCGTAATTCAGTCAGGTGCAGTAGTAGGGTGTCATATAAGTAGTGGAGAGGTGAACAAGAAATAATGACTTAAGTTGAGTTAAGCATATTACTTTGATACAACATGGTTTTGTATGGATGTATTTTAGTTGACTTCAGAATTGTTCAATTTAGAATCTTCTCTAGGATTTATCATGGTGAAAAGGCTACATCATGTGTGACCTACACTGAAGTTGTCTGTACATGCTTTATGAATCTAGTTTCAGTCTCCTCCAAGGGTGTCTCTTACTAAGGAAAGTGTTCTGCTCATCAGTGTGTGGGTGGTTGTCATATCCCCTTTGACCCTTTGCTTGGATTGGTTCCTCCTAGTTTTGGGATTCTTCAGGTTGCTTAGGAGCTGATGTGGGGTCAGATGACATACTCAATGAGTAGTAGTAAACACATGGTCAGCCAATTTTGCATTCTAGAGAAGCATATGATCATCTAAAACATCATCCAGTAATAAGTGTTCACCTTCTGATTCATTTCATCCAATCACAATAGTTTGACATGCGTCTTCTATAGGTTTTTTATTATGAATTGACTAAGTAATACATGTTTACATACATGAGTTTGGTCATCTTCCTTCTCTAGAGGAAGATTTTCCTCTTGAGGCTCTTCCTTCTCCATTAGTTTCTCCTCTTGAGGCTGTGCCTTCTCCATTAGTTTCTCTGGAGGAAGATTTTCCTCTTGAGGCTCTGCCTTCTCCATTAATTTTGCATTCTAAAGAGGCATATGATCATCTAAAACATCATCCAGTAATAAGTGTTCACCTTCTTATTCATTTCATCCAATCACAATAGTTTGACATGCGTCTTCTATAGGTGTTTTATTATGAATTGACTAAGTAATATATGTTTACATACATGAGTTTGGTCATCTTCCTTCTCTGGAGGAAGATTTTCCTCTTGAGGGTCTGCCTTCTCCATTAGTTTCTCCTCGGGTCTTTGATGCTATTTTTGAGATAAGGTTACATCGAGACTTTGTTGTTTGAGGTTCTAGTCACTTACCACATAACTTCACCTAGACTTTATCCTTCTAGGTGGATGATGCGGGCATGAGTACAATGGGTGGACTCTTTCATTTGAGAATCCCATGAGGATATGGACATATTTAGTTCTTTGAGGGGTGGACATGCATGGGTGATTTCCCCATTGAGGTTCTAGTTGAGACAATAGATCCATCGTCAATGAGCACTAGATTAGGTTACTCTCCTCATAGTGACTCTTCTCTAGTTGTGGATGTCTAGCCCAGAAAGTAGTTCATCCAAAAGAAAGTAGGGAGAACCGATATTCTATAGGTCTTCTTCTTCTTACCATCATCCTCTGTATTTAGTTTGACTTAATGATCAATATCCATTTCTGCAAAAGAAACCATGCATAAGTAGTGTTTGTATTCGAAAGAATTACAAAGTCTATAAAAAAATATGATTTGGAGTAAAATCATATTGTGAGGTTTTATGATCTTCGAGTCAGAATAAGATTTCAAAAAATTTTAACTTTAGAATATCTTGGTCAATCTGGTAGATTTCCTAGATCAACATGGTAGATAATGTTATCACTTCAATCTGATGGGTAGTGATACAAGTAGGCCAACATCCTTGAGAAGTGTGTCTATGTTGATTGTTGAGTTGATACTTGTGCAACTTACACCATTCTTCTAGAAGAAAGGACAAATAATCCCCTTTCTATATCCCATTGAAGCCTATAAATAGGGTAGTATGGCATTTTCTATTCAAAAGACATGGCCTTTGTGATGTGAATGATGGTGGACTTAGTGATAAGAGATATTCCAATCCCGAAGTGTCCCCCCCCCAAATCAATCTCTTGATTGATGTAGTATTATAAATCATTATGAGACAGAGGAAACTGAACTAGCAAGGTTTGGCATGACCTGTCAACTTCATCATCTAGTGTATGTCCCTATTGTGAGGGAATTGATGTCATGCGACCATGTTCTCATTGGAGTTCAAGAGACAACATCTCAATAACTGCTTCAATTTTTGTGAAAGTCATGGCGTTGACAACCCCACTGTCCATACCAATTAGTGTTCATTCTAGGCTTCTAACTAGCCATGGCCACACTCAAGCATAAACCCCACTACATACACACTATAATTAGGTTTAAAACTAGGACAAGGGAATGAGACCCAACTTGGCAAGGAACAAAAGCGTGAATTTAAGAACCCAATCAAGTAAGAAGATCAAATCTCATTCCCTATGTACAAGAGTAAAGATGCAAATATAAGTAGTGTAAACCATTTATCCCAATGTTGTTGGCACCCCGTTTTTTTTTACCATTAAAATTTCATCATTAATGTTAATTCTCTGACTAATGATGGAGTTCATTCCACATTCAACATATTTCCCACATTTATCATGTTTTCACATTTTCCATGTTTCTCCCTATTTAGTACATTCATATTCACGCACTTTACCCTATTTGGGGCTTTCTTAATAGAAATCTTCTTTTCAGACTAAAAATACAATTCATAATTAATTTTTCTTTTTTGTAAGCTTTTTTCATAAATTCTGTTGTTGAATTATCCTAGATAAAATATTCTTTTTTTTTCTCACAGATCTCAAATTTCCTTGCTTTATGAAATATTAAATGATAATCCATAAGTAATGCCTTTTCTCTTTTCTTAATTATTCTTTTGGCATTTATTTGAAATATGTGTTTTCCACAATTTTCTTAAAGAACATTTAAAATATTTGGAAAATAAAAATTCTCTATTTGGCATGGGCCACCCACCAAATCAAAGCCATCTACCACGTGCCACGTGGTGGATTGACTCGATCCATGGGCCACACCTCATAATGCATTGTGGAGATCTACCGTCTCTTCCAGGGCATTCCAATTGGAAACCCTATGTAACGACCCATTTTCAAGATAACCATCTAATTCAGGTTTACTTGGATGATTACATGCTTCAATATAGTGATCATTGTTTAACATTTATTTATGATGATAGTTTGATCATTATGTATTAAACCTAGCACAAGAATCTAAAAATTATTTTGCTTTTAATCATCAGGGTTTGATGAGTGTAAACCCTAGTTGGCAAAAAATGTAGGGTTTTGGTAGCCTATGAATATGTAATTTGATCAATATTATGGTATAATAAATGAATTTTTATATTTTTATATAACTTTGATTTACTTGAAATTTGGATATAGTTTTCATATCTCAAATATAAGTGTTTTTGTGAAATAATAGAATTTTTGAATTTTAATGAACTATTTTTTTGTCGAGTTTCTCTGGGACAAACTCAACCAACCATGCATTCTAACTGAAATATAATAGTCTAGTATTTGATTTTTATTTATTTTGTGTATATAGATTTTTTCTTCATTTTATTTGAACTAAATATATAGTAAATCACCATATTTTCTCATTCTCTCTCTCTTATTCTATTTTTCTTGGGGTTCTAAATTGAGAGGAGGAAGAAATTGATTAAATTGCTAAAACCTTGATGGTATTCTAGATATTCATATTGTATGGGACATTTGTATGGTTCTTGGAACACTAGGTGTGTTCTCATAATCCTATTGAGATCTTTAATTATGCATATAGCATAATTCTATCCACATAAATTAATCAAAATTCTTGTTTGCATTTGCGTGCAAGTGGGTAAACAATTTGAAAGATTTTTATGGAATAAAATGCTACTGCTTTGAATCCTTCTCATTGATTTATATTTAGTTAGTGCTTAATTTATTTATTTGAGTTACATGGAAGGTCTTATGGATAGATAACTATATCATTTTACACCAATTTTTCTTAAAAATTACCCCAATGGGTGATTTGCTTGGAAATTTAGTTGACATGTATGCAATCATATTTGAACTCAATAAGAATGAGTTTCTCAAATAAAATTTCAAATAACCTACTTGAATTAAATATGTTATGTACTTGAAGATCAATATATGTATGTGATGGCTATAATGGTTTCTTTTTTAAAAAAACTTGGCATGTTATCAAGAATGATGTTAGTGAATCTATCATAGATTTCTTCAAATCTGGAAGTATGCTACAAGAAGCTAACAACACTTTCATCACCCTTATTCCAAAAGGTCAAGACAATAGCGATCTCAAGAATTGGCGTCCCATTTCTCTCTACAACACCACTTACATGTTGATTTCTAAAATTATGGCTAACAGACTCTAGCTCATCCTTCCTGACATCATTAGTCTAAATCAATGCACTTTTATCAAGAACAGAAGTGTTAAGGATGTGATTATGCTTACAAATGAGCTTATCCATGATTTCAACAGGCATAATGTTAGCAAAATGTGTTTTAAAGTAGACCTAACTAAGGCTTATGATTATGTTAAATGGAGTTACCTTTTCTCTATTCTGTATAAGATGGGTTTTCCTATTAGATGGATCAAGCTTATAGAAGCTATGTTTAAATCCATATCATATCAGATTCTCATAAATGGTGAACCTGGCCCTAAGTTCAAACCTTCAAATGGCATTAGGAAAGGAGACCCATTAGCTCCTTATCTTTTTGTCATTGTCATGCAAGGATTCACTGAGTTGATTAAGAATGTTGTTGAAGAGAAAAAGCTTACTCCTATCAAAGCTTCTGACTCCCTTAGTGTCTCACATATTATTTTTGTTGATGATCTAATGTTTTTTGCTGAGGCCAATGAGAATAATGCTAGAACTATTAAGTCTTTATTTGATTTCTTTGGTGTTTGCTCTAGCTTAAAAGCTAATGTCTGCAAAAGTTCTATTCTTTTTAGTAAAGATGTGCCTACAGAGAATATCTTGGCTATCATTGGATTTTCTAAATGTTCTCTTCCTTCAAAGTATCTGGGTGTTCCTATGTTCATTGGAAAACTCAAGAAATCTGACTGCCCCCCCCCTGATTGATAGTGTTAGAGGCAAGATGGAAGGTTGGAAATCCAAAATTCTTTCATTTGCAGGGAGATGCAAGCTCATGAAGTCTACTCTCAGTACCATACATCTGTATTGGTCTTCTTCTACTCCCCTTCCAATGTCTGTATGCAATACCATTGATTCTATTTGCAGGAACTTCTTATGGAGCAATTTGGAAGGTAAATCCACCCTTCACCTTATGCCTTGGGATAAGGTCACTCTTCCTAAAGGTGAAGAGGGATTAGTTTTCAGGAAAACAAAAGAGACCTCACTTGCCTGCATTTGTATCAATGCATGGAATTTGGAAAATAAAAATGATACTTTGTGGGTTAAGTGGGTCAATGAGAGATATTTAAAAAATGAGTCCTTTTGGTCATCTACTCCTAGTCCCTCTCGGTCCTAGATTTCAAGGAAGATTGTCAAGATTAAGGAGCTCATTCTACCTCACACCAATTTCATATTGGGGATGGTGCTAAAATCAGACTTTGGTCTGATCCCTGGATTATTGGAAGAAAATGTATTGAAGACATCATTGGGAGAAAATGTTTTCTTAAGTTCGGTCTGAATCACTCTTGTCATGTTAATGCTATCATTCATGAAGGAACCTGGTTTATTAAAGATAACAGAATGAATAAGAATTTCTATGATTTGATTTCCATCCAGAATCCTCCCCGAGGGGGAGAGGACTACATCACCTTTAAAGAGGTTTCAATTCCTACTTTGAAATTATTCTGGGACACCTTTTGTTCTAAAGGTACTTATAGTAATATTTTCAAATGGATTTGGGATAGTAAGATTCCTGGACATTTCTCTTGTCATATTTGGAAAGATGCTCTCAATAAGCTCCCTACTGATGATTACCTTAGAAGAATTAGCATTCAAGTGACTTCTAGATGTTATCTCTATTTCAACTCCTATGAAGATACCAACCATGCTTTGTTCGATTGTGAATTTTGTAAGAACTTCTTTGATTGGATAACTAGAGCTGCTAACTTGCCTAATTTGAAGTGTGTTAACAACTGGAACAAGGCTTTGATGCTTGAGAAGCCTGCTAAGATTCTTTATTTCTTTTGTCATTATAACCTATGGGCTGAGAGGAACAGAAGAAGTCACGATGGTTCCTTTCTTTTTGTTAAGAGTTTGTGGAATAGAATCAAAGGTGAATATCTTTGCCTCATTTCTGATCACTGAAGGGTCTTTTTGCTCCCCTCTCACTTGTCTTGCCAAGTGATGGTTGAGTGTGTCACTTCAGCTATGGTCTTTGGTTTTCTTTCTAGTTTTTGTGCCTTGTCTAGGGTTATTCCTTCCTTTTCCCTAAAGATGGTGTTATGTATATTTTTTTGTTCTACCTGGATACCTGGGTGCCTAAGATGGATTTTTCTTTTGCTCAGTTTTCTCTATGAAGCCCCATCTGATGGCGTACCTTTCTGCTCCCCTCTCACTTTTTTTAGTGATGGTTGAGCTTTTGTTGCTTAATAATATTTTTTACTTCTTGACGACTGAAGCTGGGTTCCTATGGAGTTTCTGCAGATGGTTCAGTTGATGTTGTTTTTTCTTCATTATAGTAAGCTTCAAACCCCTGGAGGTTTGATGCTCTTTCTTCTGGAATTTTTTCGAAGGACCTCTATGTTGTCTGTTGCTGCAGTTACATGGTTCTAAACATGTTTCCTTGTTGGGACTCTATGTTGTTCTATGTTGTCTTCTTGGGATGCTCCCCTCTCATTCGATGAATGATGGTTGATTTGGCTACTGTTGCTGTTGTTAGAAGCTTTTGGTCATGGACCTTTGCTCTGGTTCTCTGTGCTCCCCTCTCACTTAGAGTGATGGTTGAGTTTTTTCCTGGGATTCTGAGGTTGTCCTTCTATGAAGTTCTCTACTTAGGTTGAAGTTTCATCTTTCTTGATGGTCTCCTGTTGCTGCCTCATGAAGATTCATAACTTTTCAGTGGTGATGTCTATCTCTATAGAATCTTGGGATGTTTGGTGTGATCCCTTCTCATATGAAGAATGATGGTTGAGTTTGAATGCGTGTTTGCTATTGTTACATGACTATGAACATGTTTCTTTGCTCCCCTCTCACTTAGAGTGATGGTTGAGTTCTCTCTGGGGTTCTGAGGTTGTTATGCTATGAATTTATTTTTGCATAGTTCGATGTTCCCTCAGTCTTGATGGTTCCCCTGTTTCTACCTCATGTTGCTTCTATACCAATTCAGTGGTTGAAGGCAAGGCTTGATCTATAGGTCTAATCTAATGGTTTTATTTTTGTTGGTTTCTTATGATGTGGGTTTGTCCATGATATTCTTTTCTTTGATGTACAGATAGTTTTTTTCCTTTACAGATGGTTCTCAGTTGAGAACTGACAAGTTTTTGTATTCTCAAAAACAAAAATTACAAAAAAAACAACTGAGTTTTGGCTGACCAAAAAAAAGATCAGTATATGAGGGTTGGACATGGAAGAAATTCATGTCTACGGTTAGTTGAGGTATGGACTCAAATGAGTCAATAGATCATTGTAGCTTGAAAATGATTGGTTGATTGTGTGGAATGGAAACTAGGATTTACATATGTCTAGAATAGACTTAATGAACATTTTTACAACTACCCTGATAAGATTACGGAATATTATGATTCTAATGATGTAAAGAATTAAGACAACTCTTGAAAACCCTAGAAATTTAGTATTAAACTGAGTCTGATAGATAAAGCCTAAAATTGTATATCATATTGTAAATGTGATAAATTTCTTAATGAAAGGTATTATTACATCAATTGAAGATAACAAGTCTTATTAAGATAATATAAACCTAATCCATCTATTCTATTCTATTATATGCAATAATGAGCAAATCTTGCATGAATGCAAGATTTTTGTTCAAGTCATATAATAACAAATAGAGAAGATCATTAGAGGTTTTGAGGCAATAAGAAGTAACCTTGATTGATGGTATCTTATAAATTGATAGTTTTATTACGAATACAAGTATTCAATTTATTTACCAAAGTTCCATTATGAGTCAAATTACTTGGTACATGTATCTTGATGCAAAATAATAAATAGACAAAGGTGATGTGAATTGTGCTGATATGCAATGAATAAAATACTAAAATAAGTATAAGGGAGTATTTTATATTTTAAATATAAATATATCTTGATTGACCTAAATTGAATGGAATACTCTAATAAAGGATTTCGGTGAGAGATAAACTTTATATATAAGTATATTTGGAGTGATTTATTACATGAGAAGCAGGGAACATGAAATGAACCCAATTACAAGATGAGATTCAATAATGTGAATTTATTTGCCAAAATATATTCTTGGATTGCAATTGGTATATTAGTATACTTGTAATATGAGAATGGTTTATTATGAGGGACATCATTTGAGAATTAAAAATTTGTTGATTAGTAACTCTCGCTACAAAATGTTAAATAGTAGAAGAGGATAGTTAAGTGTGCTATGCATGTTTATTCATGAAATCTAATTACATATATTGGAATTGGATGGAATAACTATATATTGTATCACAAACCTATTTTGAACATGATGGATGACATAATATGGTGCATTTTCCTATATTGTTGCTAGTCCTAATGTCTCTGTGCACACTTGATGAGAACAGTGATATGGAATGACTTGATAAGAAATATGTTGCTATGAATTTAACATGCTTTGATTACATTTGAGGAACATTATTTAGGATAAATTTTGTCATGATGTCTCGAGATGATAACCCACTGATGATAAATCATATGCAATGATGTGGAAATGGGAAAGAAACATAAATTTTTTAAATAAATTGTTTGAGTTATTGATATAATGTTTTTCTTTGTTTTTAACCCTTGTATGCTTTATATCATTCAAGTTGTGAGAGAATATACACATAATAAATAATAATCTAAATTTTTTTATGATGAGGGGAAAAGGATAAATAAGAAGTCAAATGATGACACATCTAGTTGGTTCCCTAAACATCATGAGTTCCCCCAAATGGCACATTGGGAAATGAACTATATTTCATTGTAGTAATCATTATATTATGAGAAGGATTTTTGGATTGTGGATCTAGACGCGATGGTTAGACCAATAGGATTTTGAGATGAGTCATTTGGTGTGATCCTGACCCTAAATTCTATGTTATGAAAGTCTATGTCCATGATGAATAGACTATGAGTAAACAAAAATTGTGAAACATGTGAAATATAATGATATGTGATATTTAGATATGATGATATGCTTGTTCATATCTTGTGTACCCAAGATGAGGACTTGAGCCTCTTTAAGAAACCCTATGGTGGACCAGGGTCTATTGTTGATGTGTTAGGGTGTCTGGTTAACCCTAAGATAGTGATGGTGTGTCATTCACACGAGAATCAAGTTTGGTGACTACTACTTGGTGAGTTACAAGCAAACTAGTTTCAAAAAAAGTGAAAACAAGATGACACACTGTGTACAATATGAGTTAAACATTTGTTGTATGCCTTTTACTTCTATATAATAGACTAGATATTGTTGATTATATTTTATATTGTAGAAATTAATTACTCTTTTACAAAGATAATCTATTTCTTGTTCATATTTGTCTGGGTTGGAATCTGACCTTAGATGTTAACAAGTGGTTGTTGTCACGATTTAATATTTTCTTTGAATAAGATTTGTATATACTTGTTATTTTAACACTCTTGTTTCGTAGACATGTCTTATGTCATTTCACCTTCAGGAGTACATGATGTGTTTCTGGTTTGGCTACTGGGGTATTAAAAAGATAATGTTATTGTTACATATTGATTCTAAATGTATAGATCTTGACTTGTTACTCAAACTAAAAGATTATCATTCTAGATTAAATGGAATCTAGTGATATTTTCATAGACATGATCTAAAAGATGTTTTAAAGTTGGATTTGGTATAAGTGATCACCTTATTTGATTAATTGGATTATTATCATAAATGAGATTTGAGTTTTTTCTAGAACTATCTGCTAGACTTTTTAAAATATGCAAGTTTCTTTTAAGTTCATTATAGTTAATCTGATGTAGATGCATGTACTCATCTTGAGTGGGAGGCATCCACTCATTGGGGCTCTATATGAATCTCAAATATTTCAAGGTATAATTCTATCCATAGGAGAGGTCATGACAAACAAGATGTAAAAATAATAATCTAGATAGAATATAATGTCCATGTACTCTTTCTTTTCCTTGATGGGTAGTATACATAATTTGTTGTTTCATGTATATGTACTTGATGTAAAATGAACTACATATGTGTGTAATAAGATTTTGATTATGCTTTTAGTAGAGTTGAATATGATTTGTGAAATATAAAATGCTTTCCTTTAATGTGGCATTTAATTTAAGAGATTTTTATTAAAAAAGAAAGGGAAAATTTACCTGTGCTTTTTGTATCTTCATTCAGGTTTATGTTCTAGGTTTTTCTTTAATAGTTGGAAATAATGTTGATAAAAGAGGGGTGATGACACCCCAACTTGAAATGTATCCTAAAATAGCCCCCTCACACATACCATATTATGAGCACCTGTCGTCTCTCCTAAAGTCAACGAGTGAACTATCTCCAACATTTATTTTCTATTGCATGTGATTAGAGGATACTTCCTCTAGAACCAACTATCATTTTAAAATCAGTAGGTTGCTTAATGGTAAATACAACTTTCTCTACTATATTCACAATTGTTGATATATGCACATCATTTTCAAAGATTGAGATCTTATTCTATTGAATCTCTTTGATCTCTCTCTTCTTGCACATCTGTCCAAACTTCTAGTGATGGATCTCTACCATATGATATCCTAAGATGGTTGGACCACAACACACCTAAAAGGCAATGATTGAGAAGTCACAATCATCTCTAGCCTCAAAGGTTTGCCAACAAAAATGCTTTTTTATGATTGTTGTCATTTTCTTTAATATATGCTTCGAGTACAATCACTTTATTCAAATGTGTATGAAAAAGATGAAATCCTTTATGGGAAAGATGGGGGTGCTAAGGTCTTCTTTACTCATTATAAGATCGCTAAATTTCAACCCCGACATCATGCATAACTTTGCATCTGACCATGGGTGGAGTCAAAATTGAGTTTTATCATATTTTTTTGCTAATATAAACACCAACATATGTTTTTTCTTATTTTATGAATAAAATCGTGTGACGACTCTGAGAGCCTTATCACACAACTATTTTTTTTTGTTCATTGTTTCATGTGATCATAGGACCATCCTTGTAGTGGGTATTTTTCAGGTCAAGCACACTAGTTCGAAACTCCATTGGAGACTGTAAGATGACCAAGTTGTGCTTTCCTATTTAGTCATCTCATATTTTAGCGACTAATCGAGGTTTTTTTTTCATATATTTATCTTTTGTTACATTCATTTTCTCCTTAATCTAGAGCTTTTCTAAAAAATCAAACTACAAAATGGAGGATTCTGCTACAAGTCAAAATTCAAAAAATCCAAAAAACCTTCAAAACACACTATTTCACAAGCAAAAAAAGATTTTTATTCATCATCCAAATTTGTTTCCCTGGATTTTAGTATATCTAAAGGAATTTGCTGGTCCTCCAGCGGATACACATTGCTTTATTTTTCCTGACTCTTTGATTTGTGGTAGTACAACAACTTCCACATCTTCTAATAGTTGTCATTTTTAGGATTATCATATGTTTCCATTCTAAGATTTACTTTTGTTTCCCTTTTAGGGCTAGCTTTCACTTCCCTCCTTTTTTTCTCTACCTCTTATTGTTTAATTTTGTATTTAAGAAAAGATAAATAATAAAAATTGAGGTAGAGAGAAATGGACATGAAACGTCTTCATGATGGACAATGTCTTCTCCTTTTTGACAATTGCATGATTCTTTCCTTATATTCTTATCATTTGTCTTTTATGTTTTATTACTATGGGTTTGCTTCAGAAAATAAAAATGCTTACATCCACACTTTCCATGTCTACAAACACATCCATCACAGAATGGGTGCCAACACTAACGTTGGATCCCTAAAAGCAGTGTTGGGGTGTTAGTAAAGATATTAGTGCAGTGTTAAGATGGACGTCTAAAGGTCTTAATGACACCCTCTCTTCTAACACTCTGTACTAATTGCGGTCTCTGTGGTCACGAGGTGTATTGTGAGTAGTGTGCATATTCGAATAACTGGGATTACCCCCATGATGAGTTCCATCATACCATAGAGAAGATAATGACCAAACCTTCCTATATGAGTCATGATTGGGTGAGAACATAAATTAAATCTAAACTCATGAGTCAAAAAAGGGGTCTTTATATTCAATATATGCATTGTCAGGTTTCTTGTTCTATAAATTTTAGGATTAGTGAATGCTTTGCTAATTTGAGGACCATTGAAAGTTTTATCCTGTAAGATTAAACCATCATGTACATTGTTTGTCATTTCCCATCATTCTCCTGGATAAATCAATCTTATCAAAGAAATACTATCAAATCAAGAATCATATCATGCCTATGATCTCACATGATCTGAAATAGTCTCAAACTCATATCACTAATCTCAAAGGATCCAAAATGATTTGCGTTGATCTCAATCATCAAAAATATGTATATAATTCAAACTTGAATGATTTCTAACACTTTGAAACGATCTTTCTAATCAAACAAACTTCAAAGTATAACTTCAAGTGAGCCATCATTATGAAAAAATTTCAAAACCCTCGACAAAGTTTTTTGAAAAATGTTTGCATAACTCATTATGAGGAAAAATCTTTCTTAAATAAGGAGGTCTTTTCAAAGTGTATAAAAAATAAACATATTTAAAAAAAAGTTATTTCAAAAAAATATAGAAAATAAAAATATTTTCAAAACAAAAAGCCTTTTCCAAAAAGAAAGAGATATTCAAAGAACATTCTTTCATAAAAATCAATAAAAAATATTTACAAAAAGCAACTTTTGAAAAAAAAACTTTATCGAGAAATCAACAAAGCTTGAATCATCCCTTAGAATCTGACGTTGAAGAATCTACAAAATCGTTCATCAAAGTTGAACCATGTTTCAAAATAAACAAGAAGTTGGAAAATGTTTTCAAAACACAAAAAAAAGAATGGAAAGTGTTTTAAAACTTGGACAACCTCTTCAAAAATCTTCCCAGTTGATCCAATCTGAAAGGTTGTCTGAATGTGGTCTCTTCTCATGAGCCATCAATCATCCCTAAAACCTTTGATATCTACCGAAAGGCTTCATAAATGTTATTCAAGTACTCAAAATTCAATTCAATCTTAATATTCAAACACACATGATCGAAAGATCCATCCTTTTTGTGAACATTACCAAGAATAACTTGAATTTCTAAGGACTTCATGTCCAAACTCCATCCTTGCACTGAAAGGATGCCAAATTCTACATCCAAGTTGTGTACTCTAATGATCAAATCAAATCTAGATTTGCAATGTCTATTCTATACTTGAGCTAGATATGATCTTATTTATCCAAAACATACTTGAAGATCCTTCAAATCATCTTGATCATTTCAACACAAATCTTCATCATTGCACCACAACATAACTCAATTCTCAATCTTGGATAAAACTTACAAATGATGAGTAAAATATTGACTCATGCTTTGAGCATACCAACTATGTTTGATATAAAGGATTTTCCAATTGTACTAAGATGTCACGATCCTTGTGTCTTTTCCTACCATACACCATGGTCGGTGACCACAATCTAAAACTCGACCATTACCCTATTTTAACTTTGATATAGATCAGTTCCTAGACAAAGATCTTAAAATCGACATGTTACCCTACTTATATCCCTTGTCATGTTTACATGGTCCTGGATCGTGTCCTAAACCCAGTCCATTAACCGCTTAAACCTATTTTTGGACCTGTCCTAGACCTATATCCAAAATTGGACCATCACCACCTTGTACCCATTTTCCTATGATCCTAAACCATGACCTCATAATGGAGCAACACTCTGATTACCTTTTGAGCATTTTCTTTCATTATATCTCCCCTAAGGAGAGAGGCATATCACACACCAATATCCAACCATAGTATGTGGCCCTGAGTGGGTCACCTTATCCCTAGATACCCCTTTTCCTTGTAAGTATTTCTCTCTTTAAATATCCACTAAGGAGAGAGGAATCTCACACATCCTTATCTAGCTACAGTCTCTAGCCTAGACTAGGTCACCTTGCCCATGGATATTCATTTCCTTGTGAATCTCTCTCTAAAAAAATCAACTTTTAGAAGAGAGGAATATCATAGATCAATCAAAATCCACAGTCTTTGGACCGTCGAGGTTCACCTTTTTCTTGGAAACTATTTCTTTGTGAGTATTTCTCTCATAAAATCTCCCATCATGAGAGAGGAATCTCACACATCCATATCCTGCCACAATGTTCAGCCAGGAGTGGGTCAACTTGACCCTGGATATTTTTTCCTTGTGACTTTCTCTATCATAAAAGTTTCCCTAAGGAGAGAGGAATCTCACAGATTAATCTTCAACCACAATCCCTAACCCTAAATGGATCACCTTGTTCCTAGAAACCAATATTACTTCCCCTCAAAAACCAACAACCACAATTTTTGGATTTTATTATGGGGCTATGAAACATATCTCATGACAAGACAGAAGAATACTTATGCATCACCCGATACAGGGGTATGTCCCTCTTAATATCATTGGGTCTAACAATATGTGCTGATACATGAACAATCCCTTTTTGTGCAATAGGTGAATTGTCATATTTTTCATGATCTTTTTGCCCTTCTCCATTCAAGGGGCAGGTTAAATTTTTGACCATGATTTCAACATACACTTCCATGCAAGGGGAAACTTTTGTTTATCCCTTATTGGAATGTTGGTGACATAAACAACATGAGTGTCATTCGTTGAAGCCTATTGCCTAATTCAAGGCACCGTTTGTTTACGGCCATGTTTATTCCCTTTTCAACTCCTTGATGCACAAAGGAATATTTCTAGATGGTCTCTCGATCCTAAAAACCAATCATTCTACCTCCAACATAGAGGAAGACATCACACTAGTCTTATGGAGCTAAACATTTATTGATAGTTTTCGAAAGATCAGTTTGAGATGGTGAACACGAATTAATAGTCCAACACTAGTGAGATGATATAGGAAGTGATTAAAGACTCTCATAATGAACTAAAGTTTTAGGATGACATAGAATCCATCCAAAAGACATTACAGGATGAAGGACCACAAGTCACAGAGGTACTTGAGTTTGCTAGCAAGTAGACAATAAAAGTTAGAAGGGTTAGACAAAGCCACATATCTATGTGTTTTGATTTGCAAGTCACGCGTAACTATCATCACCATACACCTTGCAGGGTGAATCACTAAATCATCATGAATAACTCTACCAAAGGATATACTCGTGCAAGAATATTACATCTAAACATTCACAATAGGAGACATTTATCACACATAAAGTCACTCCTCAAATCCATCAAACAATCAAAAGTCATTGTTTATCCAGGCAGAATGAAAAAAGCTACAAAAGGATAGAAGATTATATTCCTAGCATACAAGAAGTGGTCTTATGTAGTTACGCCCAAATGTATCCTCCACCTTCACCCTAGAACTATCCTCTTGTACAAAGACCATACATGTATCCATCTCATCCAATTCTTTATCATTACATAGATAGCCAAAGGCTGCTTGGGGGTCCAACATAGTGATAGTCCTATTATGAGAGTAGTCATGTAAATTGGAAGATGTAAAGGTCAAAATCAAAGTCAACACCTTCATAGGTCACCACCAGAAGATCAAAAAGCCTCATTGCCATGGAAGGATGAAAGGAGATATGTTTTCAGAAATGACTATTGATCCCATTGTCATTAAAAAGGAGATACCAACATAGAAGAAAAAGAGAAGGTTCACACTCTGAGGGTTCTCTATCAGTAGGATCTTCCATTGGTCAATAAACATGTGAAATTTGGCCATAAAGGATCCTCGTAGTTTCTTACCAAATAGGTGCATTCCCAACATTCACTATGATTATAATTACATCCTTATACATGATATAAACTAGTGCTTGGACCTCGAGCACAACATTCAAGACCTAATTGTGAGCAGTTTGGTTCAAGTGGATGCCCTCACAAAACTCACTCTAGAGCCTGTCATCAAAGTGTTAGGTGCAGTGTCAAAATTGATTGAATCTCTCCCTCAGACATAACACAACTAGAACACATCAATCAATATAGTCACAGTGTTGATTAAGTGTCCACTCGAACAAAATCTCTACCAAAGAGCACCAAGACACACAAATCACACAAACCCTAAATCCTTTAGGGATTGTGAAGGTTTGATTGAATTATTTTTACTTTAAATAAAAAAAATTAAAAACAAAAGCTCAAAGTAAAAAATGAAAATAAAAAATCAAATCAAAATGAAAAAAATTAAAACCAAAATGAAAACGTGAGAAGATATGGAAATATATAAAAATGTGAAGATCACTTAAACTATTGAGGTTCCCATACACTAATGTGACCATGGAGAAACCAAGTAAATTGGAAAAACACAATGCTTAATGGGACAATGACTCCAAAACTACTAGCGACCTATGACACTTTCTAACCATGACAATGGCTCTAGAAAGCTTGATACATCCATGGGTACCCTATCAAGTTGAAGTGGCTAGACACACCTTGAAAAGACACTTTTTTGTTTTAATAAATATAAAACTTGATTTGGACATAGTCTTAAGCATGTCTAAAAGCTCTAGGGTTTGAGAGTAGTACATATAATGGTAAGTCAGGGTCAAATCCCAGGGACAGAGGGGGCACTAGAGATTAATTTAATTTTCTAGGTTTCTAAAGAAGAGTCTTGGGATTAAGGTTATATTTGTTGGAAAATGCGAGCACAAAGTATAGAAGAAGAAATAAGAAATAATAATCTATATGTATTCCCATAACTGCAAGATCTCGTCAACTACAGTGAAATAGGAAGGTCGGTTTAACGAGTTATACCTAGTCCTTGAGCAAGTCCAGCGGCAATAACTCACTTCAATGCAACTGTCTACTAGTTTCTCATGGATGGTGGATGTGCAGCTCTTTGTCTTCACCACAAACAACTAACATGACAACTTCTATATTGATTCATGTGGTCTTGCCATAGATTATAGGCTAACTTTGCTCTCCTAGTAGCAGCCAAAGGACTCCTTCCTCTAGAGTAGTCACACAGACCAACTATATCTCCTATCGTTCAACTATAATAGACAAGAAGGAGTTGTCCCTCCTGTTGGCATACTAGTCACCAACTTGCTCTCCTACAACAACGATTCTCAGTGGTTCTCTAGTGTTGGTATCCCTCCCTTGTCAGATAGGACTTGCTTGTCCTCTCCTGGTACCACAACTAGAGAGTACAACAATTGTGAGAGCAACTAGTTCTCAATTGTTTGTTGTTCTCTATGAAGCCCTAGTGCCCCTCTATTTATAGGCGAGGTTAGGGCCAGTGTTCCAAGTCTATTCGGGATCTGTGCAGGTGTGGAAGGAATCGGAGATCTGGAATTTTCACAACCTGCAACACACAAAATGATCATCTGGCACTGTGTGATAGTCATATCATACTATGAGATGGTTGTTTTGCAGTTTCTCTATCACGTACAAATTTGGTAATTTGATTCCCATTAATGTTAGACATTAATTTATTCCACCACAAATACTGTGTAATTAAAATGATTTGGAGAAGTATCTAGAACCTTCCTATGTACTAACTCAACTATCTCAAACATGCAAGACGGTTGTCTCACTCACCCAAAAGATTGTCTAGTGAGTCGAGTCAAGTTGGTCGGCTCATCAGAATGAACCGGTCGGTTCACACCTCAATTTGGAAAAAACATAGCCAATTCGATTTCTGATCATCTCAACACTCCAAATGCCCATCTCAACCCTTGAAATAGACATTTGGCACTACATACGGCCGTCTCACCCAATGTGACAATTGGATGGCAGTGCAATTAGATGATGTTGCATGAATTGAGTACCTAAATACTTCAGTAATCAATCCAATCATCATTCAAGATCAAACTCCTCTTCTAGATGAGTTGCTATGTGTGTGACCCTATAGGTCCCATATCACGTTAGTAGTGAATGTCCATTACTAAATCATGACATCACAAGTAAGGAGTGGTACCTAGTCACACATCAGTTCTACCCAAGTGAATGGAATGTTGGAGAACAACTTTAATCTACAATATGTTTAAGGTGTTGTAGTATTGTATAATTCCTTTTTCATTGATATCCAAGATGAAATCGAGGCATGAAATCTTCATCCTATCAATGTTCAATCCATGTTCCTTGAACCAAGGGATGATTGTCTGAGATAATGTGACCTCAATATCATATATTGATTAACATGTACATGTGCATGCATTTATCATTCTCGCTTATCACGTGGCCAGGATATCACACTCTAGTAGGAGGGATAAATCCCATATATATCACTCATAGTTAGTTCCAATGTGTCAAAGTCACCCAATCATCAATGTTATAAAAACCCACGTTTTAGGACTGTGTTTGATGATGTTAAAGTGTACCCAATGACATGTGATGAGTGTAGTGATTTTAGGTCTAAGAATCACAATCACCACCTTCACTATGAGAGATGACTATGACCACGAATAATGGTTTCCATGTGTCACTCTCATGGTGGATCTATCAAATACACTATTCCCTAACATGTATCTTTGTGCTTGGTTTGATATTGCATATCATGACTAATGAGATTTCATCATCAACCAACCCAGACTCTAGTCTTATGTGTTGTTGGTGTATGTTGACCTTCCACAGTAAGAACTGACTAGGGACATAATTAGAATTTACACACCATTACCATTCATATGTTATCATCCTCCAAGTCACGTACTTGAAGACATACGTCATTGAGTATTGTCATTCTTTATACATTCATAATGTTTCCTCATTATCTCATAATTGAATGAAACATAATGAATTGGAAGCTTGCCTTTATGAGTATTAATCAAATCCTTATTGTTTTTTCCCATGTAAATCATCATATAATTAGCTCTATGGGCATACCTTACAAATAGACTCCCACTTGCAATTAGAGCCAATCAACCACGAATCTCATTCTTAGTGATCCAAACATGTCCACCTTGTTTCTGCTATGCAAGTACTTAATCCAATGGGTTAGAAACACTTTTCTTATTGTCGGTATATTGCATGTTTCCTTATCTCTTTGTTGTATGGTTTCTTGTATGAGACGGAACTTCCATAGTATGGTATCTGATATTCCCTGCCTAATAAGTAGATCTATTGTTGTGACAGTATGACTACTGTGCCATCAAAGGTTGGAACATCTATAAGTTCAACATATGAACTTCTAGATCCATATAGTATCACTTTGTGTTCATTACACAAGTATACTCGACTTCTAATGTAGAATAGTATTAATGGCTATTAGTTTGGAACCCTTCCAACTAATAGCATTTCTCTCTTAAAACAAACATATTTTATTACGATCACTTTGTCAATATGGAAGCTTGCATCGATGCATCCCTTTACATCTAACTCTTTATTCTATTGCTATCCTTATTGACTAGAAATTTATCCTTAGATACTTTTCAAGTACTAATGGATATCTTAAATGCCTTTCCAATAACCTTTATTTGAATTTGGTATCATCTTTTCCCATCCAATACATACAAGATTATATGGGATAAGTACATATATAACATTGATAGATCCATTAATACAACATTTAGCATCTTAATCATGTCATTTCCATTCTTCACAAGATTTGAACCTCTGGTTCATGAGAGACTAATCTAGATTCTCTCTCATCAAGTCCTTATGTGTTGAACTCTTTCAACATAGCTATTACTTGTGCTTATATTGTGAAACATTTAAGAACTATCTTACATGTCTTGATTCTTATCTTATAGGATGCTTCACTGAATCCATTCTTGCTAAAGGGGGTTTCCATGCTAGATTTCAATATTCATAATATTGAGATGGTATTCCTCATCATATGTGGAATATTCATATATGATCCTAGTAAATATTTTGTAACCACAGATTTCATCTTTTATCTTGATTCAGGTCAAACTCTTTGACTATCTTGTCAGTCAAAAGATCCCATCTCTGAGATTATATGTCTCAATCCCAGATTGATCCTTGTAGTTTATAGACTTTATTTTCATTATTTAAGTGATAAAGCCTTTGAGGTTGTGTAGTGTATACATCCTTTGATGTATTCCCTTTAAGGAATCCAATTTTATCTTCATATGCTAAATCTCTTAATCTATTTTAGCTACAACAACAAGCTTGACAATTGGTAATGGAATTTCTATCACGTTCAACAACTGAACTTATATGAAAACCCTATCCAACCAATTTGTCCTTTTATGTTATCCATGCAGGTCTTTGCCACAAGACCTTATTGCACCCATTAGGTATTTCCCCTTTAGGTGGCGCTATTAGGGTCCTACCATGTTATCTTACATGAACATCAAAACAGTTTCAGATTATGGTTCTCATTAGTTTCTAGTTGACTAATTGGCTCATCATGTTATGATGAACCCATCTGAATCATTGGATTCACAATCCTCCAATATCAGATGTGTTCTACTAGAAATATTTTATTCTATGTTACATGACGAACCTAAGATTCCACAACAACTTGTGATTCTTCTGGTTATCATTATACCTCTTTGTTGACCTTGAACATTTTGAGTTCTACTTTTACTCCCACTTATTCTTTAGGAACTAATTTATCCTATCAACAAAACCATTTTTGTATTGGATTGGGATTAATGCTAACATTCAACAATTATTTTTTGTGGATAAACCATTTCCAGAAACTACTTTCCCAATGTAGGTTTCATTCCTCTAGTCATATTGGGACACTCCCAATTCATATCATATATGATGTCTTATAAACCATTTAGATGGTAAATTATTTAGTGATGGGTAAATATTTATGAGGACATGAAGATTAGATTAATTGATAATTATATCATGACTCATCATGGTATAATTCCTTCATTCTGACACATCATCATGTTCAGATGGATTTGACTTGTGATACATTATCATAATCCTTTCTTTGAAGGTACTCAAGGTATCAGTGTAAAGTATTTGATCTCATCAAAAAAATTCTTAGTACTTTCATCAAAGTCATACTTCATTTATAATCTCCTTGAACATATCAAGAGATTTCCATTTTACTGAATACATATCATCATAGTACTAGTAAATGAATATGAGTTATAAGTAACTATCTTTAGGATTCATTCCATAAGATCTGCATGCATCACAAGTATAAGGTCAAATGGAAGGCTTATCCTCCCACTACATCTAGTGAAGCATGACATGTCACCTTGTGCATAAATAAGGCTTTGCATGTTTCCTTAGGTTTCATAACCAAGGGAATCTAGATTAACATCAATATGTATTCTAGACATCCATTTCTTATATATTTTCAAGGTCACTATTGCTAATCATAGTCTTCAGTTATCAACTATAAACCTTTGGTATTAATTTTATAAACACTCATCTCAAAGTCTTTCATACAAAGATCATTAGATGTTTGGGCATTTCCATCCAAGATCATATCTTTTGAAACAAAAACATTAATATCTTACTTTATTTATTTATCATCCTTGTCATATAAGATGCTTTAAACTAAATATTTCCATTTTCTTCTAATAATGAAATAGCAGTTCTACTAACTCTATTACATTCCCATTGGGCTAAGATAAACTTAAATGTAGACTAAAGCTTCCACAACACTTGCTCTGCCTTGTCCCTCTTTGTCCTTCCATGAAGGCTTTTACTTCTCATTAGATCATGCACATTAGTATGTCAAATCTTTGTTTTGTATCACTTACCAAGACGAAGTCATAAAATTTATCTTATAACATTTATACCTGAAGTGGAGGCCTCAATGCCTTCCTTCATCTTCTTTAATTACTCTAACCAGAGTGGGCAATTTCATTTTAAATGTCTAACTGGTGACATTCACCTCTTATTTTCTTCACTCCTCCTTTTGCTTTGAGATCTGAATAGTTGGGCTTTTGGCTAGCTTTAGAACTCTTATTAGCTTTTCCTCTACCTTTAGACTTCCCCTTTGCCTTGTTGATCATCATCATAGGCGTGGACTTTCTTTCTTCATTTGTTTCTATGCGGTTCTCAACATGCCTAACAACTTTGTCAATGGCTTGTCAAAGTTGTTCACGCTGTAGTTCATGACAAACTGACTATATGACTTTGGAAGAGACTATACACTTTTCCATATAATAAACAATTAGTACTTTAATAGGTCTTAGTTTAACGTCCTAGTGCCTTTTTGAATTGAGTAAGTAATAGACTTTTGTCAAAAATATTATCTACAAAAAGGTTTCAACTTTGTTGTTAAGATTTAGTAAGAAATTAATAAAATTTATAAAGTTTATATGCATGCCCTTCATAACAGGAGTCAATTCTATTGGGCCACCGATTGATCCCAACCATCGGTTGGCACCCATAAGAACCACTGGTTGATAGCACCCTATCTCACCTTCAGTTGGGTAAGGCAGAACCACCATTGGGTGATTATAGTAGGGCCTCCATCGGATGTCAGTCACAGACGAGCCATCGGCTGACAAGTGTGGGAACACCATCAGTTGACAAGGGCAGACGATCCATAGGTTGTTGAAGGCACTTTCACTGCCTGCCAAGCCATCTATTGATAGTCAAAGGGGCTGAAGAGCCCACCAAAACACCCGGTGCTAAACCAAGTGATAGAAAACTATAAAAGGGAGCCGAATAATCCTCTTCTGCCTTCTGTTTACCAAGAAACCAAGCTAAACCCTACCAGACAAAATAGTGGAGGTAGCCAAAGTGATAGAAATGAATCTCCCCAATGTTAGTGCCGAATAAGATGAAGGCATCCCCAAACATGCGAAAGATGCCAAAGTGATGCTTCTGGATCACCGAAAAGCATGACACCAGCGTCAACAAGGTATCCCCTAAAACTTAGGGTTTTCCCTGACCTTACATTGTTGTCTTCTTTGCCTTCCTTCCTCCTGAACATTCTAAATCATCAATGGTCGATCGTCACCACTGACTGTTGCTCCATCTTCCTTTCTAACTTCAGCCCGCCATCACCTCTTCAACTCTACCATCCATTGTTGCTCTGATCACCATATTATTCAAACCATCGCCTGATCTGATTACTGTCTTTTTCCAAACCATCACCTATTTCCTTTGACCAACCATCACCTAGTATTAGTGAATGTTCAGACCTGGTACCACCATCTAACTCAAACCATTGCCTGATCCTACCACCGACTGTTCTGAGCCATCGACTAAGCAGACATCTTCGATTGTTCAACCTCATAAACCATCACCTATTCATATTTCTACCACCAATTCAGATTTCCATTAGAGGAACCTTCAACCTTGGATCAATCGTCGGTTGACAGAACCACAGACTAACCTTTTAAACGTCTAATCCAACCTTCAGCTCAGGCCATCAGTTATCACCTTTGATTGTTGTTTTACTACTTTAATTACTAGATGATACCATCAGTTGTTAGTGCTTAGTTTAATTGTTACTCAACAACTACAAATCTGTAACCTAATATATTTCCATTCCCTTATACCCATCTAATTAATATAGCTGGAGATACTTAGTGTATATACAACCACAAGATGATATATATATATATATATATATATATATATATATATATATATATATCACCATACGTACATATATATACACACACATATGTATATACATATATATGTATGCATATGTATTTGTATATGTATATATATGTATACACAAATATAAGTATGTATATTTATATGTATATGTATATATATACATAAATGCATACATACATATATGAATGTATTGTCAGTATGTATGCCCAGAGAGTCAATCATATGATGTTTGTAAAGGCATATCTTGTAAATTATTTGACTAATAATAAAGGAAATATTCTAATTTATTCTATTTTATTTAGGTATGAGATAATGATGTAACATAATAAATGTCTAAAGAATGATATTACTTAATGATGTATGTCTTCGGGTTGGGGACCTGAATGATGAGATCATACGGATGTCAAGAGTACATACATTCTTGTTATGTCCCTGGTCAGATGTTATTGTGGAAGGCTAATAGATAGCAATAACACTTAAGACTAGAGAGTGTGTTGGTCGATGACAAAATCTCATTAGTCATGATATTTGATATCAAACAAAGAACATAAATACTTGTTAGAGAAAAGTGTACCAAATGGACCCACCTTGAGAGTGACACGTGAAAACCATGATTGGTAGTCAGAATCATCTCTCATAGTGATGGTGGTGATTGTGGTTCTTAGACCTAAAATCACTACACTCGTCACATGTCATTTGGCATACTTTGACATCATCAATCATGATTCTAAATAAGGGTTTCCATAAAGGTGCTACTCAAGTGCATTTTGATACATGTGTATGATTGTGAGTGAAGTAGATGGGATTTATCCCTCCTATAGGAGTTTGATATCATGGTCGCTTGATAAGAGAGACTGTGAAATGCATGGCCATGTTGGTGTGAGTCAATATGTGATATTGAGCTTACATATCTTAGACAGTCTACTATAGTTCAAGAAACATGGATTGAATGTTGAAGAGGATGACAACTCCATGTCTCGAGTTCAATTTGGATATCAAAGATAAAGGAACTATACGTTCACTATAACACCAATCACAAATTGTAGGTTGAAGTTGTTCTCAAACTTTTCAATTACTTGGGTAGCAATGATGTCTTGCTACATACTAATCATTGCTTGTGATTTCATAAATCAGTTATGGACATTCACTGTCAACGTAACGTGGAACCTATAGGGTCACATACATATACACTTAGAATAGGAGTCTATTCATGAATTTGGTTTAGACTTGATTACGAAGGAGTTAGGTATTCAATTTAAACAAAAATGTTGCCTAATTGGACTATCAATCGACCGATTCAAATGATGCACCGGTTTTTTCAACATGTTAAGTCAACTGAACAAATTTTGGCAATATGGACCATGAGAAGACTGGTTCAGCAAGCAAACCAAATCGCTCAGGTTTGTGAACCAAACAGTTTAGGTTGTGAACTAACCATTTGGTTGATCAATTTGATTGGATCAAGGATTGATGTTGACGTCATGTTGTCCATTAATTGCATATAAATTGCCAATATAATTTCTATTGGTAAAAATAGTGAAATGACCAGTTCAAGGGTTGATCTGATCGACTCATGTGTGAACTGACCAGTTCAGCAGTGAATTGTCCGGTTTATAAGTTTCAGAAAATTTATGAAATTCCATTTCTTTGACATTCATTCAAAATGGAAGCCCTGACCCTAGCCCTCCTATAAATAGAGGGAAACTAGGGGCCTTCCAGACACACAACATAAGCTCTGACAATTGTTTTCTTCTCTGTTTGTGGTATCCAAGAGAACCTGAGTAATTTCTAAATGTCAAAGGGAGGAACAACAAGGGAGAGACAATTTGGAGAGCAAGTCAACACCAGCACACTAACGAGGACAGACAATTCCTTCCTTTCCATTCATCTAGAATGATAAGAGTTATCGGTTTTCCATGTCGACTACTACAGAGGTGAGGAGGTTATTGCATGTCGCTAGGAAGATGAAGTCAATTGTTGTCCGTGGTGATCAACTAGGAGGCCGCCGTTGGTGATTTCTAGGTGCAACTTGAAGAAAGGTGGACACTACTGCAACTGCAAGGGATAGTCATTGAACTTTCTCTAGGACCAGATATAAACCTTGCAAACCATCTTTCTCATCTCATAGTTGTTGCATGATCTACTGTAAAGGGGAATATGACAAGTTAAAATTTTGTTTCCTCTACCTTATCTGATGTCATATTTCTCAATAGTGGTGTGAGAGCCACATCAATTACTATGCTTTGGGATTTAATTAATATGATCATATTTCTATTTTATCATTTATTTATTACCTAACAATGTGAATACTTAAAAATGATTAATGTGCATATCTGACTAAATCCCACATATGATCCATATATATATATATATATATATATATATATATATATATATATATATATATATATATATATATATAATACATATAAAGAATGAATAAGTCCAACTAACTACCTTTTATGCCATATAATTGTCTCAAAAAATTTCTAACAAATCAGACTTCAACATTTTCAAAATACTTCAATCTCCTCACTTCTCTCTCTTCTCAGGTTTTTTCACTGAATCTTGGTTCTTCCACTTTTTTGTATTTCTCACCAACTCCTACTTCTACATGTTCTCTCAACAAAAAACCAAATCTAGTCAAAACAAAGATGGCAAAATGATAATCTATTATGGGCGGTCTCTTCAGAAAACATGTTCAATGAAAACTTGCACTCACGATACCTCATCGCTCCTTCCATTATCTTCCATCACCACTTTACTTAACAACATCAACATTTAGTTAAAGAGCACGTCAAAGACTTTACTACCCACATGGTCATCCACGTCTATGATGGAAACCACCACGTGAAAGAGGGCCAAAAGGACGAAAGTTATATTAGGAATTTCAAATATTGAACTCTAACTTCACCTGGAGTTTGATGTTAAGAAATAGTTATAGAAAGTAGACCGGAAGCTATCCATTTTTAGGGACATGACCCAAGAGCAGGAGGAGATGCAGTGGAATCACTACCAAAAAAATAGTATAGGTGACAGTCATGTAAAAGGTTACACATTTTAGGTGATATGCTTGTACATCACTTATATCTGTATAGACTTGTGTGAAATAGATGACACACATTTTAGCATTTTTAAAAGGCTACATACTTTAGGTGGCATACATGTAAGTCATCTATAATTTGTATAATCCTACGCAATATAGATGACATAAATTTTATCATACATGAAAGGGTTACACTGAATAGGTGACATACATTCAAATCACCTATGTTCTAATGGGGGTTTGCCATATATGTGACATGTATATGAGTCACATGTGATCTACAAGGGGGTATATATTTAGGTGACACCATGCATGTCACCAAACGTTTAGGTGACACATGTACTTGACCTGAACTTTAGGTGAGACATGTCAGTCATTCAACATCTCCCAACCAATAATAGGCATCAACAATCTTCTCAATGTCGCTTCATGGGGATATATCAATAAATATTTGGACAATTCATAAAGGTAGATATGTGAGAGAAATTGACAATTCATAAAGGAAGATATGTGAGAGAAATTGGACAGTCTTTCTAAGTAATTCAGAGGTTCAATCATATAGGGATATTGGCATAAAGATCTTTCCCCAAACTCATATATGTCTTTCGTGAAAATTCTAAGGCTAATGGGCATTTGTCTTGTGAGGCAAATTGTTCCTTAACATCAACTTGCGTAGACCACCCACCGCCATCAACAATTGCTGCAAAAGAGTGGTGGCTATCAAAAGCACTCGAACGACCTTGCTTCCATCGTCCCCAAACTCATACATGTCTCTTTTAGGAGTAGTTAAGAGAAAAATACTATGAGATGACAATATCATTATATGGCCCCTAGCTCCACCCAGAAGGATTTTCACAGGCTATCTACCGATACACATTGTCATAATATGGAACATGGCTCCTCACTAATACATTTTGGGAGATTTTCATGAGAGGACATTCTCATGATATGGGCCCAGTCTCCTCACAAATGCATTTTTAGGAACTTGTTGTGAGAGGACACTATCAAGATATGGGCCACAAGTCCTCAAAGTTGCATTTCAAGTGAACATTGTCATGGTATGGTTCATGATCCTCCCAAATGCATTTAATGGGGATATATCAGTACATTTATTTGACAACTTGTAAAGCATATGTGTCAGAGAAAATTTTGTTGAGAGTCATTCTAAGTGATTCATAAAGGGATATTGGCATGAAAATACTCACCAAACTTATACATGTTTCTGTGGTGATCATTCTAAAGGCCAATGGGCCTATGTCTTACCAGGAAAATTTCTCCTTGGAAACATCTTAGATAGACCTCCCACCCCATCAACAATTCCTACAAATGGAAGGTAGCTATCACAAGCACATAATCAACTAGGCTTCTGTAACATACTGAATCTCAGGATCCTTTACGCAATTTACCCACTTTTATACTTTTCTTTTCCTTCTAGTCCTTTTGGACTCTTCTAATAAATTTCCCATCCTTTTGAGCCTTCTTGGGCCTCAATGTTGAATTTGAGCCTTTCTTGAGGTACAATTCACAAATTACCTACATTTATGTTTATGTAGGGGGCTTTGCATAAATAACCCATCTAATGAGATAACTAAGGTCTAATCATGCAATTCAACCATTAATGAGATAATATGAGTGGATTATATTATTTCGAGCTTTTTATATCCCTATTAGATAAGATATGAGTAATTTAATGTATTTGAGTGTATTTAACCCAGTTACTTTCTCTCTCCTCCAAATAGGGAAACAATGCACTAATAAGAGTATTATATGTTGAGATATGACTCATAATGTTTATATGTGACTAATATCTCAAGATTCACCTTATTATGTCATTAAAGGATATTCTTTATATTAATTGCTCTTTTATGCTTTATTATATGCTTTAATAGTCTATAAATTAATTAGGGACCTAACCATGTGATTTTAAATGAAAAGTAATGACATAACATTGTTCTAGGCGTTCTAATTAACTTATGGTTAAAATTTGAGGTCGTTTGGACTTAGTTTGACCCTCCAAATGCTTTTTACAAGTTCCCATATAGTTTAACTATAGTACATGAATCGATTTTTGCATTTATTTCATTGATTACATGTGTCACGCAATCGACCCCCATTGGATCTCGATACAACAGATCTGGGGTCATCTTCAACCTCCATTCCTCCGACCAAGAGGATGCCTAGGCTCCTCCACCTCATTCTCCCTCTCCTCTCCACCATTTTGCAAGATTTAAGTTGCGTTGGCTTCGTCTCCTCGAGCTACATCGTTTCAGCCATGGCTCATCGGCTCTCGTGCACTATGGCTGAAATGCCCAAAGGTGTCAGCCATGTCTTCTCACCTTCGCCATAATCCCAGTACTTTGTAGTTCCTCACCTATAAATATCACCTACCGCACCTCCTTCGGCCGCATTGCAAGCTTTTCCAGTTGTTAATTTGGCCCAAAGATCCCCCACTTAGCCTCGAAACCTCCACCTTCTCACTAATATTACCACCCTTTTCCTGGTTGTTCTATGATAGAAGCACCCCAATAAAGCATATGGGAGAGTTCCTCTTATCTTGAGCTTCGTTTCGAGTACCTCTACGTCTGTTTTGGTTAAGAAACGTGGAAACGCCCAAATGGGCAAGCTCCTTCTCCACAGCCATGGCTGGCGCGTGAGGAAGGAGACAACCCGTGACTTTTTATGATTTTGCCCTCATACACTCCTGCCTTCACGTTTTAATGCTAAGGGCAATTTGGTCTTTTGTCATTTTGTTTCTCGCAAGCCTTTTTAGCCTATGTGGATTTTTCTTGCTCTCTGATTGGTCTAGAGCAAATAAATCATAGAAAATTGATACGTTATCGGAAAAACTCAAGTAAATACTCGTTGGAAAGGATTTTTCACGTAGAATCCAAATTTGTGATTTTCAAGTCCTAATTCTATTTCCTTTTTCGAAGTTTTCCTTGGATGCCACTTTGAGTATGTTAAATGTTCTAAAAATCATAATTAATTCATTTTAACTTAAAATTGAGAAATAAGACATATTTTCTTAATCAGTGAAACCTAAGTGAGCTTTTGGTCCTAGTTTTGAGTCCTAAATCAGTAGTTTTCTAATAAATTCTAAAATAGGTTTTTCCTTTATACTTTATGCTTTATAAATACTACTATATGTGAAATATTTGTAATTAGGGAAAATGATCTTGGATACAATCTAATCAGTGATTATTATGGATGTGAATCTATAATAAGGTATGTGACCCCTATTTATGTATGTGACCCCTATTTATGTATGTGAAGTCTATTTATGAATGAATGATGAATGTAAATGTGCAATTAACCTATCCTTCAGTTGGGCTTTTATCCAACCCTACAATCACAATGTGCTAGTCTTGATATCCTTCTATTGCCTCTATTGGCTCTTTATTTACTTGAATATTATATTTCCAGTGCGGCTCATTTATTTGGATTATTTGAATAATGCTATGGCCAATGTTGGCCCATTCATTTACTTGATTTAATTCATGGGTTTTATTCCCCAGTGCTATGATGCAAATATTATTTATATTTCCACTACTGCCAAGTGGATTACTTAGCATGAGTAATTGTTGACCAAATAACTAATGTAGTGTACATGAGTACAAACCACACATAGAGGGCATGTGTAATTTCTCCCTGGGGAATGTGCATGTTCTCTCCATATTATATATATTTTTGAGGTTTGGGACGTGCATTTTCCCCTCTCCTCTTGGTTGAGGTCTGGTAGGAGCCTCACCCTGCATTAGAATATTTGTTGTCAAAATATCATTCATGCTTGTTGATTATTATTGTGGTATATGCATCTTGGCATAAGTTCTTAAATCTTAATTATTATACCTACCTCCTACTTTTGACTCTCTTAGTATAGTGAATGATTTTATTATGTAATGTTGTGCTTTATCTTTTGTCCTTATTCCTTTAATTGACACATACTTTTACCTCCCTCTGGCTGAGTGATCCCAACCACCCAGGTATAGGATCAGAGTGCACAGTTGAAGCATGGTGAACCAGCCTAAGGCTAGGGATATGGAGTTCAACCTTGTATCTTGGACATAGCTGCCTATATATATTAAGTTGTTTTTCTTTGAAGACAATATTTATTTGGTTTTAGTCTTCCTCTACCTAGATCCTATTATTTGTATAAAGTTTTACACCCTTTTGGGAAATTAATTTTGTAAAGTACTCTTTATACAATTGAATATAGTCAAAGTTTTAACTTCCGCTACAACACAATTGGTGTTTTTGTTTACCATGATTATTTTAGTAGAGAGTTGATCTCAACTCTTTATAGCATTGTATCAGAGCATCAAGGTAGTCAGAGTCTTGACTGATTCAGTTTTGTCTCCTAGATAGAAACCCTAACCTTATATAGTTCCCTTTAGTATGTTTTTCACCTTAGAGTGGACCTATGATGAAAGATTGATTTAGGATCATAATAGTTTCATACTAGAAATATAATTTGTCAACTTTTTGGTGATTAGTCTTTTAGGTTGGTACTAGGGCGTAAGTTGATAGAAAAGGTGTCTAGAAAGGGTCAGTGTCTCAGGGATAGCAATATTTTCCTCCACACCACTAGCTTGGCTTCTGAGGACTCCTAGATCCATATGACGCTGACCTAGCCTGAGCTGATACTGACTCTCCCAAAACAGCACACCTTTGGACAAATCATCTTAATGTTGAGTAACCTTTTGAACCTAGTATATGATGTTTTGATTAATCATGTAGAATCACCTTATGTTTCCATAAGTTCCGTATGTGAGCCTTAGATTTCCATGTTTGGGAATAGTCTACCCTATATTAGATTTTGAAGTTTGGAAGTAGTGATTAGTACAACAACTAAGTGTTGGATCTCATACATAGATTTTCCTCAACCCTTTTGTATAGTGGCCTTAGTAGTAGTGCTTTTATACCTTGATATATTTTGGAGTTTTTGATTTTGAGGAAAAAATCCTCTTTAAGGAGGTGGAGTCCCTTAATACATTCGAAATCAAGTTACTATGTTTTGGAAACCCTAACTCCTTAGATAAGAGATTAGTAAGTTCATATGTTTAGTGTTGAGAAAACAAATTATAATTATAATTCATCTTGTTTGTTTATATACAAATGAATATATAATAAGTCATCTAAGGGGATAGTTCATATGCTTGAACCTTTACATATTCATGATGCATATGATAGTGAGTTACTCATCACTAATTGTGTTTACACTTAATGTTGACCATGCCACCCTAATAGTATGGTTAGTAAGATTAAGGGTCTAGTCCATGCTAGGAATGCATAGCATGTAATGTTCATGATGACCTAAACCCTAATGTGTAATCATCTAGTCCTAACCATATACACATCTATATATATCTTTGATTCCTTCATGATACATTAGTGACTTAGGTGTCATCATCAGTTAACACACTTGGAGCATATATATGGATTATAATCACCTAGTTATATTGGAGACCATGTTATCAACATATGTAAGGCATATCACCTTGTTCCCTAATATACATGTCATTAATCACCTTATCATGATTTAGTATGAAAATCAATTCATTAATGTTTAATGGGTTTCATATTGTTCACTAAAACACATGTAATGTCACAAATATGATTATGAGTATTGGATTCAAATAAGTTTGCATTAATGCCTAATGTGATGTAAAATATGTATAATTCATATTATGGAGTGTAATAGGAGAAAATGGTGTCATTAACTTGAGTATCTAATGTTAGTTGGCAATATGTGATAATATATGTGACCTTATTTGGGATTATGGTAGGCTTAATAACTTGTTGGATTATATTATCTTTTTCTTACAAAATTATCAGTGATAATTCTACATGATGGTTTTTATGGAGATTAGATTCTAGTTTTTAAGGTTTGTGACCTAATACATTAATAGATGTTGCAATTTTCTTAGTAAACCCTAATCATTTTTAAAACCCTTATAAGGGAAAAGCATATGTTTTGGTACTTAATGATGAGATGTAATCCTTGTTACAACAACAAGAGTAAAATGTATGGCACATGTAATAGTATAATAAAGATGATGCTTTTTCAAATGAAGATTATGCTTATAAGCCAAACATGTTAATTATATTAGGTTTGATAAAATGTTATATGTATGGTGGAAACCTTATTCAAATTTGGATTATGTGTAGAGCCTTTGAAGTAACACCTAGTTACCAAATGTTGGGATGTTGCACACTCACCCTATCTCTTTCCTCTTGCTATGATTTTGGGGACGAAATCCTCTTTAAGAGGTGGAGTATTGTAACATACCGAATCTTAGGATACTTTACACAATTTACCCACTTTTATACTTTTATTTTCCTTCTAGTCCTTTTGGACTCTTCTAATAAATTTCCCATCCTTTTGGGCCTTCTTGGGCCTCAATGTTGAATTTGAGCCTTTCTTGAGGTATAATTCACAAATTACCTACATTTATGTTTATGTAGGGGGTTTTGCACAAATAACCCATCTAATGAGATAAGTGAGGTCTAATCATGCAATTCGATCATTAATGAGATAATATGAGTGGATTATGTTATTTGGAGCTTTTTATATCCCTATTAGATAAGATATGAGTAATTTAATGTATTTGAGTGTATTTAACCCAATTACTTTCTCTCTCCTCGAAATAGGGAAATAATGCACTAATAAGAGTATTATATTTTGAGATATGATTCATAATGTTTATATGTGACTAATATCTCGAGATTCACCTTATTATGTCATTAAAATATATTCTTAATATTAATTGCTCTTTTTATGCTTTATTATATGCTTTAATAGTCTATAAAATAATTACGGACCTAACCATGTTATTTTCTAAAACATAATGACATATCATCGTTCTAGGCATTGTAATTAACTTATGGTTAAAATTTGAGGTCGTTTGGACTTAGTTTGACCATCCAAATGATTTTTACAAGTTCCCATATAGTTTAACTATAGTAGATGAATCGATTTTTGCATTTATTTCATTGACTTCATGTGTCACGCACTCGGCCCCCATTGGATCTGGATCCAACGGATCTGGGGTCATCTTCAACCTCCAGCCTGCCGACCAAGAGGACACCTAGGCTCTTCCACCTCATTCTCCCTCTCCTCTCCACCATTTTGCAAGATTTAAGTTGTGTTGGCTTTGTCTCCTCGAGCCGCACCATTTAAGCCTTGGCTCGTCGGCTCCCGTGCACTATGGCTAAAATGCCCAAAGGTGTCGGCCATGTCTTCTCACCTCCACCATCATCCCAGTGCTTCATAGTTCCTCACCTATAAATACCACCCACCGCACCTCCTTCGACCACATTGCAAGCTTTTCCAGTTGTTAATTTGGCCCGAAGATCCCCCGCTTAGCCCCAAAACCTCCACCTTCTCACTGATATTACGGCCCTTTTCCTGGATGCTCGCTGATAGAAGCACCCCAATAAATCATATGGGTGAGTTCCTGTCATCTTGAACTTCGTTTCGAGTACCTCTACGTCTGTTTTGGTTAAGAAACGTGGAAACGCCCAAATGGGCAAGCTCCTTCTCTGCAGCCATGGCTGACGCGTGAGGAAGGAGAAAACCCGTGACTTTTTACGCTTTTTCTCTCACGTTCTCCTGCCTTCACATTTTAATGCCAAGGGCAATTTGGTCTTTTGCCATTTTGTTTCTCGCAAGCCTTTTTAACCTACATGGATTTTTCTTGCTCTCTGATTGGTCTAGAGCAAATAAATCATAGAAAATCGATATGTTATCAGAAAAATTCAAGTAAATACTCGTTGGAAAGGATTTTTCATGTAGAATCCAAATTTGTGGTTTTTATGTCCTAATTATATTTCCTTTTTCAAAGTTTTCCTTGGATGCCACTTTGAGTATGTTAAATGTTCTAAAATCATAATTAATTTATTTTAACTCCAAATTGAGAAATAAGACATGTTTTCTTAATCAGTGAAACCTAAGTGAGATTTTGGTCCTAGTTTTGAGTCCTAAATCAGTAGTTTTCGAATAAGGTCTAAAATGGGTTTTTCCTTTATACTTTATGCTTTATAAATACTGATATATGTGAAATATTTGTAATTAGGGAAAATGATCTTGGATACAATCTAATCAGTGATTATTATGGATGTGAATCTACAATAAGGTATGTGACCCCTATTTATGTATGTGAAGTCTATTTATGAATGAATGATGAATGTAAATGTGCAATTAACCTATCCTTTAGTTGGGCTTTTATCCAACCCTACAATCACAATGTGCTAGCTTTGATATCCTTCAATTGCCTCTATTGGCTCTTTATTTACTTGAATCTTATATTGCCAGTGTGGCTCATTTATTTGGATTATTTGAATAATTCTATGGCCAATGTTGGCCCATTCATTTACTTGATTTAATTCATGGGTTTTATTCCCCAGTGCTATGATGCAAATACTATTTATATTTCCACTACTGCCAAGTGGATTACTTAGGATGAGGAATTGTTGACCAAATAACTAATGTAGTGTACATGAGTACAAACCACCCAGAGAGGGCATGTGTAATTTCGCCCTGGGGAATGTGCATTTTCTCCCCATATTATATATATTTTTGAGATTTGGGACGTGCATTTTCCCCTCTCCTCTTGGTTGAGGTCTGGTAGGTGCCTCACCCTACATTAGAATATTTGTTGTCAAAATAGCATTCATGCTTGTTGGTTATTATTGTGGTATATGCATCTTGGCATAAGCTCTTAAATCTTAATTATTATACCTGCCTCCTACTTTTGACTCTCTTAGTATAGTGAATCATTTTATTATTCAATGATGTGCTTTATCTTTTGTCCTTATTCCTTTGATTGACACATACTTTTACCTCCCTCTTTATGGGTGATCCCAACCACCCAGGTATAGGATCAGAGTGCGCAGTTGAAGCATGGTGAACCAGCCTAAGGTTACGGATATGGAGTTCAACCTTGTATCTTGGACATAGATGCCTATATATATTAAATTGTTTTTCTTTAGAGACAATATTGATTTGGTTTTAGTCTTCCTCTACCTAGATCCTATTATTTGTATAAAGTTGTACACCCTTTTGGGAAATTAATTTTGTAAAGTACTCTTTATACAATTGAATATAGTCAATGTTTTAACTTCCGCTGCAACACAATTGGTGTTTTTGTTTACCATGATTATTTTAGTAGAGAGTTGATCTTAGTTCTTTACAGCTTCAATTATCCCCAAACTCATAGATGCCCATTTATGTATAGTTAAGAGGACAATACACATATATACAACTCAAGGACTTTTTTGTGAGAAGACAATGTCATGACATAGGTTGTAGCCCCTCCTCCAAGCATTTTAATGGACTTGTCTAAGAGGACATTGTCATGTCATGGGTCATAGCTCCTCACACTTGCATCTTGGGGGACTTTCTTGAGAGGATTCTCATGATATGGGCCTGGATACTCACAAATGTAGTTTCAACGACTTATTGTGAGACGCCACTATCATGATATGGGCCCAAGATCCTCACGAATGCATGCCAAGGGACTTGTTGTGAAATGATACTTTCATAATATGGGCCCAAGATCCTCACAAATGCATTTCAAGAGACTTGTTGTGAGACGATACTGTCATGATATGGGCCATGGCTCCTCTTAAATGCATTTATGGACACTATCAATATATGGGCACTGACACCTCCTTAATGCATTTGAAGGGACATGTTGTGAAAGGACATTATAATGATATGGGTCGTGGCACCTCCCAAATACATTTTTAGGGACACACTGTGAGATAACATTTGTCATTATATGGGCCCTAATACCTCCCAAATGCATTTTCATGGACTTTTTGTAAGAGGACGTTCTCATGATATGAGACTTGACACCTTTCAAATGTATTGTAAGGACTTACTGTGAGATGACATTGTCATCGTATGTTCCATAGCACCTCCCAAATGTATTTTCAAGGACTTGGCATGAGAGGAGATTGTCATGATATGGGCCCAAACTTCACCCAAATGCATTTTCAGGGGCTTATTATGGGCCATGTCTTCTCATTAATGCATTTGAAAGTGTGACATCCTGATATCACAGATACAACGAAATGCCACGTGAAAATGTATGGAACTTCTATAAACCACATATTACCAAAAACACAGATTAATTAAAATAGATTGCGGAGAACAGATAAACAAAGAAACTATTACATCCAGATCCTTATCCTACAAGGAAACATGTTATATAAACATACATAAACCTTGATGTGTGTCCACAGCTCATTTGATCTAGCTGTCACATAGGCACAAAGAGTTCACCACCTGTTTATATACAAAACATGTCATACCATGCCAACAGTAGGATAAACAAGTTACATCAGATATACATTGTGAAACATCATCAAAACACCTCCAAGGACCTGAGAGTACAGGGATGACTCTACGACTCTACTACTAAACAACCAAAATAGAAGCATATCCATCTCTTGCCTCCTACTATTCTTCCTGCTTCTCGGCTGCAACCTCACGAAAACCACCACGTCTAGCACGATCACCTAAAAAGGTTTAAAACTAGCGGGGTGAGACACACAGTCCCAGCGAGAAACATAACCCCCGTCGAAACTATAAAACCTCAAAGGAGAGATAGAACAAATAAAGTAGGTAACTGATATAAGCAGCTCATATACACGACATACTGAACAGAACTAGCTTACCAAGATATCTAGGAGGCATATAACCAAATATTTCTTCATGGAACATGATTGACAAGATAAGCTTTATAAGAACTTATCACAAGATATGAGTAATGTACAAATAACTACACGATATGACTAGAGAAATTATACAATCAAGGCCTCAACCAATGTTCTGTGTTTTGACTTAAGCAATACATACTATACGGCTAGATTACAATTTTATTATGCCCTGAGGAAGTGAGCCATCCCGCTCAAATCCAACCTTCAGCTGCGAAGCCCAAAATTGGTGCCATACAAGGTCAATGGGAGAGCCAGACTCCATGACCTCACCTCCTTTTAGTCAGTGCACGATATCCAAAGTAGGACCACCGTCTCCTGCTTTAGTGGCCTCAGCCACATGGTCAGCTCTGCAGGCTACCCTGCTACAATACTGAGCCATGGGCCTATTCACCATGCTCTATAATCATTGAGCCATGGGCCTATTCACCATGCTCTAGAATCACCGAGCCATGGGCCTGTTCACCATGCTCTATACACAACCACAATTTCACTCTAATCCTCCTATTTTTGGCTAGGAGAAACCTCGCATATTCAACAATATGCACTCCAGGTAATCTTGTAGGGTAAACCTGGTTCACCATCACTAGCTACTGACGATGATGGATCTATGGCCAGGGCAAAACTACATGAAATGTTCCTCTGTAATTAATTAGTATGTTTTAGGTGAATTGTTGAGGAAGCCAGGTTGTAAAACATAAACAATATTGTGTCACACTATAACTACCATTATCATATTGCCATGGGATCTCAATCCCTCATCACCATAATGCCACTGCCTCTCAAGGCCTTCATCATTATACATCATCATCATGGGATAACAATCCCTCATGTCATCATTAGAGGATAATACCTCAATCAGGAACTCAACCTTTATCAGGTCACATACATGTCATCTCATCAACAAGGAGTATCATTAATCAGTGTTATACCAAACACATACACCTCATAGCTCTTACTTGGCTATGAATTCAATTAATAACACCTGCACGGTTAGTATACATATCAACAGAGATAACTTGATAACCCAACATAGATCTTTAGATCACATGTTATGATATTCATGACATTAAGATTTAGGATGCATGTGATCTGAAACAACACTCATTATTATGAACACATGAAGCATAAAGTTGTAGATGGTAAGCCAATCAACTCATATTAAAGTTACCAAACCGTGAGCATCCACCATTCCCTATCTCTCATGACATCATGAATACAACCACCCCTAGCGATGATCTTACTTAACATCAACCTTAGGTAACAAACATGTCATTGGTCACAACCTGTCTAGGGTTCTCAGGCTAGGCGCATCCCTCACCAAAGGTGTCGCCTACCCTCACCAAAGGTGTGGCGGGTAGCACTATCCCTCACTCAAGGGATATCGGGTAGGGTCATATCCCTCACCCAATGCTATCGGCTAGGCCACCAAAACCCTAAGGTACCAACCACACATATCAGCCACAAGCATGACATGCACCCATGCACAAGGGGATAATGGACGGACTAGATCTAAAGGTATGGCATGCAGCCATGGACCAAGAGTGTATCGTGCAACCAGGAACCATGGGTGTATCATGCAGCCATGACCAGGGGTGCGTCATGCAGCACATCCAACCCATCGGCCAAGATGCCCTATCGCCCACTAGGGTTAGGGTTCTATACTGGTCAACCATCAACACCATGTCACCCAAGGCCAAAACCATACCGCCCGACAAGCACCCTCTTGGCTAGCACAACATGGAACCCAAGGGACTCTCATATTGCCCAAGGTACACTACCACCATCCCTCAAATGTCACCACGTCGCCCAAGGTAGCCTATCGTCCAACTAGGGTTTCACCATCCAAGACTCATATTGGGCAACACCAAAACCAACCCATGTCACCCAGGGCACCAAGAAGATATATCTACCAAACATCCCATCATCCAAGGGCATAATGCCCACAAATGCCACCTAAGGCAAAGGCTCATATCGGTCAGAAGGGTCAAACACCACTTAGCTTATCGCCCAAGGTTCAACTCTAGAAGGGGGAAATATCAGGCAGAATACCATAAAGGGGTGTCGTGCAAGAGTTCAAGGACATGATGGGTTGGTCATCTTCAACCTCAAGACTGCCACCAAGGAGCCCTAAAAGTTCAAGAGAGTTGGCTCACCTCTCAAGATGATTAAGTGAGAGAGGGGTATTGCACAACTTCCATCACCTATCGGGCAACAAGGAGGTCCATCACATCATCTTGGCCAACCAACCAAAGCTCAACTCACTAATGGATTTGGAGACCCTAGGCTCACCTCTCAATAACTAAGTGAGAGAGGGGTTTTGCGCAAGGAACTCCACATCCATGGTTCGGCCAACCCAAGATAACCATCCCCACAAAGTCTAGGGTACATCTAAAGCAACCATATAACCATTAAAGCAAGAAACATAGCTAAAAGGTGACATGGCCGATCAAGATAGCACATATAGCATGCAACATGAAAAATAAGTAGTATAGCTAGGGTTAGGAGTTATGTAACCCATCTCAAGCACACTCCTCAAACTACAAGGCTCCAAGAACCAAGCTTCAAGCTCCAAGGCACCACCTTCATCCAAAACTAGGAGAGAAGGGAACTCCATAACCACCATGGCCAAAAAGAAAAAGAGAAGAAGAAGAAGGTGCCAAGTAAAGGAGAGATACTCACCACAAGAGGAAAAGGAGAAAATCACTCTCTAGGGTTCGGCCACCACTAGAGGAAGAAGGAGACTAGAGTTATGTATCCCACCAAGGAGAGAGTATCAGCCACCAAGCTCCACCAAGGGGAAGTGTATCGGCCACCAAGGAAGAAGGAAAGAAACTAAGGGAACTAAAGGAGCTGCTAGCAAGCAAGAAGGGTCGATTATATACTTAGGGGTGAAGAAGGAGAGCATGGCAAGGTGGCACCTGACCCTAGTACACTTGTCCTCAGGTCATGCCACATGGTAGAACCCTCAAAACCACATGTCCATGACTTGCCACCCACTAAGCAAAGCAACTGCCACTTGTCCCAAGATGGTGACACAAACGAGGCTAGGGTGGAGGTTGTGTGTCACCCAAGATGGAAACCCCACACATCCACCAACACCCTTAGTCGATACACCTTCCTGGACGATACACCATGGTCGATACAAGGCACCAAGCTCACCCTTGCCCGATACCAAGCCTCAACAAGGCTCAATAAGGCAAAACAAAGCCCAACGCTACTCAAGCAACGAGCCCAACCCATCCTCTCAGACCTAGAGGATGCAAGGAGAGAGAAGGGCATCTCTCAAGGTGACAAGCTTGCACAGCAACACTAAAACTTGGGTAATTTGTAAGTTGTGCCTCAACCTCTCAACAAAGCACAAACAAACCCTAATCACAATTTCAGGTGATTAGCAAGCATCTCAACACAAGGTTTAGGCAAAGGAAACAGGGTAAGCCCAAAACGGAGGTCAGGGTCCTTATAGAAAGGAAATGTTATGAAAGGACACTATCATCATATGGGTCGTGGCTTCTGCTAAATGCATTTTTAGGGACTTGTTGTGAGATAACATTTGTCATGATATGGGCCTTGACACCTCCCAAATGCATTTTGATGGACTTGTTATGAGAGGATGTTGTCATGATAAGGGACCTGACACCACCCAAATGCACTTTTAATGACTTATTGTGAGATAAAATTGTCATCATATGTGCGATGGCACCTCATAAATTTATTTTTAAGGACTTGGTGTGAGAGGACGTTGTCACGATACGGGACCAAACTTCACCGAGATGCATTTTTAGGGACTTATTATGAGAGGACACTGGTAATATATGGGCCATTGCTCCTCCTTAATGCATTTGAAGGGACATGTTGTGAAAGGAAACTATCATGATATGGGTCATGGCACCTTTCAATTGCATTTTTAGGGACTTGATGTGAGATAACATTTGTCATGATATGGGCCCTAACACCTCCCAAATGTATTTTCATGGACTTATTGTGAGAGGACGTTGTCGTGATATGGGACCTAACACCTTCCAAATGATTTTTTAAGGACTTAATGTGAGATTACATTGTTATCATATGCTCCATGGTACCTCCCAAATTTATTTTCAATGACTTGGCGTGAGAGGACATAGTTATGATATGGACCCAAACTTCACCAAAATGCATGTTTAGGGACATATTATGAGAGGATGCTGCTAATATATGGGTCATGGATCCTCCTTAATGCATTTAAAGGGACATGTTGTGAAATTACATTATCATGATCAAGGTCATGGCTCCTCTCAATTACATTTTTAGGGACCTGATGTGAGATAACATTTGTCATGATATGGACCCTGACACCTCCCAAATGCATTTTCATAGACTTATTCTGAGATGGCATTGTCATGATATGGGACCTACCAGGTACCAAATGCATTTTTAAGGAGTTATTATGAGATGACATTGTCATCACATGCGCCATGGAACCTCCCAAATGTATTTGAAGGACTTGGCGTGAGAGGACATTGTAATGATATGGGCCCAAACTTCACCGAAATGTATTTTCAGGGACTTATTACAAGAGGACGCTACCAATATATGGGCCATGTATCCTCCTTAATCATTTGAAGGGAAATGTTGCGAAATGAAACTATCACTATATGGGCCGTGGCACCTCCCAAATGCATTTTTTGGGACTTGATGTGAGATAACATTTTTCATGATATGGGCCCTGACACCTCCCAAATGCATTTTGATGGACTTGTTATGAGAGGACGTTGTCATGATATAGGACCTGAGACCTCCTAAATGCATTTTTAAGGACTTTCTATGAGATGATATTGTCATCATATGCACCATGGAACCTCCCAAATGTATTTTCAAGGATTCGACGTGAGAGGACATTTTCATGATATGGGCCCAAACTTCAACCAAATGTATTTGTAGGACTTATTATGAGAGAACACCATCAATATATGGGCCGTGGCTCCTCCTTAATGCATTTTAAGGGACATGTTGTGAAGGAAACTATCATGATATGGGTTGTGACACCTCCTAACTGCATTTTTTGGGACCCGATGTTAGATAACATTTGTCATGATATGATCCTTGACACCTCCCAAATGCATTTTTATGGACTTTTTGTGAGAGGACGTTGTCATGATATGGTACATGACACCTCCCAAATGCATTTTAAGAACTTACTATGACATGACATTTTCATCATATGTGCCATGGCACCTACCAAATGTATTTTCAAGGACTTGGTTGGAGAGGACATTGTCATGATATGGGCCCAAACTTCACCAAAATGCATTTTTATGGACTTACTATGAGAGGATGTTGCCAATATATGGGCCATGTATCCTCCTTAAGGGACATGTTGTAAAAGGACACTATCACGAAGGGACATGTTGTAAAAGGACACTATCACGATATGGGTCGTGGCACCTCCCAAATGCATTTTTGGGACTAGATGTGAGATAACATTGTCATGATATGGGCCCTAACACCTCCCAAATGCATTTTGATGGACTTGTTATGAGAGGAAGTTGTCATGACATGGGACCTGACACCTCCTAAATGCATTTTAAAGGACTTAATGTGAGATAAAATTGTCATCATATGCGCCATGGCACCTCTAAAATGTATTTTCAAGGACTCAGCGTGAGAAGACATTGTCATGAATTAGGCTTAAACTTCAACCAAATGTATTTTTGGGGACTTATTATGAGAGGACACTGTCAATATATGTGACATGGCTCCTCCTTAATACATTTTAAGGGACATGTTGTGAAGGACACTATCATGATATGGGTCATGGCACCTCCCAAATACATTTTTTTGGGACTTGGTGTGAGATAACATTTGTCATAATATGAACCAAGAAACCTCCCAAATGAATTTTCATGGACTTATTCTGAGAGGATGTTGTCATGATATGTGACCTAACTCCTCCCAAATGCATTTTTAAGAACTTATTGTGACATGACATTATCATCATATGTGCCATGACACCTCTGAAATGTATTTTCAAGGACTCGACATGAGAGGACATTGTCATGAATGGGCCAAAACATCACCCAAATTGTAACGACCCCACCTCCTAGTAACCCCCAATTATGGGAGACCAAGTGGTCTTAGCCGTTATCCCAAATTTCGGATCAAAGGTTCGACAAATAATCAATAACAATTATTAAATTCTACTAACTAAACTAAAAATCTGTAATAAAATAAACTTTTTACATACCTTTTAAAACTGGGATTTCTAAACATCTATCCACAGTGATAATAATATAACGAATCCTCCTTTGCACTTTAATTCTCATTTAATTCCACATATGCCACTTTACTATTTGTTCTTTTCATTTGCACCTAAAATGCCAACAAACAAAACATCGGTCAGCATAAAGCTGGTATGTGGGGGAAACAATAATCATGCAATTATCCATAACAACATATTGCAGTCAATTACAGTTTAACAATCAACTTTACATCTTAAATATAACTACGCGATCCATGCGTACCCTATCCTCTGCATTATCCCTGCATTGGACCTAGATGCTACCTTCCTTATGGTAGATCCCCATTAAACCCCTCATGATCCCACCTAACAGGTGGACCAGTTTGTAGGGTTGAGTCACATGGCACTACCCAGAGGTAGTCCACTCCTTAACTCATGGCATGATAAAGAGTCTCATGGCACTACACGTGGGTAGCCCAAAAAGTGAACCTAGGGTTCCTAGGCCTAAGAGGGGGAGTGGTGTACCTAGTGATCATGACGAGAGTTGAGTTTCTATAGTTTCAAGCATGGTACTCTTCAGGTATAGAGGAAAAAGAAACCCCTTAAGTTTAAAGTATGCCTGATGAACCCCTCATAGCTAAGTTGATGACATGGGAAGATATGATCTTGATCCAATGTTGAGGATGAGAACAAGTGTGACCTAGCATGGTTTAGTAGGTGGTCTGCTTGTTCCTTAGTAGCTCACTAGGGTTAAGCATGCTTATGTGGATGTAAACCCTAGACATAAGGACGTTTGTGACCTTTGTTATCAAGATACAGTTTCCTCCCATCCTGGGAGAAGGGCCCTTTTGTAGGGTGTATGCCAGTTTTGTGGGTTTTGAGGAAACCTAAAGAAGTCTCATAGGACCTTGAGAAGCTAAGTGAAAGGTACATGATATGAGAATGAACATGTAGACCCATAAATATCCATCTCTATGTGCATGTGGATGTGTTACTGGGAGGTGGGGTCGTTACACAAATGTATTTTCAAAGACTTATTATGAGAGGACACTATCAATATATGGGACATGGATCCTCCTTAATGCATTTTAAGGGACATGTTGTGAAGGACATTATCATGATATGGGTCATGGCACCTCCCAAATGCATTTTTTGGGACTTGATGTGAGATAACATTTATCATGATATGAGCCTTGAAACCTCCCAAATACATTTTCATGGACTTGTTGTGAGAGGATTTTTTTATGATTTGGGAACTGACACCTCACAAATGCATTTTTAAGAACTTACTGTGACATGACATTATCATCATATGTGCCATGACACCTCCCAAATGTATTTTCAAGGGCTTGGTGTGAGAGGACATTGTCATGATATGGGCCCAAACTTCATCTAAATGTATTTTTAGGAACTTATTATGGGAGGACACTGTCAATATATGGGCATGGGCTCCTCCTTAATGTATTTAAAGGGACATGGTTTGATAGGACACTATCATGATATGGGTCATGGAACCTCCTAAATTCATTTTTAGGGACTTGATGTGAGATAACATTTGTCATGATATTGGCCCTGACACCTCCCAAATGCATTTTCAAGGACTTGTTGTGAGAGGACGTTGTCATGATATGGGACCTGACACCTCCCAAATCCATTTTTAAGAACTTACTATGAAATGACATTATCATCATATGTGCCATGACACCTCCCAAATGTATTTTCAAGGACTTGTAGTGAGAGGAAATTGTCATGATATGGGCCCAAACTTCATCCAAATGTATTTTTAGGAACTTATCATGGGAGGACACTATCAATATATGGGCCCTGGATCCTCCTCAATGCAGTTAAAGGGACATGTTGTGAAAGGACGCTATCATGATATGGGTCATGGAACCTCCTAATTTCATTTTTAGGGACTTGATGTGAGATAACATTTGTCATGATATGGGCCCTGACACCTCCCAAATGCATTTTCAAGGACTTGTTGTGAGAGGACATTCTCATGATATGGGACTTGACACCTCCCAAATGCATTTTTAAGAACTTACTGTGACATGACATTATCATCATATGTGCCATGCTACCTCCCAAATGTATTTTTAAGGACTTGGCGTGAGAGGACATTGTCATGATATGTGCCCAAACTTCATCCAAATGTATTTTTAGGAACTTATTATGAGAGGAAATTGTCAGTATATGGGCCCTAGCTCCTCCTTAATGCATTTGCAGGGACATGTTGTGAAAAGGACACTATCATGATATGGGTCATGGAACCTCCCAATTACATTTTTAGGGACTTGATGTGAGATATCATTTGTCATGATATGGGTAATGACACCTCCTAAATGCATTTTCATGGACTTGTTGTAATAGGACATTGTCATGATATGGGACCTGACACCTCCCAAATGCATTTTTAAGAACAGATTTTGACATTACATTATCATCATATGTGACATGACACCTCCCAAATGTATTTTCAAGGACTCAGCATGAGAGGATATTATCATGATAAGGGCCCAAACTTCACCCTAATGTGTTTTCAGGAACTTATTATGAGAGGACACTATCAATATATGGGCCCTGGCTCCTCCTTAATGCATTTGAAGGGACATGTTGTAAAAGGACACTATCATGATATGGGTCATGGAACCTCCTAATTGCATTTTTAGGGACTTGATGTGAGAACATTTATCATGATATGGGCCCTGACACCTCCCATATGCATTTTCAAGGACTTGTTGTGAGAGGACATTGTCATGATATGGGACCTAACACCTCCTAAATGCATTTTTAATAACTTACTGTGACATGACATTATCATCATATGTGCCATGGAACCTCCCAAATGTATTTTCAAGGACTTGGTGTGAGAGGACATTGTCATGATATGGGCTAAAACTTCACCCAAATGTATTTTTAGGAACTTATTATGAGAGGATATTGTCAATATATGCCCTTGATCCTCCTTAATGCATTTGAAGGGACGTGTTGTGAAAGGACACTATCATGATATGTGTCATGGAACCTCCCAGTTGCATTTTTAGGGACTTGATTTGAGATAACATTTGTCATGATATGGGCCCTGACACCTCCCAAATGCATTTTCATTGACTTGTTGTGAGAGGACGTTGTCATGATATGGGAACTGACACCTCCCAAATGCATTTTTAAGAACTTATTGTGACATGACATTATGTTCATATGTGCCATGGCACCTCCCAAATGTATTTTCAAGGACATGGTGTGAGAGGACATTATAATGATATGGGCCCAAACTTCACCCAAATGTATTTTTTAAGAATTTATTATAAGAGGACACTGTCAATATATGGGCACTGGATCCTCCTTAATGCATTTGAAGAGATATGTTGTGAAAGGAAACTATCATTATATGGGTCATGGAACCCCCCAATTGAATTTTTAAGGACTTGATGTGAGATAAAATTTGTCATGATATGGGCCTTGACACCTCCCAAATGCATTTTCATGGACTTGTTGTGAGAAGATGTTGTCATGACATGGGACCTGACACCTCCGAAATGCATTTTTAAGAACTTACTGTGACATGAAATCATCAGCATATGTGCCATGGAACCTCCTAAATGTATCTTCAAGGACTTGGTGTGAGAGGACATTGTCATGATATGGGCCCAAACTTCACCCAAATGTATTTATAGGAACTTATTATGAGAGGACACTATCAATATATGGGCATTGGGTCCTCCTTAATGCATTTCAAGGGACATGTTCTGGAAGGACACTATCATGATATGGGTCATGGGACCTCCCAATCGCATTTTTAGGGACTTGATGTGAGATAACATTTGTCATGATATGGGCCCCGACACCTCCCAAATACATTTTGATGGACTTGTTATGAGAGGATGTTGTCATGATATGGGACTAGACACCTACCAAATGCATTTTTAAGCACTTAATATGACATGTCATTATCATCATATGTGCCATGGAACCTCCCAAATGTATCTTCAAGGACTTGGCGTGAGAGGACATTGTCATGATATGGGCCCAAACTTCACCCAAATGCATTTTTAGGAACTTATTATGAGTGGAAACTATCAATATATGGGTCCTAGATCCTCCTTAATGCATTTGAAGAAACATGTTGTGAAAGGACACTGTCTTGATATGGGTCATGGAACCTCCCAATTGCATTTTTAGTGACTTGATGTGAGATAACATTTTTCATGATGTGGGTCTTGACACCTCCCTAATGTATTTTGATGGACTGGTTATGAGAGGATGTTGTCATGATATGGGACATGACACCTCCCAAATGTAATTTTAAGAAGTTATTATGGCATGACATTATCATCATATGTGCCATGGCAACCACATGCCACCACATGTGACGACCTTAGACATACATGTAAGACATGGTGATACACTCTAGGTTGGGTCTCAACCACCTTGGTCACCCACCATGGTTGCGGTCATGACCTTCCATGGTGGCGACAAGAACCATCCATCATCACTAGGTCGAGATAAGAGATATTCATACATCCTAGGTCGAGACATCCAACAAGAAGGCAACCATCTTGACCCAAGACCACCTAGGTCATGACCCCACCATCTAGAGGGGGTTTCTCGATCACGAGACCCACCAAACCTCACCCTAGGTCACGACCTAGGTCGAGACAACACACCATATATACACAGATCGAGACATGCAAAACTCATAGGAACCCTAATCACCACTAAGGGTGACAGACCTCAACCAAGGGTCAAATAAGGCACCCACTTCTTTCTCTCTCCTATATATAATGTCAACATAAATAAGGAACACTCTAGAGGTGACAAATTGCATTGCAAGTGAGATCGATAAGTCCCACAAGTGAGTGTTGCAAACCTAGCTAGAAAGAGTTGCAAGTTCCACAAGAGAGTGTTGCATAACTCATAAGAGAGTGTTTCAAATCCCACAAGTGAGTGTTCCAAGAACAACATGTGAGAGATACAAGCCTAGTAAGTGAGAGCTACAAGCCCTAGGCACATGGGTGGGTTGGTGTCTTGAGTTTTGAGCCACGGGGTTAGGAACGGTTGAATGTGATTTGCCGAGCCCGATCAAGGTGGCTCGTAGGGGCCACAGCTGCATAGGAGGGTATTCAATTGTTGTTCCATCATAGTCTCCTCCTTCATGGAAGCTTTTATTCTATTACCTCAGAGCACCACAAGGTTTTTGTCCCATTCCCTCACATATGTTGTGAGTGCTACAAATTCATCTGGTTTTATATGAGCCATCAGATGGATGTTTATGAAATAGTATTCCACGCCCACATATAAGACCATTCTTTTTGAATGAATGCACTCTACAACACCAATCAACATCAACACTGTCGACAAGTTCAATGTGTATCGTTTCCATTTTGTGCATCCCTCCAAGAACCCAAATTTCTCAACTATCTAGGGGAAAGTATCGTGACTTAGGAGGTGGATGGATACTCCCTCCAAACTCTAACGCTAGCTAATCGAGGTTTTTTCACCCTTCCTACCGCCTCTGTGATGGACTGCATTTTTGTCTTAATATCGAGGATAAAATTTCTTTTAACATGTGAAGGATGTGATGGAGTGATCTTTTAAGGTTTTTGAATACCTAAAGAGATAATCGTAGTCTTACTTTTGTGTATGGTATGAGACACAAGCATTTTAGATAAATTTAGATTTTGTGTGAGTGTAATATTCTGTTGGAATACCCTTGATTATGTGCCTTTTTGAGATGTGAGTTGAATGATCTAACAATTGAATATTATCACCAAAATTGTATGGAGTGTATCCTGAGACAAAGCTATGCCCAGTGTTGCATAATAATTGTATGTTTTGAGAAGAAGTTATACATGTTTGAATATTGACAAATGATTAGTGATTGTTGGTGACCAATGACCAAAGTTTCAATATGCTAGACTAAGATCTGATAATCTTTGGTGTCACACGTTCTTTGAGAAGGGAAAGACATAGATTGCATGGTGGGTTCTCTAATTCTGACCCTTAGATGCACTGGACGACTAAAGACATTGTTTTCCATACAACGGTTAAAGTCTACCTTAGTACACTGAACTCCCATGTCCCAAGCTATCTTGTCATGGGTGGAAGAGTGCAAGTAAGAAGATAGTTGACTTCAACCCTTCTAGGAGTGTAATTATGATGCACATAGCAAGGATTTTGGATGCTATTTGGGCAAGTACAAGTCACTATCCATTGTTGTTTATCATGTGCACCTACAACTTTGAACATGGAGGAAGAGAATAAGAGAATCAAAACTATGAGTTTAGAGTAGTTCAATAGTGGTCTCAATGTAGACTCCCAGGGAGGACAAGGGGGGATGACAAACCCAACGAATTGATGAGGAGAAGTCGACATTAGTTGATCACTTTCTGGGTCTTCGAACCATAGTGGATGTCAGTGCCCGAGATCTCACATGGGTCATCAGGAGGAGACACCGTCGACAATCCAAAAAAGCCAGTAGTGAGATGAGTGATGAGGAGGCCCAAACTCACTAGGACAGAGACCATGACAGCATGCCTGAGCATGGATCCATGGCAGTGATTGAGAGAGAGAGAGAGAGAGAGGTGTCAAACATGGCAGAGGCACATACGCATAGCCGGCCTTCCAAGCAGACACATGAGATGTTCAGAGACATCGAGATACCTACGTCGATTGGAGTGGACAAAGAGGACCTGGCGGGGCATCCTTTTCTCACTAGAAGTCCCTGTTGTGGTGGCACCAAGGAGCCAAGTCCACGATGGCACCCAGAAGACAGGAGTCAGGGTCGTCGAGCAAAGAGTATTGCAGAGATGGTAGTTACTCGCTGCCACGACGGCTGTGTTCGCACACGCAGAGCCATCCCAGGTAGAAACACCCTAATCGGGGTTGATAACCCACGTAGATGCACGTGATTTGAGCTAAGAAAGGAAGGAGGAGAGAAGACTGATGACAGAACGAGAACTGACACACACGGTGTCGACGCCGTCAAGCGGAGAATGACACACGTATGCGTCAGGTTCTAGTGAAAAAAATAAAGGAAAAGGGGGAAAAGATGAACCGAGTCCAGTCGGACCTGATGTGAACCAAACCAGAACTGGCCAGTTCCGCGTGGGCATAGGATCAAAGTGAGCTGCACCCAATATGGCCACGTGGAGACACGCTATTTGCCCAAAAAGATAAAAATCTCAACAAATGCTCAGATCTTGTATAATTTGTATTAATAGTCCTCAAATCTAAAAAATACAAGTAAGGTACCATAATTCTCAAAAAAATGAGTAGAACATCATATGCACTGATCTCAATGATATCTTGTAAGTTGTGAAATACTTATTTCATGTGTAATAAATACCAAACAATGGACTAAAATGATGAAAATGCATTAGTATTTCTAAAATATGATATATAATCCATATGTTGTAAAATATGGTGATGTTTCAATCCCAAATCATGTAATTTGTTTAATGTTGCTAACTATGGCTAATAATCCTAATTAATGTGCAATAATTACAAATATGCTCAAGAAACCCTAGAAATTACATAGTAAGTTCATAAAAGTGATTGGGAGCTAATATGTAACTCTGAGATCATAATTATGTATATAAATAATGTGACATGTTAAATGATCCTAAACTAATGAGAAAACCCTAACATGAATAATACATGTGACCTAGGGTTAATACATGCACATGATGATATGGAAACTGATGGTCATATATTTGATACTAATTTGGAAGTACAACATCAGTAACATCAATTCTACACAACAAGATGACAATACAAGTAATGATGGGAATATCATAAGACTAAGTGAAACCCTAATGAATCATAACTAGGGTTGAGATGATGAGAATCTGATGATAGTACATGATCTTTCCTTGATTAGGGTTTTACCTGGGATACATAGTTGACATCAGGAATGTGATATGTGATGATTAGGATATCTATGATCAAGGTACGCCATTACCTCTTACTTGGCTTATTATACAGTATGCTTGCATTATATGTGTAGTAGAATACTTGGCATATGGTATTGGATGAAATGATTGTTCTTGTATGATATCTTGCTTGATTTTCCATACTTATGGCTATGAACACATGAAACATAATATATCTTTTCCATTATATGAAAGCACTATATCTCTTTGGTAAGCATAGTTCTAGTGAGTGATCTATCTCTTTGGTAAGCATATCACATGTACAATGATCTATCTCTTTGGTAAGCAGATCATAAGGCATGAATGCATCTATCCCATTGGTAGGTAGATGCATGAGCATATAATGGAAAGTGTGCCTAAAATATGTGTTCTCTTTTGGTAATAAATATCTTAGTGCAAGTATACACCTTTTCTTACATTTTGTTTATTCATGTCAAGTATTAGTTTTATCTTATTGCCAAGCTTAGTAATGAGAGTTATATAAAAAGATACGTAGGCATACTAAGTAAAATATTCTTGAATATTGTACTGATGTGTACCACATGTAATCTTTGTTTTGGTATGTGGACATGTGATCTTGAAGAGCTTGATAGTTGGGAGTTGTCTGGCGAGCTGATGTACAGGTGGACCTATTGTTGGGTTGTAGTACATTTATATGTAGAAGTTTGTCATTCAATATGTAATATCAAATGTTGTAACAATTCATTATGTAATTATATGTTGAATGGTGAACATGTGTTGTATGGTTTTATTATTGTTCATGTACGTGTGCTACTGTTGTTTCCTTCTAGATCCCTTGATTTTCTTCTTCTCAACCTAGTGTGGGGTGTTTGAATTGGGATTCTCCCTGAGGTGAGGTTTCAATTTGGACGTCACACATTAGATTAAGTTTTAGAAAATTCGGGGACGTCACAGGTGGTGTCAGAGCATGAAAAATAGTAAATCTTAACAGTTGTTCATTATGTAACTCAAAACTAAAGAACCTTGAACTTAAAACAAATCCTTAGGGTTAGATTAGTCATCTTTTAGAGACTATATCTGACCTAGCCTCTAGGTTAGCACCTTGATGTCTCAGAACTAGATTTAGACTAGTGCTTGTGCTATAGAAAGTCCTAATATGTCATTCTTTCCTTATAATGTGATGGTATGGGACGTTGTACTATTAGGAAACGATGTGCATCAAGGGAAGAGAAACCATGGACATATGGCGCTCTTTGTCTAGAGTAGCTACACTAGTCTATACTTTGTTCTCACCCTTTTTAATAGGTGACATGGAACTAGACTCTCTACTATGTGTGAGACACTTGTTTTCTAGATTTGGTTTTTGATTCCAATCAGATTGAACCTTGATAGTTTTCTCTAATGCTTGTTTTATCAAAGAAAAACTATATATTATTTTATTATATATGTAAGTATTACAAAAATGTGTCCCCACACATGTATGAGTAGGATGTGGTGATGCAACCTAAGTGAAAGTGAATGACATCAATATAGAAGAGACAATAGTTCTAGATTAGATGTCTATATCCTTGTTACAATATGTGATAGATGGAATAGATAATATGAGTTTATATGTTGTGATCTAAGTCTGATATAGTAATATAAGTATGTTTATTATGATAAATACTTGTCTTTGAGGGTTTGAGTTTATTTTTGAGGATTTGAGATAAGGTTTTATGATGCAAGTATATATGCTTTTCTAAGATAAGATAAGATAAGATAAGATAACATAACATAAGCTAAGATAAGTTGTGAGTCAACATGTGCCTCAAGATCTTTTACAAAGGAGGACCTCTAGTATTGGGACCAGTTATAGGGTTAACTCCAGTGAGAGTGAGACCCAAAGGGAGAAGGTTAGAGAACCTAAACTCCAAGATATGATAAATATGAGAGATATGTGATATGATATGTCCTAAACTAGACTACTCCTGAGTGAATGAGTTGAGTTGCTTTATGCATGATTCCTACAACTTTGTTGAACCCTAGATGTCCTTGGGAGGACCAAACCCTAGAGTGAGAGAGAGGCTGGTTATATGTGAACATGTGAATATGAATTTGAGACCCTACCATCTGGGTGAGGGAGAGAGTCCCAAGATCCTGGAGGAGGTAGATATGATGTTATGTCATGAATCCTCAAGCTCTGGTTGATGGTTCTTTATAGGACTCTAGTAGGGCATATATAAGAGAGATAGAGAGTTGGAAAATAGTGTTTCATGGATAGATATCTATGAAGAATATGTCACATAATGGTAGTTTGACTTGTGCGGCTAAAGTCTGTGAAGCAATCACTAGTGCCAATGAGGTAACTTGAGAACCCTAGACCAAGAGGGGAGATAAAATTGTGTGCATATGAGATACTCATAGAGTTGAGTGAGCTCAGAGAGGCTGAGCATGTCACTGCCCTCATGCTATGGGTCAAGAGAACCTCATTTGGACTAGATGAAGTTTTGATATATGTTTGACAAGCCACTCACATAAGTTTGTTTAGCACAACCATGATATAAGATATGTACGAATGTGATCTAATTTAGAGATATGATAGTATATATGACATGATGGAAAACCTATAGATGGTTTAATGACATAATATGGTTAATTAATCTAGTGATGAAATTACAAATAAAGTTTTTGATCTAATGTGAATATTGAATGGGATCATATTAATGAAATATGTCAATGATTTGTTAATGTTTGTCCTTAATAAAGATGTTGAACATAGTTTCAAAAGTGGCATGACATAATGATGATGGCACACTAACATGGTATATATGAAAAAAAAGGTTAATTGCAATTAACACCTTTGTAACATGTATAAGTTAATGTTGGAATCTTAATGCTTGGGTAAAATAAGGATGTAAATCCTAAAATACACTACTACAGAAATAGCATTCAGTGTCGCTTTTATGGGCGTCGGTTCTTTAGGAAAACTGATGCCTAAAATATTAGACGTCGGTTATTTAGGCAAACCGATGTCTATATTCGAAGACCAGCCAGACACGGGTACCGCTTTGAATACATCGTCGGTTGTTAATAACAAACCGACGCCTAAAGTCGCCCGCGAAATCCAATTTTCGAGCAAAAAAAATAGTGTCACTTTCAGCGTCGGTTATGTAGATAGAAACCGACGCCTATGCGCGATGAAAATTTGCGCGAAAAGTGTCACTTTCAGTGTCGGTTAACCTTCTATAACTGACGCTGAAAGTGGTTCCCGCCAAACATTTTCGTGAAAATATCGTCCAATTGGACGTCGGTTGGTTCAAACAACCGACGCTAAAGATGTTTAGGCGTCGGTTGTTTGAAACAACCGACGCTATTTGGGAACTTAATATCCCACGATCGCCCGACTCTTCCCCTTTCTTCTGTTTCATTGTGAGCCGATTTCCCTTTTCTTCTCTACTGTCGCCCGACCACGCCGCCGATTTCTCCTCCACGAAAGCTCCTTCTTCCTCCACGACAACGTCGCCGCGCCGCCGCCACTGCTGCTGCCTTCTTCCCCTTCTCCGCACCCCCTTCTCCGCCTGGAGCTCGCCGGCCACCGCTGCCCTGCCGCCAGGAGCTCGGCGGCCACCGCTGCACCTGCCTGCCCTGCCGCCTGGAGCTCGCCGGTCACTGCCACCACTGCTGGGAGGTCAGTTGTTGTTGCTCGCCTAATATTGCATCTAAATCTAAGTTTCACCACTTCTTTCACTGAGAACTGAGAAGAATGGCCTACCACGGCTGTGCTGCCCAGCACGGCCGTGGTAGGCCAACACAGCCACAGCCGTGCTTGATTTGATTTAAACCCTAATTTGATTTAAATCCATTCTAGCATCCTAATTTGATTTGATTGAACCCTAACATTGATGAAACCCTAACATCAATTGTGAACAATCATTGTTCTTTATATTACTTGTACATTGGTATAAATTAGAATGAACAATCACTAAATTATATACTGTTTGTATGAAGTCCGGCTTCATTGTACATATCTATTATTGTGTTTGTTGGCCTAGAAACCCGTCCAAGATTGACTCATTTGGAGTAAATCTTGGATAGTCCCCGGTTTGGGACTGTTCTTGAACACCTAATTTCACTTAGGATGTAAGTGTATAATGTGTATTGGGTTTTCGAGAAAATTTCGGCAGCATTTCCCCGTTTGTTCTCTAAGTACATATGTACTTAGAGAACAGCGGGGAAATGCTGCCGAAATTTTCTCGAAAACCCAATACACATTATACACTTACTAGTGAGATTAGGTGTTCAAGGATGGGATAGGTGGTACACATTTATTATATATAAGAATGACATCACATGTGTTTGTTGGCCTAGAAAGTGAACAATCATTGTTCTTTATATTACTTGTACATTGGTATAAATTAGAATGAACAATCACTAAATTATATACTGTTTGTATGAAGTCCGGCATCATTGTACATATCTATTATTGTGTTTGTTGGCCTAGAAACCCGTCCAAGATTGACTCATTAGGAGTAAATCTTGGATAGTCCCCGGTTTGGGACTGTTCTTGAACACCTAATCTCACTTAGGGTGTAAGTGTATAATGTGTATTGGGTTTTCGAGAAAATTTCAGTAGCATTTCCCTGTTTGTTCTCTAAGTACATATGTACTTAGAGAACAGCGGGGAAATGCTGCCGAAATTTTCTCGAAAACCCAATACACATTATACACTTACTAGTGAGATTAGGTGTTTAAGTATGGGATAGGTGGTACACATTTATTATATATAAGAATGACATCACATGTGTTTGTTGGCCTAGAAAGTGAACAATCATTGTTCTTTATATTACTTGTACATTGGTATAAATTAGAATGAACAATCACTAAATTATATACTGTTTGTATGAAGTCTGGCTTCATTGTACATATCTATTATTGTGTTTGTTGGCCTAGAAACCCGTCCAAGATTGACTCATTAGGAGTAAATCTTGGATAGTCCCCGGTTTGGGACTGTTCTTGAACACCTAATCTTTTCCTAATATATACTTGTTTCCTAATATATACTTGTTTTCTCTGATCATAGAATGGATAGATCATGGATGTCCATTCCTAATCGTTGCACCCCAGAGTTTATATCTGGTCTTGATCAGTTTATTAGATTTGCCGAGGAACATAGGAAAAAACCTACATATAGGTTCTACTATCCATGTAGGCATTGCGGTAACAACTTGAAAGTCAACAATGGTGAGGAAATCAAAACTCATGTCATGTGCAACGAGATTGTACAAGGCTATACAGAATGGCACTGACATGGAGAGATTTCAAAATCGAAACCAGTAGATGTCGATAGCAGTGCTTGGGTGGAAGAAGAAATTGCCTCCGATGACATAAATGTGAACGAACCAGTTCCAGCATACATCATTGATGCGATGCTGGATAGTTGTAGGGTAGAGCACACCGATCCACCTCCTATCTTTAGAAACATTGTGCATGATGCTGAGATACCGTTATACACAGGTTGCGCTAAGTTTACGAAGCTTAGCGCTGTGTTGAGATTGTATAAGTTGAAAGCTAACAATAGATGGAGCGACAAAAGCTTCACTTCATTGTTGAATTTGTTGAAAGAAATGCTTCCTGAAGGAAACGAGCTGCCAATCTCAACATACCAGGTAAAGAAAATGTTGTGCCCAATGGGAATGGAGGCCAAGAAGATACACGCATGCCCGAATGATTGTGTATTATTTCAAAAGGACTATGTAGATTTGAAAGATTGTCCAAAATGTGGTGCGTCAAGGTATAAATTGACGACTTCGGGGGAGTCCAAAACTGGTTCTCCTGCCAAGGTATTGTGGTATCTACCTATAATATCATGGTTTCAACGCTTGTTTGCAAATCCGAAAGATGCGAAGAATTTGAGGTGGCATGCAGATGTTAAGAAAAATAATGATGGGATCCTACGACATGCGTCTGATTCCCCACATTGGAAGAAGATTGATCTATTGTACCCCAAATTTGGTGAAGAAGATAGGAATCTAAGACTTGGGATTTGTACAGATGGGATGAATCTGTACGGGACATTGAGCAGCCAACATAGCACTTGGCCAGTCATGCTTGTTATATACAATCTTCCTCCCTGGATGTGTATGAAAAATAAGTACGTTATGTTGTCGTTGTTGATATCGGGCCCTAAACAACTCGGAAATGATATCGATGTTTATCTTGAACCTTTGATTGATGACTTAAAGAAACTTTGGGCTGAAGGTGTGATGACCTATGATGCTTCAGCAAGAGAGACATTTTGTTTGCACGCTATGTTGTTTTGCACTGTTAATGACTTTCCAGCATATGGGAATTTGTCTGGATATAGTGTCAAAGGAGCTAAAGCGTGTCCTATATGTGAAGGAAACACTGATTCAATAAGACTAAAACATGGCGGCAAGACTATATATCTTGGTCATTGAAGGTTTCTTTCAAAATTCCATCTGTATCGTAGGAAGCGCAAAGCATTCAATGGATGGAATGATGAACGGAGTGCACCTAAACCTATACCAGGGGATGTTGTTTATGCAAGAGTAAAAGACATTGTCAATGAATTTGGTAAGAAATAACAATGTAGTATGGCCACACGGAGTGACAATTCTTCATTCAAGAAGAAGTCAATATTTTGGGATCTTCCTTATTGGAGTTCTTTGACAGTCAGGCATTATATCGATGTAATGCACGTTGAGAAAAATTTCTGTGATAGCATCATTGGTACTCTGTTAAATATACTAGGTAAGACTAAAGATGGGATAAAATCTAGACTGGACCTATGTGAAATGGGAATAAGGTCAAAATTAACAGAATTACGTGAAATGGGTAATAAAAGAACATACTTACCTCCCGCTTGTTACATGTTGTCTAGAAAGGAGAAGAAAACTTTTTGTGAATGCTTGGTAAATGTTAAGGTGCCACATGGTTACTCATCCAACATCCGTAGATTGGTATCAATGAAAGTTCTGAAGTTGATAGGTCTTAAATATCATGATTGTCACACTCTAATGCAACAAATATTGCCCGTGGCAATTCGATCTATATTGCCAAAGCATGTAAGGTTTGCAATTACCAGACTTTGTTTCTTTTTCAACAGTCTATGCAGCAAAGTTATTGACCCTGATACTCTCGATAATTTGCAAAGAGAAGTGGTTGTTACCCTATGTCAGCTTGAGATGTATTTCCCTCCTTCATTCTTTGATATCATGGTACATCTTGTTGTCCACTTGACTAGGGAAGTGAAAATGTTGGGACCAGTTTTCTTGCATTGGATGTATCCCTTTGAACGATACATGAGCGTTTTTAAAGGTGATGTTCGAAACCGTTATCGGCCTGAAGGGAGTATTATTGAGGGTTATGTGGCGAGAGAGGTTATGTATTTTTGCAATGACTTTCTCAGTGGTAATGACACTCCTGATAATGACAAGAATATTGAGGAGGGCAAAGGAATTTTGGGATCACGGGTGAAAGTAATCAGTCGTGAGCAGTTGGAACAAGCTCACTTGTATATTTTACACAATATGGACGAAGTGAGTGTTTATATCGAGGAACATACCAATTTCATAGAGAGACAACATCCTCGAGCAAGTTCAATGTGGCTTGCTAGAGAGCATAATAAGACTTTTACTAAGTGGTTTGAAGATAAAGTCTTACATCAACTATCTCAAACACCAAATGATATTACAGAAACTATCAAATGCCTCGCCTTTAAACCAAAACCGAATGTTATGTCTTATGAAGGGTTTGACATTAATGGATTCACATATTACACAAAGCGCCAAGATGATAAGAGTGTCATCCAAAATAGTGGGGTCACTCTTCAAGCGTCGACTATGTACTTTGCAAGTGCAAAGGATAAGAGTCCACGTGAAGCTAAAATGTCGTATTACGGTGTCATTGAAGACATTTGGGAGTTTGACTACATAGATTTCAAAATTCCGCTCTTTAAATGTAATTGGGTTGATAACACCAAAGGAGTTATAGTGGATGAATTGGGTTTCACATTGGTGAACTTTGAAAAGATTGGCGAGAAGGGTGAACCATTCATATTGGCATCACAGGCGAAACAAATATTCTATATCGATGATCCTGCAAATGATAAATGGTTGGTTGTTCTTCATGGTAAAAGACAGTTTATTGAAGATCCTATAGATGAAGAAGAGTACTATGATAAGTATGATGACTCCAGTCCATTCTCAGTTGGGTTGCCAACTTCACAAAATATTGAAGCTAATGATGACTTATATGTGCGCGGAGATCACAATGAAGGATTGTTAATTGATAAAAGATCACAATTTTAGAGACATGTATGTTTATACAAATGCTAAATGTTTGCCTTTTTCTAGTTAATACAAATGCTAAATGTTTGCCTTTTTCTAGTTAATACAAATGCTAAATGTTTTCCTTTTTAATGACATTTTCAGATCGCTGACCATGATGAGCATGATGTCCATGATGAGCATGAAGTCGATGATGAGCATGCTGTCCATGACGAGCATGGCGAGGATACCAATGTAAGTTCTAAAAACATATCCTATATTTCTATAAATTTCATTATCTTCTAGTTATGTCATATATCTTATATTTCTATATTGGGCTAATTCAGTGTGTTTATTTTTGTCAAATTTTAGGTTGATGATGCACATGTACCCACTGAAGCACTGGAGCAACTTGATTCGCAGCACCAAACACTTAACAAGAAAAGGGGCATCACTCTGTTGAAGAAGTTAATAGCGCTTAGTGGCAGTGGATCCAAATTGGTTGTGGAGTTTGATAATGGAGGAAATGCAATTGGAGTGAACCGCAATAATTTTGTAAACTATCTTGGGTGTACCACTCGGAGCCATTGTGGTGTTAAGTATGATAACTGGCATAAAGTTCCTCAGGGGAAAAAAGACTTGATATGGAAGGATTTATGCGTGAGTTATTATTATTTGCAATTCTATTTTGTAGATTACAAATTCTATTATTTGCAATTCTATTTTGGATACTAGTTAATAACATTTTTATTTTACAGAATCTGTTTGCATTGGATGAGAAGTTGCATCGTAAAAGTGTGATGCAACGCGCTGGAAAGATGCTTAGGAATTATAGGACAAATCTGAACAGAGAATACATAAAAGAGGGTGATAAGAAAAAGAAGTCAGCCCTTGAACAATGGAACTTCTTGGACAAAGAAGATTGGGACAATTTTGTTGCTTCAAGAAAATCTGAAGAATTCAAAGTATTAGGTGTCACTCCCAATTTAATTAATATACATTGTATTCACCTATTCAAGATTAACATTTAGTGATACGAACCAAATCATTAATGTGCATACTAACTAGGCCCTCAGTGACGCACAAAAAGCAAGGCGTGCACTGAATGTGCATGACCACACTATGGGTCCAAAAGGCTATGCAAGCGTTCGCCAAAGACTACATGCGGAGTCTGCGGCTACTCAGGAGTCTGCTCCTACTCAGGAGTCTGCCACACCCATGCCTCACCATGATATCTGGATAGCTGGGAGGCAAAATAAGAAGGGTGAAATAAAGAAGCCCGTAACTGCTGAGGCAGCTGCGAAAATGGTAAAATACAACTCTTAGAGCAATCGTTTGAATATTGATTATTTGTGGTGTTAACTTACCAATTTCTGTTGATGGTGATTAGCGGGAGCTGCACGAGCAGCGGAAACAAGGCACGTTCATCCCTCAGGGCACAAGGGATGAATTGACAGTTGCTCTGGGTAACCCAGAGCATCCTGGACGTGTTAGGGGTGCAGGCACTGGTGTGGGCATCAAAGCATTCTTTGGGCCATCCCAGCGCAAACCCAGAGCGGGACTTTCTCAAGAAGAGGTAACCTATTCTTTTTTTAGAATGTTACTGCAAAAGGAAATTCAATAATAAGAAGCTAATGTTTCTTTTATCCATGTATAGGAGAATAAGAGAGTCGAGGATATAGTTGCTAAGAAGGTCAACGATGTAGTTGCTGAGAAGGTCAAGGAAGAATTGTTGTGGTGGCAGGCATCTCAGGCTTCCAATCAGCCTATGGTGACCCACTCTTCTCCTGATGCATAGACTACGCGTAATCCTGGAGACCCATCGCCTAACACGTCTGCTGTAAGTATTGTTTATGACATTGTAGCTAGTCTTTTCAAGATGATATGTTTTCAAGATGATATGTATATATGTATAACATTCTTTATGTAAATTTGTAGGCATTGAAGCCATGCCGCTTAAGAATACAAGACTATGTTGTTGCAGAGGCGCAGGCTTACCCGTCCCTTCCTGGGGAAAGGTTTCACGGGACTCCAATGCCACATGGCTACGTTCGTGTGGGCCCATTACGTGTGTTACCCGATTGGAGGGAAGCTACATTGCCATATCCCCACCCGGATATTGATACACTTGCTGAGGCAGAAGGCAGGGTCATATTGTGGCCCAAAGCAGATGTCGTCTACACTACTGAAATTGTAAGATAAATTTACATTGATTTAGACTATTAATGTGTATATATGAGGTCAATTGATCTAAAATTATATATACAGGTTAAAAAGAAGACACCAGGAGCACCTAGGCCTCCACCTCCACTTCCCGCATTACCAAGTTGGGTTCCAACTGACCTAACATACCCGTTAGGTACTGCTTGTAGGCGAATGACATGTTGGCTATGGGCACATAATATACATTGCCCTATAATTGTTTCTTTAGATGCAGATTATGCAGGTCAATCATACAATAGCTCTTTATTTATACAAGATATTATTGAGCTGTTTATGTATGCTTGGCTGAATACATCAATGATAGAGACATGGATAAGGTGAGATCTTGTTTATACATCTATATACCTTGTGTAAGATCTGGTGATCTGGTTTCTTATATATTAATGCATACGTAATACATATTTTGCAGCTACTTAGTCGAAGATCAATGCAAACAATTTGCATTTGATCATGTGGGATTTTTGATTCCATCATTGATTAGTATGGTAGCTAAAGACCCCGATAGTGTTCAACAATACTGTATAGATGCTTTTACAATTTTTGGTCAGCAAAAGAAGACGATAATAATAGCTCCATTCAATGTCAAGTAAGTTTACTTTATTTATAATTTGGACTTAAGAAAATTCCATTTTTATTGTGCATTTTGAGTTATTAATTGTTAACTTTTTACCTCTAGCGGTAAACATTGGGAGTTACTAGTTATTGTCCCCGGGATGTTCACTGTTTATTATCTAGATCCCGCGGGAAGTACATTAAACACTAAAATTGGACACGTAATGAGAATGCCATTATTCTGGTGAGAAATATTTCATTTTTGTATCCGTTAACATCTGTTATTACATTACTATTTACTTATGCAATTTACTGTGTTATATTAACATGTAGGGGTTTAGATGCATTCAAAAAGGTTGGAGGAACGGTCCCAAGGAAAAAGAACCAACCAATAAATTGGCAGAACGTACAAGTAAGTTCGCGACTCCAATGTATATATTATTGATGTGAATTGTGCTTAGTTGTATTATTTTGTATGTTTCAATTTATAGTGCGCTACACAAGACAACGGTTGGGCATGCACATACTATGTGATGTGATTTATGCAGATGATTATCCGACATGCCGCATTGGACATCGATAACATACATGAGGTATTATATATAGTCTCATTAGTTAGTATGAAATATATCAATCTTATTTTTATATTATTACTTATATATATACATCATTCTCTTTGCAGGTGTTTAAAACTGACCACACTATAGGTAAACGCTTAAAAAATATACATGCTCCATATACGATGGAAGCATTAGATGAAATAAGAGAAGAATGGGCAAAAGCCATACAAGCAGTGGAAACTGTAAGATATAATTGGGATGTTGATAGCGATAATGAATGATACTTTGTAAATGAATATTTCTGAATGTTAATACATGTATTTGAATGTTTCTATATGTGTGAATGTGAGAATTGAATTGATGTCTGAATGTATCTACTTGTGTGAAATTTTCCTTCGGACTATTGTAGGTTTGTGGCCTGTTTGTAGGCTGATATCAATGGATGTCGTAAACCTGCAGTTCAGAAAACTGAACTGCAGGTTCTCATCCTGCTGACCAGCCACAGCAGGCCTGCAAACTGATATAAAAAAAAATAGATATAGGCGTCGGTTATTTACAAAAAACCATCAGCAAAGACCTACAGTGTCGGTTATTGGACAAAAACCGACGCCTAATAGTACAAACAACCCGACCGTGCAGGATAGCACGGCCGTGGTGGAAAAGGCGTCGGTTATTCATATAAAACCGATGCCTATAGTACTAAACACGGCCGTGTAGGGAAGCACGGCCGTGTCGTCTTGAAGTATGGCATCGGTTTTTTTATAGAAAACCGACGCCAAAAGGGTTCGCGCCACAGAAAACAGCGTCATCTAGGACTCTTTCTGCGTCCGTTACCAAGTAAACACCGACGCTATAGTCCATATAGGCGTTGGTCTTTTAGTAGATAACCGACGCAAAATGTGTCCTAGATGACGCCGTTTTCTATGGCGCGAACCCTTTTGGCGTCGGTTATCTACAAAAAGACCGACGCCTATATGGACTATTGGCATCGGTTAAAAAACTGACGCCGAAGTGTTCGACCTTTAGCGGCGCCCACATAGGCGTCGGTCAGAAACCGACGCCAAAGGGGGTTAAACAACCGACGCCAAAGGATGTTTCTGTAGTAGTGATATGAACTATGGCATGACATAACCCTAAGATTCAAAACCTTTGTTTTAATCTTTTGAGGTGATTATTTCACCCTAGATGCTCTATAAATCCTCCTAGCAGTGGTACATATATGTTATAGAGATTTTGTTTGTGGGAATGTTGCACCTAGAGTGGTTCCCTACATGTAGATTGAGAACTTTTTGACTTTTCTTCAAAATCATAGAATTGCTTAATTTCGAGGATGGAATTTCTTTTAAGATGTATATGATGTGATGGACTAGATTTTTGTCATAATTTTGAGGACAAAATTTCTTTTAACATGTGAAGGATGTGATGGAGTGATTTTTTAAGGTTTTTGAATACCTAAAGAGATAATCAAAGTCTTACTTTTGTGTATTGTATGAGACACAAGCATTTTAGATAAATTTAGATTTTGTGTGACGGTAATATTATGTTTGAATACCCTTGATTATGTGCATTTTTGAGATGTGAGTTGAATGATCTAACAATTGAATATTGTCACCAAAATTGTATGGAGTGTATCTTGAGTGGTGACAAAGCTATGCCCAATGTTGCTAATAATTGTATGTTTTGGGAATAAGTTATACATGTTTGAATATGGACAAATGATTAGTATTTGTTGGTGAACAATGGCCAAAGTTTCAATATACTAGACTAAGATCTGATAATCTTCGGTGTCACATGTTCTTTGAGAAGGGAAAGCCACATATTGCATAGTGGGTTCTCTAATTCTAACCCTTGGATGCACTGGACGACTTAAGATAATGTCTTCCTTGCAGCGGTTATAATCTACCTTTGTACACTGAACTCCCACTTCCCAAGTTATCTCGTCATGGGTGAAAGAGTGAAACTAAGAAGATGGTTGGCTTCAACCCTTCTAGGAGTGTAATTATGACACACATAACAAGGATTTTGGATGTTATTTGGGCGAGTACAAGAAGCTGTCCCTTGCTATTTATCCCGTGCACCTACAACTTCAAACAAGGAGGAAGAGAAGAAGAGAATCAAAGTTATGAGTTTAGAGGAGTTCAACGATCATCTAAATGTAGACTCCCAGGGAGGACAATGGGGTGATGAACCCAATGACTCAATGAGGAGAAGCTGACATTAATCGATCACTTGTCGGGTCTTCCAACCACAGCGGCTATCAGCGCCCGAGATCTCACAGGGGTCGTCAGGAGGAGACACTGTCGGCAATATAGAAAAGCCAGTAGTGAGATGAGTGATGAGGAGGCCCATACTCTCTGAAATAGAGACCACGGTAGCACGCCTAAGCATGGATCTACATTAGTGGTTGAGAGACAGAGAGAGCAGTGTCAAACCTGGCAGTGGCGTAAAGGTATAACCGACCTTCCAAGTAGACACAAGAAATGTTTGGAGTCATCGAGATTCCTACGTCGGTTGGAGCAGACAAAGAGAACCTGGCGGTGCATCCTTTTCTCACTAGAAATCCTTGTCATGGTGGCACCAAGGTAGGAGCCAAGTCCACGATGGCGCCCAGAAGCCAAGAGATGGGGGCATCAAGCAAAGAGTGGTATAGAGATGGTAGTTACTTGTTGCCACGACAATGACATTCGCACACGCGGAGCCATCCCAGGAGGTGGCACCCTATGCGGGGTTGAGAACCCACACAGATGCACATGATCTGAGCCAAGAAAGGAAGGAGGTGAGAAGACCGATGATGGCACGAGAACTGACGCACATAGGCATCAGGTTCTACCAGAAAAAAGAAATGAAAAGGGGGAGAAGATGAATCAGATCTAGTTGGACCTGATGTGAACCAAACCAGAACCGACCTGCTCAGCATGGGCATAGGAGCAAAGTGAGATGCACCCAATATGGCCACATGGTGACATGCTATTGGCCAAAAAAGGTAAAAATCTCAACAAATGCTCAGATCTTGTATAATTTGTAGAAAATAGTCCACTTATCGAAAAAATACAAGGTACCAAAATTCTAAAATGAGTAGAACATCTTGAAATAGAAAAATCAAGCTTTTGATGCACTGATGTCAGTGATATCATGTAAGTTGTGAAATAATTATTTCATGTGTAATAAATACCAAACAATGGACTTAAATTATGAAAATGCATCAATATCTCTAAAATATGATATATAATATATATGTTGTCAAATATGGTGATGTTTCAATACCAAATCATGTAATTTATTTAATGTTGCTAACTAGGGCTAGTAACCCTAATTAATGTGCAATAATTACAAAGATGCTCAAGAAACCCTAGAAATTACATAATAAGTTCATATCAGTGATTGTAAGCTAATATGTAACTCTAAGATCATAATTATGCATATAAATAATGTGACATGTTAAATGATCCTAAAATGATGAGAAACCCCTACCATGAATAATACATGTGACCTAGGGTTATTAGATGCACACGATGATATGGAAATTGATGGTCATATAATTGATACTAATTTGGAAGTACAACATCAGTAACATCAATTCCAGATAACAAGATGATAAGACAAGTAATGATGGGAATATCATAAGACTAAGTGAAACCCTAATGAATCATAACTAGGGTTGAGATGATGAGAATCTAATGATAGTACATGATCTTGCCTTGATCAGGGTTTGACCTGGGATACATAGTTGACATCAGGAATGTGATATGTGATGATTAGGATATATGTGATCAAGGTATGCCATTACCTCTTTCTTGGCTTATTATACAATATGCTTGCATTATATGTGTAGTAGAATACTTGGCATATGATATTCAATGACATGATTGTTCTTATATGATATCTTGCTTGATTTTCCATACTTGTGGCTATGAACACATGAAACATAATATATCTATTCCATTATATGAAAGCACTATATCTATTTGGTAAGCATAGTGCTAGTGAGTGATATATCTCTTTGGTAAGAAGATCACATGTACAATGATCTATCTCTTTGGTAAGAAGATCATAAGGCCTGAATGCATCTATCTGATTGGTAGGCAGATGCACGAGCATATAATGGAAAGTGTTCCTAAAATATGTGTTCTCTTTTGGTAATAAATATCTTTGTGCAAGTATACGACTTTACTTACATTTTGTTTATTCTTGCCAAGTATTAGTTTTATCTTATTGCCAAGTTTAGTAATGAGAGGTATATCAAATGACACGTATGCATACTCAGTACAATATTCTTGAATATTGTGCTGGCGTGTACCACATGCAATCTTTGTTTAGGTATGTGGACATGTGATCTTGAAGATTTTGATAGTTGGGAGTTGTGTGGAGAGCTAATGTATAGGTGGACCTACTATCTTAAGATCCTATTGTTTGGTGGTAGTACATGTATATGTAGAAGTTTTCCATTCAATATGTAATATCAAATGTTGTAACAATTCACTATGTAAATATATGTTGAATGGTGAGCATGCGTTGTATGATTTTATTATTGTTCATGTGCATGTGCTACTATTGTTTCCTTCTGACTCTCTTGATTTTCTTCTTCTTAACCTAGTGTGGTAGGTTTGAATTGGGATTCTCACTGAGGTGAGGTTTCAATTTGGACGTCACATATCAGATTAAGTTTTAGAAAATCCAGGGACGTCACAGCCTCCAAACTTCAATTGTCGGAAGGGTTAGGGACGTTTAGAGAGGGGATAGTCAAGGAAGGAAGGTAGCAACCCACCGCGATAAGGAGTGGGGGGGAAGGTCAGAGGCTACTTCCCCAACAAAATCGAGAGGGTTATAGAGAATACAGAGCAAACTATAGTGAGAGAATCCTTCATCAAGGATAACACAAACCCCAGTGAGAGCCTCCTCCATCAAAATAATTTACTTTTTTTAAAATTCCCTAGTTCAATTATGTATTTTCTTATAACACATGTTAACCTCCTTTCTAGTGTGTTCTACATATAGACGAGATGAATAAATAGCCTGCATTCTCTCTAAAAAAAGTCAAAGCCCTCGTCCGACCCGTGCCAACTCTAAACCCCACACCCCCAAAACACCCACACATTGCTCAAACTCCGATTAGTGCATGAAAACCTCCCAATCACACTCCTCCCTATGCACTCCCCACTATAGCCACCTATCACACTTCTTCCCCCATTTGTTAGTCTCACATCAACCACATCACTAGATTCCCCGGCCTCTGCCCTGCTTTCCCCATTTGCTGGTTACTGACCACTTGCATTTCTATACTCTCTGCCAAGATGATGACTAGTTTTGCCATCATTGAAGTCTCAGCGACCGATGCATCGACCTTAATGTGCAACAAGGAGTCCATCCGATGGGCGAAAATTGTTGGTAGAGTTCAACTAAGGCAACAACTAGTGTCACATTCTCTGAAGCCCCAGACTCAGGCGCCCCATGCTCTGACTATCAATCAAGGAATCCATCTCATTGTTCAACGCCCTAGCTTGAAATTGGGGATCCAGATGCACTGGAATTGCCCTAGTATAGTTGTTCATCTTTTCTCTGGATGCCTAATATGCTACTTGATCTCAGGTGAGTATTTTGTACTATGGTCGTGTCCCATCTCCTAATTTTCCAATTAGTTTAAATCTTTCTCATTTGCTTTGTATGTTGAGGCCTTGAAGAAGAAATTAGTTGTCATTTCCCCTATCTTTCTTAGCTAGTGTAGAAGACGGACCACGCATAAGACATCTTGAAGTTAATCTAAAAATTGCACTATAGTTTACCTACATCAATAGAGATCAGAGGAGATGATGACTGGTCCCTTTTCTGTGATTATATATATACGTTATCATCTCTATAACTCCTATTTAAATCCCCCTTGTTCTATACCAATTTCTCAAAACCACGCTCATACTTTCTGCAGTGGTAGGATACATGACAGGTTGCAAATGCTAGTATCGTCCCCCTAGTCAGCAACTCAACATGACCAGTTCAAGCTTTGATGAGTAGATGGTGGAACCAGTGACTAGCATCTACACTACTACAATGGCAGGATTCTCTAATTTTCTATTAATGAAATATTGTGTTTAATATTTGGTAGTTTTTGTAGTACTAGCAGACTTGTAGCTGTTTGATCTGCAATAAATCTCTACCTATAGATGAATGCCTAACGGACAGTTCTGTGAAGTTGCAGAGATGGTTGGAATGATGTTGTAAACACTGGTTTCCATCAAATTGTTTTGGGGAACAATGATTATAATCCTTCCACTAATAGTAGGGACACTCAAGAGGTAAATAGACTGTACATATATATCCTTGTTTGTTTGTGTCATGTATTTGTATTTCTTTCACTATATACATATTTGGATGTCTATGAACTTCATATCTCATCTAAATCACTTTGGAATAGAATATCAAGGCTTGATTGGATGACATTATAAGGTAATGATTTACTCAACTCATTGGTTGTAAATCAAAATCTCATGGAGGTGGCCAGAGAGATGAGGTTACCATAGGGTGTGCATCCTAGGTATTGTTTGCTTAAATTTAAATTCTGAAGTCCATCTTGATGGTGGGTACTACTGAACAAAATGTATGGTATCAACAAGTGATTCATATTGTATAGCTATTTGCTACATGTGTATCAGTTTTTCTCAAGGTCCTACTACAATCTTCGTTGTAGTTCTCTCTTGTCTTCTCTTCCTTTCTTTCTAGTTAAATTAAGTAAGCCAAACTATCACTTAATTTAAACACATAAAGGAGGATTTAATTGACTCCTAAACTACCTTGTATTCATGATTACAATATCTTTTTCGTTCAGTTGTACATGCGGCTACTACTATAGGAACATGACAACACTTATTTGACACTCTTTTCCTTTGTTGTTGTGGCAATCATTGATCATCCTGAGGCTTTAGAGGAACATATAAACTTATGAGATTCCATCACCTCTTTGAATAAAATTGTTCTGTGGGTGATTTGCAACCAAAAAGCTCCCGCTTGACCCTAGAAGGGCTCTCCTTTTCCTATCTATCTAAAGGTTGATCTTGTACACATAAGGAACATATAAATTTAGAACATGTCTTACATGGTTGAAAAAATAATATGCACTAATTTTCCCACTTCAAAACTATTGTCGCTCATTCATGTGCACTAATTTTCCCCTAAAAGGGTTCTATTTTGAGTATATCACATCCAATTCTTTTTATAATGTTAGATTCTGGACATGAACTAGAGTGTAAGGGTGGTAGGCATCTTGTTCCTAGTGGTATTCTTGCTGGTACTTTCTACTTTAAAGGAAATATTACAAATTATTTTTTCTTTTTACAAATCTTTGTTAATGATTTTAGAATAGGGTGACAGTCTTACAAAATCATATTTTTTTGATTAATTAAAAATATTTTTTGTTGCTCCCCTTACCCACTATTTTTAATATGAGCATTGTAGCCCTGGACATTCGTATTGACACAATATTAGGTGGGATGAACTTCAGATATACTTTGGAAGTTCATATGATGCTGCTAGTGATTACCATGATGCTCCGGTCTACGAGTATGATGATACAAGTTATTGTCTTTTAGTCTTACAAAAATATACTCCCTTTATATTTCCCTATTTTTCTATTCAGGATTCACTTTTATTTGCAGTCATTTCTTATAAAGTCCATTACAAATCAACTCTTGTTGAAACTATTATATCATCTGATATAGAGAATAATATATTATTTATCCTCAATTATAGTACTCAAATCTAGTTGATATTATAGTAACTACAAATCTAGTTTATAATCAAAAAATGTATTTTCTCTTCTATCTCTATTCCTAACAATCAATTTTCACAGTTTCAGTTGATTGTGTTGGTTTTTGTTTTGTAGTGGGCCCTACAAGTGATGACCTTCCTAAATACATGAATAGTTGGCATGTGGTAAAGGAAACATGTATATGCACAATTACAATGTAGATACTTGACAATATAAACCATTGTTCTTATCTGAAAATGAGTCTAATAATGTTTTGTCAAATTCATCTCTGGGACATCTCCAAGGTGAGCAATGAAACCCACTTTTTATTACTAGATTGTACAAGAGCATAAGAATCATGAGGATGATTAGTTTTTTAAACTTTATTCAATCCTTCACGTCACATTGAAATTCAGGAATTCCTCATTAGAAGTCTGTATTATACAATAAGGTGGGAGTATGATGTTAGGATGAGCATTGACACTCCATATTTGAGCATGTGATCATGGTATTACATTTGTGTGTGTGTGTTTATATATGTGTGTGTATTACATGTATCATTTGTGTTCTTGTAAGTCATAACAATGTATTTTTAGAATCCTTAATCCATTCCATTTTTCCAGGTTACAAATATTCTTTGGAGTTGCATATGAAGTTGTAAATGTAGATGGATACATCCATAATGTCGTCAGGTGATCGACCCATTACATGTTAATCTAGGAACCTAAGGCATCACGGGGGCATGTAGTTGGTTAAATTTGTGGCTCCATGATTCCATCCAACCTACTATATTTAGACACAAGAAAGAAATAGAAGAGCATAGTGAAAGAAAAATATGGAAATGAATATCAGGTAGAGTTATTCACGATTTATTCATTTAAAACATATTGTGATGATATCTGAGCCAAGATGATATCCAAGAAAGTGTTCTTTGGATGTAGGAGCCATGTTGTTAGCTACAAAATGAGATCTCTATTGTCTCGATGTCACCAAAGGAAGCTACTCAAAGAGGTGTTGAAGGACGTGGGTGTGAGCTACAATGATGTGGACACTACCTATATTGTAGATGGAATATGAAACTATATCTATAGTCTCCAACTTTACTATCATCATCTTATTTGAATGCTCCTATGCCAATACTTTTCTGACTACTGTTCTAAAAATAATATATTACTTCGGTCAGGTTGAGGTATTGATCTTCAGTTTTGGAAGAATGAGAGAAATAAGTGAAAGATAGAAGAATAAGGTGTGTTTCAAGGAGTGGTTGGATAGTCGGGACAACTTGTTGAATGAGTGTCTGAGAAATTTCTACTAATGGGTCTTGCTCTCTTTCCATGACTGGGTAAAATCTAAGAAGCTTTTCTCTTATCGTTAGAACGTGATATATATATATATATATATATATATATATATATATATATATATATATATATATATTTGTACATACTGTGTTGCATATCTCTATCATTATTTAGACAAGTTGCGTACTGCATTGCATATTTCTATTACTATATAGACGAATCCTGGATATGACATTATGTGTCAATTTATTTGGTGTTGAACTACTACTTATAATGAACTTTCCCTTCTTTCATTTCAGGTATCGCATACTGCATTGAATATCTCTATTACTATATAGACGGATCCTGGATACGACATATGTGCCAAGTTATTTGGTGTTGAACTACTACTCACAATGAACTTTCCCTTCCTTCATTTCAAGTGACCTAATGGAAGAGCTGAGTGATGTTCCATCTATGTATGTTATAGTGTGTTGGTGGTTGGGACCATAAGCAAGAAATCAATCTTCTTAGTTGGAGCCTGCTAGATCAGTTGGCCACTCGATACAAATACTGATGGAGTTGTGTGAGGACAAAAGAAGAGATGTATATATTCATGTTTGAAGGTGAGCATCATGCAGGAAAAAGACCAACCAGGATGAGAGCTAGGTGGCCTTGGTAAGAGCTAGAGTTTTATTTCAAAAGAGTAGATGAGTTGATCACGTTATAAGCAAGTAGGAGATCCATTCTTTTTAACTGATGCAATTATGGGAATCTACACCAAGCTCTTGATTTCATCTGGAGACTGCTAGATCAGTTAGCCACTTGGTACATGTACTAATGGAGTTGGGTGAGGGCAGAAAAAGAGCTAGACATATCCATGTTAAAAAATGAACATCATGCTGGAGAAGAACCAGCTGCACGAGAGTTGGGTCAAGTGATGACTTGTGGCCAACCACTTGTTGCTGGCTTGGTCTCAGTCTGAGCTACAATTTTTCTTCAGAAAAGATCAGTTGGTTACATTATAATGTAGAGCTCTGTTATAATCAGCTGATACAACTACAAAAATCTGCACCGAACTCAAAGACAACAAATTGTAGCTGTGAAGCTAGATAACAAATATAATATGCAGCTAAATTCAACAGAAATCAACCACCAAAATCAAATATAATATGCAACTAAATTCAACAGAAATCAACCACCTCGACCTTCATAGCTGAGCACACTTATAATAGGATGTTCAACTGAATAAAAATATACTATTCTGTAGATGCACGGGACAAGGCCTTGTCCTCCACTATGTAACAATTTATTTACCAATATCGATAAAGTTGACTTTCAGAAGTTGTGTATACTTTTAGACTTCCATATTCTATTGAAAAGTGTTACTAAGTTATGTTTGTGTATGTACGAGAAGGTGTCTAATCCGAAATATGTGACATCGGTGCATGTATTTTGTGACTTCAGAAAAAGGTGATATCAATGTAAGTGATTTTTTAATGTATGGGTGATGCTCTGTATTGTCACCTATTGTTACTTTTTTGAGTCTGAAAAATATTAATAGGTGACGTTCATTTCACATAGGTTACATAGTACAAATGTTACCCTTAATGGGTGACATACATTTTTTTGGTGACAAGTAGTCATGTCACCTTTTTACTTAAACATTACATGTTTAAATGTCACCTATACCTCAATTTTTAGTAGTGAATAAAACCACATCATTCTTTATAGCAGGCCACCCGTTTTGAAAAAAAAACAAACTAGAAGAGTTGCTCTTTACGTTGTATAATGTGTTTTCCCTTGTTTCAAAAACAGACTGTTCAAATGGTTGATGTTTGTAGCTAGCAGCCAGATACGATGAAAATGACAGTTGACCTTTCTCATTATCCCAGAAGAAAACGTCAACCGAGGTACTGAGTGACTCAATTGTCCTCACAGCAACCCTGGAGCACCAGCACAAAACAAGTTTGTCTGAGGGTCTAGCACCGACGGATCCCAAGAGAAGAGTTCTTGAACCGTCACGAATGGTACTCAGGGCGAGAAGGTGGACATGTCGGTGCAACCGCATGCCGCCGAGATTTGGATTGGGCGTGGCAGGGAGGCTTCCTGGCGGGCGGGAATGCACTGCAGCCATGGCAACTAGATAGGTTCCAAAGGAATAAGTGTCGATGACGGTTATACGTGCATGCTCACGATACCACTACATGTTGACGAGGTAGGCTTCTATATGGGTTCTTGCTTGCTTGACTTATTACCCGTGTTGGCTGAACGGCAGGTGGGCGGGGACCGGTTCACATCCTTGGTGTCCAGGACAATGTGCCCGCTACATTCCCGCCGGTTCATTTTGTAATGGAACCAACAAGACCAGGGATGAGATGTTATGGGACAGTGGTTGGGACAGAGATTGGATAGAGAGGATTTAGACCCGGCGGGGACGGGTAGAAGGATCTTTCTAGTCCATTCAATTTGCAATTCGGGCAAATACCTTTTTGTTACAATGGTAGGTTCGGAGACGATGGAGGGTAGCCTACAATACAATTGTGTGGGGAATCTATATGTTCCGAAAGCGGACCATGACGCCTGAATCCGTGGAGAAGATGGAAATGGAGGCATCCCGGTCCCCGGAAAACCCATACAAGATCGGTGGAGATGTTGCATGTGTTAAGTTATTGAACGAGAGAATACGACGAGTTCGGCGGAACAACAAGATGAGAAAAAGAAAATAGATTGATTACACAACCAAAACACATGATTTACGTAGTTCGATCGGATGACATACTCTTTGGGAGGAGGTGTAATTTCCACTATATAAGAGAAAAGTTTCAAGGAGGAGCACTCTCGAAAGAAAGAGAGTACACCCTAAGTTTGGCAGCTATTGTCTATGTAAATAGAATACAGAATGAATACAAACTCTAACCAGAACACATATACTTATAGATGTCGAACTGTAATCGGATTCCTATTCGGATTCGGAAAACAAATCGAACCATACCGCGGGGGCTTCACTCGTGCACCCCTTGGCATTGACGGGTTAAGGCCCGCACAATGCTCGCTAATCGGATCGACCAAAATCTATTTAATTTTGAGACCGGATTTACAGTCAAATCAACATATTTAGTCGAGACGAATAACAGGATCAGGTAGAGCCAACTGTAAGAAGCAATCATATTTCAGAACCCCCATGATGCAAGGAAGAGGAACACACCCATGAAATGTATAGTTATCTGAAGAACATGTACACGTTTGCTGTATTAGTCATAAAAAATCAGTCTACTATTTTGGAAGAGGTATGTTTGATGAGCGTACTGTCAGTTTAGTTAATCTTTTAGATTTTTTCGAAGTCATCCCATACATTTTCAAATATGAAAGAAGACGAAGCTCTCATTATCCAATTAATTAACCAGATAAAAGTTCTAAATATTTCTACCTTAATTAGCGTCCAGTAAGGTACGACACATTTCTTCCGTCTTTCAGACGGCCGATACAACAGAAGGAGCACTGTAACCTCACATCAAATTGTTATTGCGCGCACCGTTAATGCTATCAGAAAAGAATACCTAATCTGTAGTTGTCTCTTTAGTAATCCACACCGTATAAAGCAAAATATCTCTTGCATCTTACTTACCATCGCAACAATATTAAAGTCAATAAATTTTTATAGGGAAAACTGTAATCGCACAATATCACGTCTATCATTGTTATCAAATTTTCAATTTGTATGGATCCGTGTGATGTACTTGGATGGTAGATGTACGAGGACATTGATGTATACTAAAAGATAAGAGGGTTCCTATCCTTTTTTTGGATCTTATATGGTGATATAATATAATATTAAGTAACAATGACTTCAAAAGTGACCTGGCCTACGCAATAGATTCGTGTGATGTACTTGGATAGTAGATGTACGACATTGATGTGCGAATCCGCTATTATTAACCGATTGGTAAGGTGTGGTTACATGAGACCAGCCAATGCTGAAGAGCTTTCGGGCTGATGAGGCCTCAAAGAATGAAATAACTGAGTGCGTGTTATATGAGGTATGTCCAGATGCAACATTCATATAATGCGTGCAGGTCGTGGATGTTCTTTATGTAGCGTAACATCCACCAGGCAACGGATAGATTGACAACGTTTGACACAAAATTTCAAGCGAGCTGCTTTATGGATCAGTGTGGTAAAATCTTCATATAGTGGCCTAGCTTGAGGTCAGATAGGAAGCCCATCTTGTGTGCAATTGATACATTCACGGATCTTGAAGTAGAAAGCGGCTATGAGCCTCTTGACTTCATATATATATATATATATATATATATATATATATATATATATATATATATATATATATATATATATATATATATATATATATATATATATATAGAGAGAGAGAGAGAGAGAGAGAGAGAGAGAGAGAGTTTATATTCGTTGCCCGCGCGGGTACTGTATCGTTTGCTACCCGTGAAAGAAACACGGTGGTATCACCCATAATTTCTGAAAAAAGGTCGTGCACCTAACCCGTCTGCCTTTGATGCTTCGGCTCCTCCGCCTCAACACCGAAACAGATTCTCCTTCCGCTCCAGGTCCAAAATTTGTCGGCGATGGTCGTCCGTGATCCATGTGGTAGACGCCGCAGCGGATACAAACAAAGGAATCGGCGCTATAAATCGTACTCCTCCATCCTAGATTCCAGGGGGAGGAAAGGAGAAAGGAGGACCACCGCCACCAGCAGGCAGCAGCACAGCCGCCCAACCAACAAGCAGATCATGCCGGAGCCAGAGACAGAATTTATTAACCGCGAGAGCTCTGCCAACTCCGATCCAGATCACTGATCAAAGCCTAAATGAATCGACGGGGAAGATCGATGAGGGCCATGATCATCGTCACCCGTGACCACTCACCGCCGCCGCTCCAGAAATTAACCAGAATCAGAAATAGTTGTGCGGTGGGGCGCACCCGTCGACCTTACCTCGAGCTTCACATTGCTGCGATCTCTTTCGACAAACTCTTGTTTACTCAAATACCAGATAAGGCCCGTGAAGTGGCCTTCCCTCTCTTTCCCTCTACTTTGCTTTGCCATAGGTTCTAGCTTGCCCTTTCTCTTTTGCTCCGATATCTCCTCTTTCCTAATCCACTCTTATCTTTCCCATATTCACAGGAGGAGGTGGCTGCTAGTGGTAATGATCGAGGTTAGGTTGCCTGGGTACCTCCGGCGGCGTGCCACACCTAATCAACGCCTAATTCACTCCGTCAAAGAAAGGATGTTGCTTGATCTCCGTGGCACCCCTCTTCACTCCCAACCTATGTTGTAGCTCTTTCGCAAGCAACCCCCTGATCAAGTCCCTCCTAGCATAGCTCGTCGTTGGCGAATCTGGGAACCTGAGCTGCTGCCCAAAAGCGTTCAACTGGAGTGTGTTCAAGGATTTTCTTGCATTCACAACGTTGGCAATTGTGTCTGTCATCATGTGTTACATGTCTTGATCGTCTTTCTTGTCTTAATAGCCACTGACTTAATTTTTGGGCATCTATGGAATTCAGACTGTCTGTTAATACCTACTGTCTTTTTTAGTAATAAGCAAGTGGATAGTCATATTGTAATAAGCAAGTGTCACATGTGATATAGATAGTCACATTGTAATAGGCAAGAGCCAACTGTAATGTAGGTGACCGGTTTGTAATATGGATACTCATATTGTAATAAGCAAGTATCATATGTAATATAGACAGTCACATTGTAATAGACAAGAGCCAACTGTAATGTAGGTGACAGTTTTGTAATATGGATACTCATATTGTAATAAGCAAGTGTCATCTGTAATATGGATAGTCACATTGTACTAGGCAAGAACCAACAGTAATGTAGGTGACATATTATAATATGGATAGTCATATTGTAATAAGAAAGTGTCATTTGTAATATGGACAGTCGCATTGTAATAGGCAAGAGCCAACTGTAATGTAGGTGACACTTTTTTAATATGGATAGCAGTTAGAGTAACTATGAAAACAATATGTCTCCTGTTGTAGTTTCAGATTACTGGACCAAGCTACTACTTGTAAAGGTGAAGATGGGCCTCATGGTCGCTGCCATCTTGCTGGATTCATGGTGGGGCAGTTCACGTATATTGTTGTTGAGGCATGCCTTGGTTTGGAAAGCGTTCAACTGGAGTGTGTTCAAGGAATTTCATGCATTCACAACACTGGCAATTGTGTCTGTCATCATGTGTTACATGTCTTGATCTTCTTTCTTGACTTAATAGCCACTGACTTAATATTTGGGCATCTATGGAATTTAGACTGTCTTCTAATACCTACTATCTTTTTTAGTAATAAGCAAGTGGATAGTCATATTGTAATAAGAAAGTATCATATGTAATATGGATAGTCACATTGTAATAGGCAAGAGCCAACCGTAATGTAGGTGACCGGTTTGTAATATGGATACTCATATTGTAATAAGCAAGTATCATATGTAATATAGACAGTCACATTGTAATAGACAAGAGCCAACTGTAATGTAGGTGACATTTTTGTAATATGGATACTCATATCGTAACAAGCAAGTGTCATCTGTAATATGGATAGTCACATTGTACTAGGAAAGAACCAACAGTAATGTAGGTGACAGATTGTAATATGGATAGTCATATTGTAATAAGAAAGTGTCATCTGTAATATGGACAGTCACATTGTAATAGGCAAGAGCCAACTGTAATGCAGGTGACAATTTTGTAATATGGATAGTCATGTTGTATTAAGCAAGTGTCATATGCCATATGGACAGTCACATTGTAATAGGCAAGAGCCAACCATAATGTAGGAGACAGATTTGCAATATAGATACTCATACTGTAATAAGCAAGTGCCATCTGGAATATGGACAGTAATAGGCAAGAGTCAACCGTAATGTAGGTACCAGTTTGCAATATGGATAGTGATTTCTCTATGTACATTAAAAATATCCACCTTCCTTATAATTTGTTCCTAAAATATGGATAGTCATTGTAATATGTCTATCTGGTTCCTCTATGTTGCCAACAAGCTTGTAGCCGGACCAATTGCCCAGTGCCAAATAGCATCGCTCTGGCGGTACCATAGGTCTCTACCGCGTCGTCCTCCTCTGACAGCCTGTTAGACATATGCTAGAAGTAATAAAATATATGAACCATTACAATAACAAGTTTAGCACGTCTCAACCACGGAAGATACTACTTGACCGACTCATCTGGTATGGTAGCAGTACAATCCGGAGTGGAGGTGAGGCATGCTGGAAGATGGACATTGTTAGCATATCTCATAGGAACAATTGTGCTTTCTCTTCACTGATGTCTAATATTTACTCCTCCAATTCATCATTACTAATAATAGTAAAACAATTTCATTCTTTAAACCTACTCTCTGTAGCATTCCCTCGAATGATGTTAAAGTAGTCTCTGTATTCTTTAGAAGGGAAACAAAATAGAAGAATAAAGATGTGATCTGGTTGTGGGGGACGTCAATCAATTACAAGAACTAGTTTACATTCCCCGTACTAGCTAGTTGTACAGTTGATCGGCTTGTTTGTAAAATACACAGAATACCGGATTAGAAATATACAATGACAACTGTAAGAAGTCGCATCCCCAAAATCTATTGAGTGTTTGGGTCTAGTTTGTCAACTAAACGCCAAATAGAATGAATAAATGCCCATGAATCTAATTTCTTTGCAAAATGTCAATCATGCATTGATAATTCACATCGAATTTGTCAATCACACAATACATATATTCACTCCTATTTGACAAAACACCAAACACCTTATCGGCACATTTATAAGATCTGAAGATGAATGTACAGAAATACATAAAAATTGGGCAAATGAGTATGCTTGAACCAGACAAGACATGTTACTTATTTATAATATGTACATCCAGCAATCATCCTTCGAGACGAGACTAAGGGTGGATATTCTTTGACTTTTGTGTGATTCAGTACGTACATCGGACACCTCCGTCTCTCTCTCTCTTTGTCTCCCACTCCGTCAAGCATCTCTCTCTCTGTCTGTCGGCGCATCCATCTCTTGCGCCGTCCATAGCCCCCCAAGAGTAATGGAGGCGGACGGCCGAGGAAGAGGCGTACATCAGTGCGGTCAGGAGGAGAAGATACATTTCCCTCCACAACACCGGAAGCAACATCCGTACCTGCGACCCACTTGTGGAAGAAAAAGTGAAAGGAAGATCCTTTCTTTGGCATGTCTTGCCGTCCTTTCCGTCTTCTCGACCACCACAACCAGCATTGCCTCCGTCGTCGACGTCTCCACCATTACCATCGTCGGCCCCGCCCGTGCCTCCTCCGGCTTTGACTACTTCTTCTGGGATAGAGGACATCGAAGTGACGATGGTAGAGAGCCACGCCAACTTGAAGGTTCTGTCCCGGCGGTGGCCAAGGCAGCTTCTCCGCATGCTCGTCGACCTGCAAGGGCTCCGCCTCATGTCGCTTCACCTCAACGTCACCACACTCTACCATGGGCCAATGACGCCTCCGGCTTTGACTACGGCGACGCCCTCACGAAGAGCCTACTTTACTTTGAGGGCCAGTGGTCCGGCCGACTCCCGCACGACCACTGCGTTAAGTGGCGGGGACACTCGGGGCTGTTTGAGTTAATTTACAAAAGGTGCCACCGTATTTTCAATGCATGGGTAGCCAAATGAAAATACCCGTGTGGGCATCTAATGAATTGCCATATATATATATATATATATATATATATATATATATATATATATATATATATATATATATATATATATTCTCACCAATCGAAAGCAACATTTTTGCTTGAGCTTTTGTTGACTTCTGTTAATAGCATGACTATTAGGCAACACTCCTTCTAAACAGAAGTCATCACTTTCTTCGCCATGGCTCTTCCATGTACATTTTTACTTGAGATTTTTTTGCTATCTGCTACAACAAGTAAATGCTTGAATAAATTCTATATTTGTCGTCTTTTGCAACTCATACACTTATTAGTAAATGCTTCAGCTATACTTTTTTAACCAAAAAATATGCTTCAACCATGGATTTTTTTTGAATATGTAAAATAATTTTTTTTCCTTACATATGTTTAACTCTTATTAATGTCGTTTGTGCTCCTTACAAAAAACCAAGGCTCCTCAATATATTTTTGCAAATAAATAGTGAATAAAGTTAATAGAAGTAACCTACTTTAACTTTTTCCCTTATCAGTTATCGTGTGTCGGCCATAGAATAAGATATAACACTTTTCATTTATCATCAATGAACATAAATTTCTCTTTATAGCATTACTACTAAAACACACACGTGCCATGCACGTGACCATTGAAATTGTTAAATTCTTATTAAGTTACCAACTAATAAACATAATTTAAAATGTGAAGATAAATGTTATGTATAGATAGTTATAGTTCTCTGTCTATATAATATTCTTGTGACAACAACACTTCATATCAAAAACATATTAATTTGTAAATATATTTTTCAAGAAATCAATTGTATGATGTAATTTAAAACTTTCAAAGCATATATCATAGACACACATAATTAACTTTTTTTAGAGTATTAATTTTAGATAAATTGATATTTTATTATTATCAGGGCATTTGTATATGTAGAATAATGTTTAAAGGAAGAACATTATATGTGTTTAATTTGTGTTAGATATTTTTAAGATATATTATATACATGTTTGCATGTGGAATATAATATTAAAAGTAGATATTTGGTATATCCAATAAATATTACTACTTCTAAATACATGTAAATTGAAATGTAATGAATATATATAATAACTCTATAAATTTTAGGAAAATATCATGAATCGTAGAATATTCTCTATAAAATCAGTTGTTGTAAAAATGTATATTAAGTATTTAAATATTTGTATAATAGAACATATTAATGTACTTTGAACTATTACACCAGTTGAAAATAGTGAGCTTTTCTCATCATCTAATAGGAAAATTTAATTTCAAACAATGTTCATTATATGCGAGGTATATGTATTAGGTTACATTTAAGATCTTCTTACTTCTATTTCCCATATTGTCTAGATATAAAACATGCACCATTCATTAATTTCATAATTACTTCTAGAGATATTTAGCACTTATCATACATTACATATACATGTATGCTAGTAGCTCATCCACAAATTGTTATGATAACGCCTCATGATTTTGAGCACTATTTGGTTTGAGCTCCATTGACAATAAGAAATGTATGTCACATATGCTATTTTAGTATCACCTCAACACTATTAAACATCACAATATGCATACATTTTGATATCATTTGTGATTCCATGTAATACCTTTGAAGTTCAATATAGCCAAAACAAATTCAAATGCTAGTCGAGTTCCATAATAAGTAATAGACTAAGCCTATCTTAGAAACATATTTCTAACTTACGATTGTTTTAAGAATAAAAGTCATTAAATGACAACTATAAGGTTGAAATGAGGGCCAAGGTTTAATACTCATGATAGATCCTCACAATTGAAATGTGAAAGCTACATGAGTTGAATGCCCAAGTTCCACTTGGTGGATTATCATGAGAATGAAAATTTTGTATGTATGCAACATCATAATCATTTTTTAAAAAAACTTTTGATTTTTAATATCCCCTTCTTTGTAATTCATAGACCTTGACTGTTGGTATTTATGCTCAGAGAGCCAATCATGTGATGATTGTAATGGATAACTTGTAAAAATAATTTGATTATTAATAAAAGGAAAGCTTTCAATTTATTCTATTTAATTCAGTTATGAGATAATGATGTAACACTATAAGTGACTAGAGAGTAATATTACTCAATGTGTATGTCTTCAAGTATTGGCCTTGATGTATCTAATCGGTTGTTATTGTGGAAGGCTGATAGAAAATAATAACACAAAAGATCAGAGTGTGGGTTGGTTGATGACAGAATCTCATTAGTCATGATATGGCAATATCAAACCAATCACACATCCTCATATTGGAGAATAGTGTATCAGACAGACCCACAGTGAGACTGACACATGGAATCCATTTTCATAGAAGTCATAGTCAGCTCTCACAGGGGTGGTGGCGGTTGTGGTTCTTAGACCTGAAATCACTACACTCATCACATGTTGTTCGGTACACTTTGACATCATCAAACGCAACCCTAAAACATGGATTGTTATAATGATAATGATAGGGTGACTTTGACACATATGGATAGGTTGTGAGTGATAGAAATAGGATGTGTCCCTCCTATTAGAGTATGATGTCCTAGGCCTCTTGATTAGCAAGAGTGATAAATGCATGGCCATACACATGTGAGTCAATATGTCATATTGAGCTTACATATATCTCAGACAGCCTACTCTGGTTCAAGAAACAAGATTGGATGATAATGAGGGTGATTATTCCATGCCTCCAGTTCAATCTGGACATCAATGATAAAGGAACTATACAAGCACTGCAACACCATACACAGATTATAGGTTGAAGTTGTTCACCAACTTTCCATTTACTTGGGTAGCATTGATGTGTGACTAGGCACCACTCATTGCTTGTGATGTCATAAGTTGTTATGGACATTCACTACCAATGTAATATGAGACCTAAAGGGTCACACACATAGGTCTTGACCTAGAAGAGGAGTTTAATCTTGAATGATAATTGAATTAAGTACTAAACTGTTTAGACACATGATTCACACAATGTATAGGTTGATTGCAATGTCAAATGCCCATCTCAAGTGTTGAGACATCCGTCTGGAGTGCCAAATGATCGTCTCGTGTGTTGAGACAGGTGTTTGCAAAGTCATGCCTGATTTGAGTTGAAATTGGCTAAAGCATGAACTGACCAAACTGACCAGATCGACACAGGTCACCAGACGACCATCTGGGTGACTAAGACGGTCGTCTTTCATGGGCGAGATGGCCCAATTTGGTTGAGGGAAGGTTCTAGATATTTCCAAGTTTGTTTCAGTTTCACATCACTAGTTGTGCAAAGAAATTAATATGTGATATTAATTGGAATCAAAATTACCAATTTTATATGTGATCGGGAAAGTGCAAAACAGTTGTCTCGTAGTATGAGATGACCATATCGCATGCCAGACGACCATCTAGTATGCCAAACGGCAGTTTGATGGTTTCAGGTTATGAAGTTTCATGATATTCTGGCCCCTTTCACTCCCGCATCGACTGGGAACCTGGACCCAAACCCGGCCTATAAATAAATGGGTACTAAGGGCTTCTCAGAGCACAACATAGACAATTGAGAAATAGTTGCTCTAATAAACGTTGTTCTCTCTAGTTTGAGTAACAATTAGAGCCCAGGAAAATCCTATCCAACCAAGGAGAGATATCCAAGGGAGAGAGAAACTATGATCATAGTTGTTGGAGAGAAAGTTGGTGACTAGTACACCAATGGTAGGGACAACTCCTTCCTGTCCATTCTGGAAGGATGACAGGAGTTCTAGGTAGTTTGTGTGGGCTTCTGAAGAAGCGGGAGGTCGTTGTCTGCCGCTAGGAGGACAACATCAACCATTAGTCTGTGATAAGAGGAGTTACTGAAGAAGATGAGGTTCGTGGCTAAAATCTATGGTGGGGACCAGGAGGTGCATCTGTCTTACAAGTCCCGCAACAACTAGGATTTAGAGTTGCGCATCTACAATGACAAGGATTGTCGTTGGACTTGAGTCAGGACCAGGTGCATCCTCAAAACTATAACGACTCTGACTTGGGTTTTGGGATAACCCTATTTGTTTGGCTAAAATAAGTTGTTTATAACTTAAATATAACCCTTTGAGGTGTTTTACTAACATGTGACATGCCTATGTTTCAAATTTGATCCTATTTGAATGATGTTTGAGCAATGTTTGCTTGTTTTGGACCAAAATGCAATTTACACAAGATAAGGGGTTATCTTGCAATATGTCACATGTTGAGTGTGACCTTAGTGCTTTAGTAACATAAGGGAGAGAATTATTCTAAGGGGCATCTCGTGAAGAGATTAAGTTTTCAATTTGAGATGGTTTGGAAGCTGATTGTGCCTTGTGTACTAGTTTTGGTGCAAATTACAATTTACCCAAAGTAGAGGGTTAACATGCAATTTACCACCTCTAGAGTATTTCTCCTCTTGTTTGACATAATCTAAAATATAGAAACAGAGGTGGGCTCCTAGTTTGGATCTCGATCAAGAGATGATATCCTCAATAGTGATAAGGTTTTATGGATGATGTGTGTTTTGACCTTGGAATATAGAGTATCGGTTTGGTATGGTGTTGTGTATCGGTTTGGAGAAGTGGTGCCCTTGGTAAGAGGCTAAGAGATGAGACTCTACCTAGAGTATATCACCATATCTTACATGTTAAGCTAAAGTGGTTGCATGTGGCCTTTGCACATGGACAAGCTTCACCTAGACTCTTAAGGTGATGGCACGTCTCTTTTAATCTCTTTTTCTTCCCTCAAGTATATAACCCCTCCCTCTTCACAAAAGTGAACCTTTTTCATCCATTCATGTTCTTATCTTTTTGGTGGAAAATCTTGGAAGCTTAAGGAGCTAGAGGAAGTCCCCATGGAGCTTAGGAGGTCGAGTTCCTTGCTCATAGTGATTCCTTGTTTAACTTCCATTTTGGTGAGTTATGTTTCTTGGTGAAAATTTGTTTGAGATATTTTCTTCATCTTCTTATTCTTTTCTCGGACATGAATCATACCTTGGATGAAGGTTGATTAGGTATTGGTTCTCTCTTTACTTCTTTCCTCCTTGAACTATCATAACCTTGGCATCTTCTTCTTCTTTCATGGAGATAATGTTGAGGTCGAGTTTGGTACTCTTGATGGATCATTTCAAACTTTGAGAAAACTTGTGCATTAGATATTTGACCATGGATCTTGAACCCTTGGTGGAGATCTTTTAGAGGTAGGTTATATAAGTCTTACCCTTCTTTATTATTTTCACTCTTTAATGTGCTCATATTGATCCTCATCTCTAAATCATTTATCTCATACATGCTAGTATTTAACGATGGTCTTGAGAATCGATTTAGTGAAGGAATCTCATTTAATTTGTTGTCCATATCTTGCACTTTCTTGCCATGAAAATAGTTGAACTAGTGGCTGATATCCTAAGGTTGAAGATGACAAGTCGACACACACACTAGGTTGTGAGTAGTCGACATGCCTTGTGGTGCTTAAACTGACATTCTTAGTCATCACTTAAACTGACACACATTGGGCATGTTAACCCTTCATACCTTTCTTGTAAGTAGTAGACACATCATGTAATAAGTCGACACACATGGAAGTATCAAACCGATATGCTTTGATGAGGCTAACATGACATGCTGATATGAAGTGCTTAAACCGTTACTCTATATTGTGAACTAACCCGCCATCTTAGGTCAAGTACCAAGTCGACATACCAAGGGATGACAAAATTATATACCTTGTTGATGCTTAGCCTAACACACCTTGAGAATGCTAAATCTTCACTCTATGTTTATGGGTAGTCAACACACTTTGATAAGGTCAAGCCGACACACCACGTAGGTACTAAATTGAGGTACCCTCCTATAGGAGAGAGGCCTACACACTTTGTGGAGTAAGTGGTTGACACATTTGGATGAGGCTAAGCCGAGATACTATCTTGTTGAGTGAGAGTTCGACACACTTGAAGTGCTAAACCGATACCTCATGTTGGGAGATGAAACTGATATCTCATGATGAAGGTGAAACCAGTATCTTAGGATAAAGGTGAAGTCTATATCTTAGGCTATAGAACAAGATACCATGTAATTGATTAGTTAGCACATGTGTGATGAAGGGTCGTTACACCTATACTCTTGAATGCTGATATAATCAATACATAGTGTAATGATCTATCTAAGATGATTTAACTATGAATGGTCAATTCTTAACTATGATGCTTAATCCTAGAACTCTCCAAACATGTGGGAAGTAATGGAAGTAGGGTTTAGTGGTGAAGTAATCACCCTAATCTTGAGATAATATGACCTATGTGCTCAAGAGATTGTAATTCATGACATGTATCTTCTCTAATTCCTTTCCATATGATTCATAACTTGATGGTGAAGATTAATGTTGCAACCATGTGAGTACCGGAGTGAACCTTATAAAGTGCATATGATGATTATAAGCTTTATTGAAATAAAAGGGGTGTTAGAAATTGTTTAGGAATCATATGAATAAGTTAATGAGCTAATAAATGCCTTGTGTATAGTTTGAAGTAGAATCCTCTAGATATGTAATCTAAGGATTTGCATCCCTTAGTAATATGATATGGTTAATGACTTGTGAGAGGACATAACATATGGATCACTTGATGATGAGACATCATGTGGCTGCATGGTCAATATGTTTATATAATGCATGGTTGTAACACATATATAACCTAATAAGATATGCATAACCTAATAAGATAATACACATATACATGTATGTAATGGTGATACCTAGTAATGTTGTTCAATCCTAGATCAATTTGAAGAAAGTGGGAAATGGTGTATTTAGGGTTTGGTGATAATAATTATGAGGTAAAACTCTAATTTGGTTATGTGTAAAGAACACTGACCCTAATCCCATGGTAGGTTACTTTTACTGAGTATGCATGATTAAAAGCATGAGATTGTTCTCTCTCTCTTTTATTCACATAACTTTAATCTTACAGATTAATGGAATGTTATAACTTGTGAGTGCTATGAAGATGATTAACTAAAACTAAGTGATGGCTATGAGCCTTGACAAGGGAACACAGGAAGTATGAATATGTGAATGTGTAGACTTGGTTATTTTAAATAGTGCATAGCCTTATACACTCCAAACTTGTGGAAGGTAGTGAAAATAGAAGATTGGAAAATAAATGATGCTTGGGAATCCTATGTGGTTAAGCCTAAAACCTAACCTTAATTGAGGGAACATATGATGCATGGCGTTCTTTATCCAAGAGTATTTAATGTATTGAGACATATTCTCCCTCTATTTGTATAATGTTAACCTTGTAGGTGAGATGGATGTCATAGTTAATGATCGCAATGGTGTATATGTGATGTGGCACAAGTGATGCTTAGCATGATTAATGCTTATACGCTCAATAAGGCATGATGAGATAACAATCAATCACAAGAATGATGTGATGTGTCTTATGACCTGGTAGATTATTAGTGCCTAGTTGAGGTGATATCCTCCAGTACTAAAATGAGGGATCAATATCCCATGATAATGTGTTGATGGTGATAGCCTTGTGAATGACAGTGATGGAATGTTATAAGCTGATTGAGATCAATTTCTAGTTTAAACAATTATATCTTTAGTTGTAATATTATTCCCTCTCTTTTGAAGAATTTGTCTATGGTTAGTACGTTATAACTTGACTGATGCTAAAAGACATCTTATTTGGTATAGTTAATTAAGTGGAACCTAATCATGTAGTTTCCCTGTGCCATAGATCCATATCTAGTGTCAGAATTTGGTGGGTGGTGAAATGAGTAACTCCTATAGGAAACTTGGAGCGCATAATGTTGAGTATGTGGGGATAGATTGGTACCTTAATATCAAGCAATTGAGGATGGTTGTGGTCATGGCTCGGATATTGTGACAATGTGATGAGTGAAAAGAAACAATATAACTATAGGATGCATGTTATGGAATGACCGTGCATGATCTGTTCTCTAGCACCATGACTTGTGCTAAGGTGGGCAGGTTGTTTTCAGTTGACTATATGTCACTGTTGGCAGTTGACTGATATGTCTCTGCATTGTCTCTCGTACTAACCAGGAGTTGGTGGTCAGATTATGGAGCTTGGCTCTTCCATAGATGTTGTATGTCACTGATTTTGACTTAGCAGTGGTTAGTTGGATTTGGGTGGTACGACTCAAATTCTCAGGGCATAATAAACTCATAAACATGCATGTAGCATATTCATTTATAATCATATATTAGAACATTGGTTGAAGCCTTGCCTTGCTTTTATATTATTTAGTTTATAAAAGTTATACATGTTCTTCTTATTCCTTCTCAAACATAAAGATAATTTAGTGTGTAGTGTAGATGCCTAAACTGCTTAAGCAAGTGATAGTTTCCTTGCATAAAAGAATTTGTTGAACCTACTCATCTGTTAATCATATTCCTTTCTGCTTAGTTATCTGTGATAATAATAGAGTTGGTGGAGAGTTATATCTCTTGCTGGGACTTTTGTCTCACCCCATTGGTTAAATATCTTTTAGGTGGACATGCATGCCAAACTAAAGATCAGATAGCCGAGGATATAATATGAAGAGGAACTACACCTGATGGATCATGGTATATGGATAATGTTTAGTAATAGAGTCCTATGTGTTGTCCCTATACACTCAGGTCCTTGAGAGTGTTCTCGATGTGTTTTGATGACATGATGATTGATATGTGGTTTTTGGCTTGTGTGCCTTTGGTGGTATGTACATACATGTGGAAGTGTTATCCTATGCAATAGGTTGATTGAAAAAATAATGATGTATCTCTGTTATCACTGCATCTGAGCTTAATTGGTAAACTAGGGTTTACCTGGAAGATTATATGCTTAATTGGATTATCAATGATTAAATATAATTAATGATGATAATTCAATTATGATGTTTTAAACATAATAAGAACATTAAGTGTTCTATTGTTTGAGAAATTAGGGTTTGAGAAATATAAACCCTAGTTGGCTAAAATTAGGGTTTTGATGGTACATGAGTATGGAATTTGATCAGGATAGCAGTGTGGTAAATGATTTTTCATATTTTCTACAAATTTTGTATTTAATTGAATTTTGGATATGATATTTATATCTCAATCATTCATATTAGAGAAACTTTTTAGAATATTTTAGTGTTCTTTGAATGTGTTTCTCAGTCAAACTATACTTTGACCAAAATGCTGACAGAGTGCTTTTTAGTAGTATAGTGTTTTATTTTTACTTATTTATTGGTAACTCCAAATGATCTAGAATTTTAACTGGATATTTGAAACTCAATCTTAAACAACATGTAAAATTTCATAGTTTTTAGATGCGTTTAAACCTTATCAGTAGATGAATTATAGTAACTGACATTTCTGTAGAATTTTGGATAGCAGTGAACTATTATATTTTTATTTATTTAATGGAAGCTTGGAATGATCTCAAATTTTAATTAAATCTTTGTAACTAAGTTATACACACCATGATAAATTATAATAATTTTTGGAGAAGGTTTGAACTATGAAATACACGAATTCACAGAAACCTTTTTATGATAGAAAAATCTACTGAAATAAGAAAAAGTTTAGTGAGGGATCAATGTGCAATTAACCCAAGCAGCTCAATTTCTCTATATGGTCAACCTAACACAAAAGAGCTCTCATAATTCGTAATTCAATCCAGAGAAATGAAATCCTAGAGAGAGAGAGATAGTTAGGGCTTGAGAGGAGAAATTGATGGAGATGCTGACCTAGGGTTTTGCGGTCCGAGGAATGATGAAATCATGTAAGTTTAGCTTCTTTGGATATAGTTTCATGGTGAATATTCTCTCACATGTAAAAATTCCATCCCTCCTCTGATTTTATCCAAAATGGTATCAAAACTTCCCCTTTTCTCACTCTTTCTTCATAATCCCTCATTTTTAGGGTTTCCGTGTTGAAAGGAAGAAGAATTGGGTGAATTTCTAGGGATTTGATATGGATTCGAGATTTTCAGACATGGGATATGTTTTTAAGGTGTTTTTACACCTTATGGTGAGTGGGAACTTCCTTTAAATAGTATATTGCACGAAAACTAGTTAAATCAACCATAATCTTTAATTGCTTAGTATGTGACTACAAACCCTGAATTGTCTATTTGTTCTAAGTTGTTGCAAAATGATATGAAATGGATTCTTCCTTTGTTTGAATAAATTTCAGATGATAAAATCATATTAGAAATGTATACAATGCATTCTAATGAGAATTCCCTAAGTATTCACAGAGGTTATAAAAGTAAATTGAAATATAGGAAATTTGTCTATGACCGAAATTTGCTGTATAAGTAAATAGAGAAAGTTGCTTATCTAGATCCCCTTGGTTTTGAATGATTGTTTATCTAAATTCATAGTACATATATGTCAGATACTATCTTGGATTTCATTTAAAGTGAGTAGTGTTTGTTTGGTATCTCAGTGAAGAGGGTGAAACCCTAGATGTGAGGAAAGTTGGATATTTGCGAATAGATATCGTGAAATCCATTTGAAGGGATTTTCTTCACATGATAGACTTTATTTATTCAATGTTATTATTGATGCATTATATCCCAGTGAATGGCATGGAAACCCAAATTCACCTCAGTTCCAAGGTTTCATACATATATTGATTTTATATGATTTGTTGATAGTAGTCTTTATTCAGTGAATGTTTATGTCGCATGAAATCTTTATAGGAGCAATGGGAATAAGTTGTTGCCTAGTGAGAGGTGACAAGATGAGTGATGGCCTTGTGAGCCATGAGAATACTTGTACAACTAGTGAAATGAATACCTTGGTCTAAGGACCTAGAGGTAATGGTTACCTGTTATAGAGGTAACAATGCTATGTGATGATCTAAGGGCTTGAATACCCAGATCTAGTAATTATGATAATGATGTGAAGGGATGAGAATTCCAAGTATTGTGATAAGGGATTGAGATCCCAGGTATCATGTGTTGTAAAGATTTGAAAAGTACATGATAGATGTATTACACCTTTCTTGGTAGCATTTGTTGTGATTAAATGAAACCCTGAGGGTGGGATGTTCAATGAATTAAGTATTGTGATATCAATGTTCTTAGTTATTATTAATAATTCTTGTCATGATAAGTAATTAACTCTTATCAGTGTTATAAGATGATGAATTACATGATTCTAGTGTGTATAAGCCAAGTGGACATGTAATCTGTTTATTTAAGAATTTTAGTCAGCCTGCATGTATAGTATGTTGATTACTCAGTATATTACAATGTTTTGAATATACTCCTCTGCCAAGTTTAGAATGATATACATGTTTTATTATAACTTCAAATAAGTAGACGCAACACCATAGAGATACCAGAGTCAAGTATAAGTAAGATAAGGGTACAATGTAGAAAAGAGCTTTCTAGGAATAATAAACTAATAGACGTAGGAGCCCTGAACACTGCAGAACCCCTATCTAAGGTCTGCGCCTTAGGGGTGAAATGACCTAACCCTGGTAACGTCCACTATACGGGGGTCAGAATGTGCTATTAGGTGGCACAGGGGATGAAGCCCTAGTGGAAGTCTCCTTAAATTATAGTTTGCAGTGTCCAACATCAACCAGAAGTCCTAGTGGCACTAGAGTACAGAAAAGCCAAGAGGTGGCTTGACTCTACGCCGGTGTGCTCAGGTTAGAGGCGGAGTCCAGTTTAGGCCAGAGAGCTATTTCCCAATTGCAGACCAGGAGAGTAGTCAGACTTAGCATTTCCCAAGTGTGTCCGCTAATTCTTGTACGGTGTGATAGTAGTACACTACGAGTCTTCATATGTAGAGTACACTGCATATGATCAGGGCATAATAAAATGAATGAGAGGTCAAATAAGTGTGTACAGTTATTCAGTTATTCTTTGTATGTTTCTAAATTATTAGTTCTCTTTATGATCAATCAAGCATTTCATATATTGATCCACTCTTATAGATATCTAGAGTATCCTACCATATTTATGATTATCAATTATTAGACTCTTTAAAGCTTACTACTGTTATAATTGATATCAATTTCTCAAAAGTATATCTGTAATTATATCAGTGCTTTAGACTGTTTCTTTGAAGTACTCATTCACTGAGCGAGTAGGCTCACCCCTCTACTCAAATTTTTTAGGGAAATCACATGGACTTGAAGAAGAAATCATTGCATTAGAGTAGATCTGCCATAAGAGTTGTCTGAGTATAGTTAAGTTCAGTCGGTCCCTGTCACTGTAGGTCCTTGTATAGATGTGAGAGAGTTGTAAATGATGTTTTGTATGTTTGTTTCCTTAATAAGAGAGAATGCAAATGATTGTCATGTCGTATGTACATGGAAGTGTGAGAAACATAATGAATGTATGGATGTGTATCATTAATGCTGAGATTACACTAGAGAAATAAAAGTTTAATTCTCTTGTAAAGTTAGTTTATGTGGTTCAATGCGAGAAAACAAAAAGTTTGAAAAAGAAGAAAAAAATAAGGGTGATATTTGTATTATGTTAAATCCTCAATTTATACCCTAATCTCATGATTAGTGGTAATTGTGATATCGGGGTGTAACAGCTTGGTATCAGAGCTTAGGCTGAGTTGTCAGGGACCATTAAGTTAGTACGTTAGAGTCATAAGTGTGGCAAATAGGAGATGTTATGATGTTAGCTCTGGGGATTTGAGTATTTGGATATCCTGGCCCAATATATGAGTACTTGGATCAACCAGTATCAAGCTACTCTGTCTATTCTTTCATGTATACCCTGGCCATGTATATAGTGGAAGGATGGGCTAGAGAGGAACCCTAGAAATATTAGGGTTAGAAACAAGATAAGTAACATGAATTAAGAGCATAAATATAAAATGACATAGAACTTTCATTTCATATTGTTGTTTTATTTGAGATGAATAGAAAATCTCTTATATGTTTGAATTCAGATATTCAATATTTTGAAATATATATGGGTATTTAAGATTTGTTGTACACTACGCAGTTGTAGAATTCATTGATTACATTCTTTTTATCAAGTAGACTAGAAATGATCTTTGAATGAGCTTTCCTAAGTGGATATTCTTTCCACATGTTTGAAATTAATAGGAGTTAGTTAATCTTAAGCAGCTCTTGGCTTCAGGACTGTAGGTTTGGCCTGGTCCGGCTGGAAGGGTGCGTTACTAGGATCTAATGACTCCTATTGAAAATATAATAAGAGTAGTCTCCGGATAAATTAGACCCACATCATAGTGAGAATGTACATATAGTAAGATGTTGAAACATATGGGAAAGATTAGAATAGCTAAGAATCAGTTGGAACTGATATCTGAGATCCAACTTTGAGGCCTCATATGAGAAACCCTTAATTGGGAATAAAGGAACACGACATAAGGTTCTGATAAAGTTTAATCATTAGTATTATATGAACTCTAAAAGTGATATATGGAGAAGATATGAGAAAAGTATGTAAGGGCCAAGATAGTAAGAATCAATCATGAGGAAAGGATTATATAATTGAGTACAATGTTTTTATGTACTCTAAAGAAAAGGGATAATATAAGAAAGGAGTTAAGTATTCGATAAGTACATAGAAGTGAAGAGTCTTCAGAAGAGTTAAAGTGAAGAGAATAGATGAGCATGTAAATCATAAAACTAGGATAAGAAACTTAGTTGAAATAAAGAGAAATGTTGGAAATAATGAGCTTGATTAAGGAATGAGGGTTATGATATAATTGAGAGCATGGAATGTATACCTGTATTGTGAAGTTAATACATTCATCCTTACTGCCTTTGGATTCTAAGTCTCTATAGAACAACAAACTAATTTCTAAAAGAAGAATAAAAGTGTAGCTAAATAAATGAATAAGTCACACAAAGGTAGACTATATTCAGGAAGGAAAATCTTGATTGAAAGAGAAACTATGTTTCACCCATGCATGAGTTGTTTGATTTATAATGAAGAATATGTAATGTATTAAACATGAGTTGAAACTAGAAGTTAAAGATGCCAATGATCATATTGATTTATAATTTCAACTTCACATTAGTAGAAGGATAAAAAGAAATATATGCAACATGGTATACATGATCATGCACCTAAAAGAAGCAACATGATCATAAGAGAAAACTAGAAGTTAAAGATGACATGTGGAATAGCAGTATATGGTAAGGGGATTATGGAAAGTAAGGAAGGGTTTGAAACATAATGGAGTAATATAGATTATAAAAGCAAGAGGTTGCAAGATTCAAGAAAGTGCTAATTAGTCAAGTATCCTTGTTGATAACTAATTAAACCTACATATGAGAAATGTATTAATGAATGTTTGAAGATAAGAATTCTAAGTCTCAGAATCATCTTCTCTTTCATATCTTCCTTAATTAGAGCAATGTGGAATGAAGTGATAAGAAAATGAATCATATATGATGCATAACCACCATGGTAGAGGCATTTAGTGAATGTAATAATGACACAATATGATGATGAAACCCTAGCAGGGTAAATTGAGAATGTAATCTATCTAAATGGCCAAGTAAGAGAAAGGAAATTCAATTGATAAGACAAGGAAGACTTTAGTAAAACTTGTGAGATCCAAAGTTTGACTTTCAAATTAAGGGGGCAAAGTCACACACAATGACGTCGTGCTACTAATAAGGACCAAACCCTAGAATGTTTAGAGTTGTAGTAGTTCAAGGGTTGTCACTAGTGATTTGACCTTGAATACTAGAATCTCTATAAAACAAGATCATGCGATTTGCACTATGAGAAGTAAACTAGCACTGATAGTAATCCTAGCTAATCTGAAAGGTTGATGAATAATATGAAAATGATTCGGAGCAAAGAGTAAGATATAAATTTGAAATGTAACAAGTGTGTTTTGAACCAAAGGAGAAATACAATATGAGTGAAGTGTGATATGAAATAAATTCTTGCAGTGATAGCAAGAATAATGAACAATCTATTCATACTTTGTATGTTTCAATTTTAGGGATGTTTAATCTACATGATTAAAATGAGAAGGATAAGTAGCAAAAAGTAAGTAGTAATGAATGAGAAGAGAGATAAGAGAAAACACTAGCTTTTAATAATATGTGAATTTGTTTTTAGAAGTATAATTTGTTGAAGGTATATTAAGGGATGTAAATTGGTTCTACGCATGATTTCCGTGTACATGTACAAGCAATATGTTAATTTTAGGTGTCTAATAGTTGTAGTCATTCATACCAGTAATCCATCTTAGTATTGTACAATTGTTGTATGGTGATATGGTTCAAATGATGATAAAACAAATGGAGGGTTACCCTGAATAAGGTAGTCTTACCTATTCACTCATATGAATAGAAGGGATGATAACCATATTTTATTGATATGTAACCCTAATGAGGTATAGCTTGTTATACCTAGCTTTAATATAACTACGTGATGGTAATTGGGTATGAATAGTCCTTGAATGACTAATACAATCATGGAGTACTTTGTTACTATTGTTGAAACCCTAGTATGCTATAACCCGGTGGTTACACCTTGAATTATATGTGGGTTCATACTTGAGAATAATATGGAATGTGATGGTAATGCTTCACCTTATGCATCCATGATGCAATGGGAATGTCATGAGTAGTATTGTACAATTGTTGTTGAATCTAGTCTTCCAACTCATGACTGCTTTGCTATTTGAGTAGCACAATAGTAACATTCAAAATAACAAAGTGAACTCTCTTTTGTGACTTAGAGGTAATACATAACAATAGTACATATTGAGCCGTATGAATTGAGATAGCTAGATAAGATTATCAATGTTGACGTAACACCTCAAGAGTATAAAAAATATTGAAATGGTTGTTTCTCTCTCTATCCTATGATTGATTATGGCATAGAGAATTTGTTTGTTATCATTGAGAACTATTTCAAACATGTGATTTAGTAAAGGAATAAATGACTTAATGTTGAAAACTGCATTCAAGTACAAAATACAAGAAAATAATGACATGTAAGATTTCAGAATCTTAAAATAAACCTTGAATGTACTTTACTTGCATATTTATGTTTTGGAAATGAAACCTTTTTAAGGGGGGGAGAATTGTTATGACTGCATCTGAGCTTAATTGGTATACTAGGGTTTACCTAGATGATTATATGCTTAATTGGATTTATCATTGCTTAAATCTTATTAATGATGATAATTCAATTATGATTTTTTAAACCTAATAATAATGTTAAGTGTTCTATTGTTTGAGAAATTAGGGTTTGAGAAATATAAACCCTAGTTGGCTGAAATTAGGATTTTGATGGTACATGAGTATGGAATTTGATCAGGATAGTAGTGTGGTAAATGGTTTTTCATATTTTCTACAAATTTTTAATTTAAATTGAATTTTGGATATAATATTGATAACTCAATCATTCATATTGTAGAAAAATTTCAGAATATTTGAGTGTTCTTTGAATGTGGTTCTCGGTCGAACCATACTTCGACCAAAATGCTGACAGAGTGTTTTTTCGAAGTGTAGTTTTTTATTTTTAGTTATTTATGGATAACTCCAAATGATATGAAATTTTAACTAGAGATCTAAAAATCAATCATAGAGATTACGTAAAATTTTCATAATTTTTTGATGCATTTATACCTTATCAGTAGATGAATTACAGTAACTAACATTTCTGTAGAATTTTGGATAGTAGTTCACTATTCGATTTATATTTATTTAATGGAAGCTTATAATGATCTAAAAATTAAACTAAAGATTTTAAACTCAATTATAGACAACATTATAAATTATCATAATTTTTGGAGAAGTTTTGATCTCTTAAATACACGAATTCACAGAAACATTTTATGACAGAAAAATCTACTAAAATAAGAAAAAGTTTAGTGAGGGGTCATTGTGCAATTAACCCAAGCAGCTCAATTGCTCTATATGGTCAACCTAACACAAAAGGAGCTTTCATAATTCATGATTCAATCCAGAGAAACAAAAACATAGAGAGTGAGTTATGATTTGAAAGGAGAAATTGATGGAGATGCTGACTTGGGGTTTTGCGGTCTGAGGAATGATGAAATCATGTAAGTTTAGCTTCTTTGGATATAGTTTCATGGTGAATCTTCTCTCACATGTCAAAATTCCATCCCTCCTCTGATTTGATCCAAAATGGTATCGAAACTTCCCATTTTCTCACTCTTTCTTCATAATCCCTCATTTTTAGGGTTTCCGAGTTGAAAGGAAGAAGAATTGGGTGAATTGCTAGGGATTTGATATGGATTTGAGATTTTCAGATATGGGATACATTTTTAAGGTGTTTTCACACCTTAGGGTGAGTGATAACTTCCTTTAAATAGTATATTGCACGAAAATTGGTTAAATCAAGCATAATCTTTAATTGCTTAGTATGCGACTACAAACCCTGAATTGTCTATTTGTTCTAAGTTGTTGCAAAATGATATGAAATGGATTCTTCTTTTGTTTGAATAAATTTTAGATGATAAAATCATATAGAAATGTATACAATGCATTCTAATGAGAATTCCCTATGTATTCGCAGAGGTTATAAGAGTAAACTGAAATATAGGGAATTTGTCTATGACTGAAATTTGATGTATAAGTAAATAGAGAAAGTTGCTTATCTAGATCCCCTTGGTTTTGAATGATTATTTATCTAAATTCATAGTACTTATATGTCAGATACTACCTTGGATTTTGTTTAAAGTGAGTAGTGTTTGTTTGGTATCTCAGTGAAGAGGGTGAAACCCTAGATGCGAGGAAAGCTGGATATTTACGAATAGATATCGTGAAATCCATTTGAAGGGATTTTCTTGACATGATAGACTTTATTTATTTAATGTTATTATTGATGCATGATATCCCAGTGAATGTCATGGAAACCCAAATTCAGCTCAGTTCCAAGGTTTCATACATATATTGATTTTATATGATTTGTTAATAGTAGTCTTTATTCAGTGAATGTTTATGTCACATGAAATCTTTATGGGAGCCATGGGGATAAGTTGTTGCCTAGTGAGAGGTGACAAGATGTGTGATGGCCTTGTGAGCCATGAGAATACTTGTACAACCAGTGAAATGAATACCTTGGTCTAAGGACCTAGAGGTAATGGTTACCTGTTAAAGAGCTAACAATGTTATGTGATGATCTAAGGGTTTGAATACCGAGATCCAGTAATTATGATAATGATGTGAAGGGATGAGAATTCCTAGTAATGTGATAAGGGATTGAGATCCTAGGTATCATGTGTTGTAAAGATTTGAAAAGTATGTGATAGATGTATTACACCTTTCTTTGTAGCATCTGTTGTGATTAAATGAAATCCTAAGGGCAGGGTGTTCAATGAATCAAGTATTGTGATATCAATGTTCTCAGTTATTATTAATAATTCTTGCCATGATAAGTAATTAACTCTTATCAGTGTAATACGATTATAAATTGCATGATTCTAGTGTGTATGTGCCAAGTGGACATGTAATATGTTTATTTAAGAATTTTAGTCAGCCTGCATGTATAGTATGTTGATTACTCAGTATATTACAGTGTTTTGAATATACTGCTCTGCCAAGTTTAGAATGATATACATGTTGTATTATAACTTCAAATAAGTAGACACGACACCATAGAGATACCAGAGTCAAGTATAAGTAAGAGAAGGGTACAATGTGGAAAAGAGCTTTCTAAGAATAATAAAATAATAGACTTAGGAGTCCTGAACACCATAGAACCCCTATGTGAGGTCTGCGCCTTAGGGGTGAAATGACCTAACCCTGGCATCGTCCATTATACGAGGGTCAGAATGTGCTATCAGGTGTCACGGGGGATGAAGCCCTAGTGGAAGTCTCCTTAAATTATAGTTTGTAGTGTCTAACATCTATCAGATGTCCTGGTGGCACTAGAGTACAGAAAAGCCAAGATGTGGCTTGACTCTCCGCCTGTGTGCTTAGGTTAGAGGAGGAGTCCAATTTAGGCCAGAGAGCCATTTCCCTATTGCAGACCAGGAGTGTCGTCAGACTTAGAATTTCCCGGGTGTATCCGCTAAGTCTTGTACGGTGTGATCGTAGGGCACTATGATCTTCATATGTAGAGTACACTTCATATGATCAGGGCATAATAAAATGAATGAGAGGTCAAACAAGTGTGTACAGTTATTCAATTATTCTTTGTATGTTTCTGAATTATTAGTTCTCTTTATGATCAATTAAGCATTTTATATATTGATTCACTCTTATAGATATCTAGAGTATCCTGCCATATTTATTATTGTCAATTATTAGACTCTTTAAAGCTTACTGCTGTTATAATTGATATCAGTTGCTCAAAAGTATATCTGTAATTATATCAGTGCTTTAGACTATTTCTTTGAAGTACTCATTCACTGAGCGAGTAGGCTCACCCCTGTACTCAAAATTTTTAGGGAAATCACATGGACTTAAAGAAGAAATCATTGCATTAGAGTAGATCTGCCATACGAGTTAATTCTGAGTATAATTAAGTTCAGACGGTCCCTGTCACTGTAGGTCCTTGTATAGATGTGAGAGAGTTGTAAATGATGTTTTGTATGTTTGTTTCCTTAATAAGAGAGAATGCAAATGATTGTCATGTCGTATGTACATGGAAGTGTGAGAAACATAATGAATGTATGGATGTGTATCATTAATGCTGAGATTACATTAGAGAAATAAAAGTTTAATCCTCTTGTAAAGTTAGTTTATGTGGTTCAATGCTAGAAAACAAAGAGTTTGAAAACGAGGAAAAAGTTAAGGGTGATCTTTTTATTACGTTAAATCCTCAATTTATACCCTAATCTCATGATTAGTGGTAATTGTTAGATCGGGGTGTAACAATCTCCTTGAATATATGTTATGAAATGCAAGTGTTGACTCTTGTGTAATAAATCTCAGCTCATGGTGCTTGCTGCTAATCAATTTTAATTTCTTGTGATTCTTCACTAATCTACTGATTAGTGGTTGATCATGATTAAGTTTTGAGTAATCTCTCTTTGTGTGGAAAAGGGTGTTACAGAAACCATTCTTTGGCATTAATAAATTATGCAATCTGTTAGTTATGAGGAATATGGTAGATAATTTTTTTTCTTGCGTTGTCTACTCTGTATCCATATTTCCCTACAGTGGCATTAGAGCCAATGTTTATTTACTATATTATGGGATAATATATACGATCTGGTTTTGGTTTTATCATTCTATTTTTGCATGCGATGTGAATAATATCTTATCAAATCCAATAGCACAATGATCCTAAACTAATATATATATATATATATATATATATATATATATGCAATTTACACATGTCACCCTAAAAATGATTTCGATGGTGGATGTGTAGCATTGTTATGGCCAATAACCTATAAATTATATGTATGGTTGTGTGGTTGGTTTATCCATTTATCTCAGTCTACGTACCGAGCCTCTATCTTATCTTCTCAATGTATAGTTAATTCTTTCCTACCATTTCTCCACTAGAATATAACTCGAGGTTTATCAATAATTATGTAAAAGTAGGATACTTTACTTTCCTATTATGACGAAGATGAACATGTCTCAAAGATGAGCCGATCGACTAAAGGACTATGGAGGACTTGGTGGACAAGCTAAATCGATCGACTGGTGGACCCGACCGATCCACTAGAGGAGCCAACAGATGATGGACTAATGCAACCAGACGACCGTGAGATGACCTAACCACCGACCAAGAGGTGAGCCGATCGGTTCATGGGTTGAGCCAATCAACCCAGATTGGCAAGCATGAAACTTCATCATCAACAGGTTTCTACATGTGATGTAGACCTAGACGACGTAATTCCTTGTGGCTCCAAGGTACTACATTAGGCTGGCTATAACCTTTGCTTTCATTTTTTATATGATTTCTTTGTGGGATATAGCATTATATGATACATACTATATATATGGTGACTGGATAAAGTATATGTATTTATACAAATTCCCTCAGATAAAATATCAAGTCTCAGATGCTTTCCAAAATCGGCACACATGAAAAGCTTGATCGACCAAGCCTAGGTTCCACCTTCGTGGGGTGTTTCGTCTATCTTATAGAAGTGTGATGGTAATAATGTAGGTTCTACCTCTGCGGTGTGCATTATTATCGTGTCAGCTTTTGGGTCAGGCTTGACTGGTGATTCTCAGAGTGTCTGGGCCCAGAAGCAAGCAAATGACTATGGCAAGGGGTTGCGCATATGATCTATCCAGAATTGCATATGATGCAATGGACAAGAGTTGCCTACCTTGATGGTTGACTATGTTTGCGGTGTTGATCAGGCCAAAATTGAAATATATTAGAGCTGGTACACTAGAATATTGTATGCTGCAATATTCTAAATTGATATTGAGGGCTATCAATTTCAATAAAATAGTGGGAGTGAAAATAATTAAAGACCTAATTAATAACGTAAAATTTTCAAATCAAATCAAAAAGGGTTTTTGACAAATGCAAATTTTCTCTTGTAGAATCAAATGACGAACAAATCCAATTTGCAATTGGTCTTGAAGAAGGAAAAACTTGATGGGAGAAATTTCTATGACTAGTTTTGGACTTTGAGAAGGGTTCTCAGTGAAGAGTGACATCTCAATGTCCTTGACAAACTAGTGACAGAAATACTTGCTCCTGATGCACCTAGGGCATAAGTGGATGCTTACTGGAAGCATGTCAATGATGCCTTAAAGATAAAGTACCTTATGCTTAGCTACATGAACTATGAGTTGCATGAGCAGTGTGAAGACTTGAGTGTTCTTGAGATGGTAACACATCTTAATAAGGTAACACTTGGTCTTACAAAGCAAGAAATGGATGGTATCCTGAAGGGGCTTCTTGAGTCTAAGCTGACAGAGGAAACCTCAATAGAAGAACATGTGCTCAATATGATTGGACATGTGTATCATCTTGAAGAATTGGGATTCACCTTGAGCCAAGAATTGGCCCTTGATATAATTCTAAAGACTATGCCAGAATCATATAGCCGCTTTATTGCATGGTATCATGTGATTAATACAGCTAGATAGATGTTAGACTGTCTTGCCATATTGTTCACACTAAAGCAAAAACGAAGAAGGACATACCCGTGATGGTGATCAATGAGGCTAAATCCAAGGATCTAAGCAAGACCGAAAAGAGTTATGAGGTCAAGCCTAAATCCACATCTTCAACACTTAAGATAAGGAGAAAGATAAGTACAAGATGATCACATCCTTTGTACTTGGAAGCCATTCAGGAAGAAGAAGATGTTGATGGTGATCTCCACTTTAGGTATATACATTATTGAGAAAAAATCTATCTACTTCATCATCATGCGTACTAGATACCAGTTATAGATATCACATATGTTCTCATATGCCGGATCTGAAAGGAATTAGGCCTTCGGGAGAAGGAGAGGTGGAACTGTGAGTTGCTAATGGTGCAAGAGTTGCAGCCAAAGCAGTTGGAGCCTATAGTATATCTCTGCCCACATGGCTTGTATTAGAGTTAAAGAATTGATATTATGTACCTTCTATAAATAGAAACACCATTTTTGTATCTTGTATGGCTAAGGATGCATTTGAATTCCAAATAAAAAATGGTTGAAGTTCTATTTCAAAAGATGAGATCTTTTAGGATAGTGCCCCTATGTCTCATGGTATTCACTTGTTAGATCTAAAGACAGATGTATATAACATTAATACCACAAGACTAAAACTCAACAACTCAAACAAAACATACCTTTGGCATTTTTGTCTAGGGCACATAAATGAGAATCACATATCTAGACTCCATAAACATGGTTATCTGGACTCCTTTTGATTTCAATTCAATAGAGACATGTGAATCTTGTTTGTTGAGCAAGATGGCTAAGACCCCTTTCACTGGTAACAATGAGAGGGCTAATGATCTATTAGGACTCATACATACTGATGTGTGTGGACCTTTTAGATTATGTTTATTTAATGAAACCTAAGTCAGAAACCTTCATTGATGTGGGTATCAGTACTTCATAACCTTCATTGATGACTTTAGTAGGTATGATTATGTTTATTTAATGAAACCTAAGTCAGAAACTCTTGAAAAGTTCAAGGAGTTTATTAATGAAGCACAAAACCAACTTGGTAAAAGTACTAATGCACTTCATTCTGAACAAGGTGGGGAATACTTAAACCAAGAGTTTGAGAACCTTCTTAGAGCCCATGGGATTGTATCCCAGTGGAATCCTCCTGGAACACCTTAGCATAATGGTGTATCAGAAAGAAGGAATCACACATTACTGGATATGCTGCAATCAATGATGAGTTTAGCTGTTCTTCTGGCTACCTTCTAAGGGTATGCCCTAAAAACTACCAAATTTATACTAAACTGATACCATCTAAATCCATTCAAAAGACTCTATATGAGATATGGAATGGGAAGCATTCCAATACGTCTTTTATGAGGATTTGGGGTTGCGAAGCTTATGTCAAGAAAATATTTCCTAAAAAGCTTGGCCCAAGATCTGATAAATTTTCTTTTGTTGGATATCCTAAAGAATCTAAATGATATTACTTTTATTCCCAATCTGAAAACAAAGTGTTTGTTGCCAGGGATGTTGCATTCCTTGAGATGGACTTCATTTCCAAAGTAATCAATGGGAGAAAAGTGGAACTCGAAGAGGTTCAAGACCAACAAAATAACATTGAACTAATAGATGAACAAGAGGAACAAAGAGAATAACAAGATGTTGTGGAATCTCAAATTCCTCAAGTAACATAGGAACCTCATAGATCTAATAGGACACACCTTGAGCCTAAAATATTTGGATATATTGTAACTAAATAAGGTAGTGAATTGGTCATAGATGATAAGCCAATATCCTATAAAGATGATATTAAGGGATCAAAGTTTTAGAAATGGCTTGAGGATATGAGATCTGAGATGGAATCCATGTATACTAATAAAGTATGCACTTTAATGGATCCATCTGAAGGTGTAAACCCATAGGGTACAAGTGGTCTTCAAGAAGAAGACCGACATGGATGGTAAAGTACAAACCTATAAGGACATATTGGTTGTAAAGGATTTCAGACAAATTCAAGGTACTGACTATGATGAAACCTTTTCTCCAGTGGCCATGGTTAAATCCATTAGGATCATTCTTTCTATTTAAGCTTATCATGACTATGAGATTTGGTAGATGGATGTTAAATTGCATTACTTAACAGTAATCTTCTTAAGGATTTGTACGTGACACAACTTGACAGTTTTATCAATAAAAATGATGCAAATAAAGTCTATAAGCTACAAAGGTCAATCTATGGATTGAAGCAAGCATCCTGGAGTTGGAATCTTTTTCTTGATGAGACAGTCAAAGGGTTTGATTTTATTCAAAATGAAGATGAACCTTGTGTGTACAAGAAGGTTAGTGGAAGCTTACTAACATCCCTCATATTATACGTAGATGACATACTATTGATGGGAATGACATCCCTACTTTACAAAAGATAAAGACATGGCTTGGAAACACACTGTATATGAAATTATTGGGAGAAGCATCCTACATCTTAGAGATCAGATCTATAGAGATAGATCCAAAAGGCTTCTTGGACTAAGTCAGAGCACATACATTGACAAAGTGTTGAAGCAGTTCATCATGGAGAACTCGAAGAGAGGAAACCTTCTTGTGCGTCATGGTGTCCCCATCTATAGAGCTCAATGTCCCAGTTCTTGTGAAGAAAAGGAAGCATGAGTTTGATTCCATATCAATGTTGTGTACCCGTCTAGACATCTCGTATACCTTGAGGATGATGAGCAGATATCATTCAGATTCAAGTTATGCTCACTAGATAGTTATGAAGAACATCCTCAAGTAATTGAGAAGGACTAAGGTTCAATTCTTGGTCTATGGCAAAGAGGAAGAGTTTATGGTAAAGGGTTACACCGATTCAAGCTTCTAGACTGATCAAGATGATTATAAGTCACAATCAGGATTTGTGTACAACCACAACAATAGAGTTGTAAGCTGGAAGAGTTCCAAGCAAGAAACACTTGTTGATTCTAGAACAGAGGCTGATTATATTTCTACATCAAGTGTAGTAAAGGAGGTTGTATGGATCAAGAAGTTCATCACAAAACTTATGGTCATTCCGAGCATCAGCGACGCAGTCAAGCTGTATTGTGACAATAATGGAGCTATTGCACAAGCTAAGGAACCTAGATCGCATTAGCACTAAAAGCATATGCAGAGGTTGTTCCATCTCATATGAGAGATTGTATAGCAAGGAGATGTAAATATTTGCAAAGTACTAACTGAAAATAATGTTGTTGACCCCTTGAAAAAGACACTTTCATAACAGAAGCATGACAGTCATGCCAGATCACTCGATATACAATTTATGGGTGATTGGCTCTAAGTATAAGTGGGTATCTATTGGTATGTATGCCCAGAGAGACAATCATGTGATGATTGTAATGGTATAACTTGTAAAAACAATTTGATTATTAATAAAAGGCAATCTTCCAATTTATTATGTTTAATTCAGTTATGAGATAATGTAGTAACATTATAAATATGTAGAGAATAATATTACTCAATGACATATGTCTTCAAGTATTAGATTTGGGAAAATGAGATCATGTGAATGTTATGCTCTCATTATGTCCATGATTGGTTGTTATTGTGGAAGGTTGATACACAACAATAACACATAACATCAGAGTGTGGGTTGGTTGATGACCAAATCTCATTAGTCATGATATGACAATATCAAACCAATCACATAGATATATGTTTGAGAACAGTGTATCAGACAAACCCATCATGAGACTAAAACATGGAAGACATTTTCATGGAAGTCACAGTCAGCTCTCATGTGGATGGTGGTGGTTGTGGTTCTTAGACTTGAAATCATTGTAGTCATCGCATGTCGTTGGATATACTTTGACATCATCAAACACAATCCTAAAATATTAGTTGTTATAACGGTAATGATTGCATGACTTTGACACATGGGGATAGACTATGAGTGATAGAAATGGGATTTGTCCCTTCTACTAGAGTATGATGTCCTAGGCCTCTTGATTAGTGAGATTGAGAAATGCATGGCCATGCACATGTGAGTCAAAATATGATATTGAGATTACATATATCCCAAATAGTCTTCTCTGGTGCAAGAAATGAGATTGGATTATAAAGAGGATGACTGCTCCATGCCTCGAGTTCAATCTGGACATTAGTGACAAAGGAACTATACAAGCATTACAACACCATATATAGATTGTAGGTTGAAGTTGTTCCCCAACTTTCCATTTATTTGGGTAGCATTGATGTGTGACTAGGCACCACTCATTGCTTGTGATATCATAAGTTGTTAAGGACATTCACTACCAACGTAATATGGGACCTATAGGGTCACACACATAGGTCTCAATCTAGAAGAGGAGTTTAATCTTGAAATGACAATTGAACTAAGTACTAAAGTGTTTAGGTACTCAAATCACGCAACATATAGGCTGATTGCACTACCAAACGCCCATCTCAAGTGTTGAGACAGCCGTCTGGAGTGCCAAATGATCATCTCAAGTGTTGAGACGGGCATCTGGAGAGTCATACCTGATTTAAGTTGAAATTGGCTAAAGAACGAACCGACCAAATCGACCGGCTCAACTCGGGTCACCAGACGATCATTTGGGTGACCGAGATGGTCGTCTCGCATGGGAGAGATGGCCCAAATTGCCCGGGAGAAGGTTCTAGATATTTCCTACTTTGTTTTGGCTACACATTACTTATTGTGTAAGGAAATTAATATGTGATATTAATTGGAATCAAAATTGTCAATTTCACATGCGATTGGGAAACTACAAAACAATTGTCTCACAGTACAAGATGACCGTCTCGCATGACATATGACCATCTCGCATGCCATCCAACTGTCTAGTGTGCCAAACAATCGTTTCAGTGGTCATAAGTTGCACAAATTCAAGATATTTCAGTCCCTTCCACTCTCGCATCGAATGGGAACCTGGAACCAAACCCCACCTATAAATAGAGGGGTACTGGGGGCTTCTTAGATCACAACACATACAATTAAGGAGTATTTGATCTGACAAATATTGTCCTCTCTGGTTTTCACAACCACAAGAGCCCATGCAAGTCCTACCCGACTAGAGAGGGATAAGTAAGGCAGAGAGGAAATTGAGATCATTGTTGTGGGGGAGTAAGTTGGTGACTAGTATGCCAATGGAAGGGATGACTCCTTCCTGTCCATTCTAGTAGGGCGAAAAGATTTCTAGAAGGTCTGTGTGGACTTGTCTAGAGGCGGGAGGCCGTTGTCTTTTGCTAGGAGGACAATGTCAACCGGCAGTCTGTGACAAGAGGAGTTGCTAAAGAAGATGAGGTTTGTGGTTGCAGTTCATAGTGGAGACTGGGAGGAACAATAGTGTGACGAGTCTCATTGCAACTAGGATTTAGAGTTTTGCATCTACAACGATGATGATTGTTGTCTGACTTTCTCCATGACCAAGTATATCCTCAAAACCATCCTTCCTACATTATAGTAATTGACGTGGTCTGTTGGTTATGGGGAATATGGTAGATAAGTTTTTTGTTTCTGCTGCCTACTCTGTAGCCATATTTCCCTACATTGAATTCAAATAGTGGCTAACTAATGTAAATTTTAGAATTTTCTACTAACTTTCAAGTGATGCATTGACTTTAGCTAACCATCATCACATACTATGCAAAGAAACATTTCATCTGCTCTAGATAAAGTTAATATCATTCTTGTTATCAAAGAACCAACAAATAATTGAAGGGACACAATTAAAACAATTCTAGTGGACACATGTTATCCACTAAATGCCATTAGGATATGCATTTTATTGAGGAGCAATTTACCATCTACCAAAAAATATCACAAAGACCAATTACCTTATATCAAGAACTGCTAAGATTTCATTCACTTCCCTCCTTAAGCACGATAGGTTGGACTAAGGATTAAGGTATAAACTATCAAGTACATGAAAACAAAGCAGACACATGGAAATATTTAGCTTTACTCATTTGGAAATAAACTACAATGTTTCTTCAAAGTGAATAGATATAAAGTGTGAATGTTGTAAATAACATCGAGTTCTTGGATAGTTGCAGTACTAAGAACCTTGAAAAAACACATACTTTGCTATTGTAATGTGACTTGATTATGATCTTTGAGTGCATTTCATTTCGAAATATGCAATGCCAATTAATGTCAACACACGAACACCCAACTATTAGACTTTCGTAAGTTGGAAAAAGAATGAGTTACTATTTTCATTGTTTTTCTCATTTCAGAAGGTATAACTTGAACTCTTAGTATTCATCAATTTAGACACATTTTACGCCTCTTTAATATAGATGAAATGTCATCCTTAGACGAGATTAAGCATCAGACACCTGTGTTTTATGAACAAAAATGTCTTTATTTAATTTAAAAAGAAAATTGTGAAGGGATAAAATAAAAAGAAAATAAGACGAACATACTAACTAAGCTTTTGGATCATAAAATGTACTCAAAATTTCTACGTATACAATGCAAACAATAAGTGAATCTAGTCTATGAGTTTAAAATGTATGTCTATCAGTCCTATTGTAGGAAACAATAAAGGTTGTCGTTGTTCAGATTTTTGGTATGTGGTTGGTTCCTGGGACTTCTCTGCTAGGTATGGGTGCTTATTTCTCAATGTTTTGAGAATGCATCATTCAACATGAAACTCATGATTGACTTAAAGAGTTCTCAGGTTTGTCAGTACAAAATCCTTAGGCTCACCTTCATATGCTTCCAGTTCCACCTTCTCTACACCCAGCCACCAAACTACACCCATCTGCATGCGCAAGTTGCACCTCAAGTGTTGCAAGGATTACATAATACCTTACACTTGATGCACCTTATAATGTATGGGCGGGGAAGGGCATTGATCCTATTCCAGTCATGATGCGGGGCACAATAGTGGTAACCAATGAAAATAAATCCACAATGTTGGTTATCCAAGAAGTGTTTAGAAAAGGTATGTGGCCCCGCAAGGTCTCAATCGATAACAGTTTTAGGTATACAAGGAACTACCAGAAACACATGACCATGAATGAAGTTGCTATTGGTTGTGTGTTTCAAACGTTGTATATGGAAATTTGGAATACCATGTTGGGCGTATCCACCTCGCTCGCCAAACAACAAGAATGAAAAAGGTGAGCATCTTTTTGTTCACACAGGTCACAGTCGTTTCCCTTCCCATATCTGGTACAACATTAGTGTGTAATTAGAAATAACTACGGTTAGCGAATCAATAAAGGGTGACAGTGAGCGATTCATGTGAGAGTACCACAACAACTGTACAATTGGAAATGGTGTTGGTGTGCCTACTGGTTAACAAAAGAGGAAAAATTAGAAGAAGCCATGTGTGAACTCTTTTTGTGTTATAGTTGGGAAAGAGATTGGAGGGGGAGATGTCGTTCCTAACTGGTGTGTTGTTTTCATGGTGATGGAAGAGCAACCTACCAAGGTATGAGTTAAAAAAAGAGGTATAAGAAATATACCTTTCGCTTCTTCCTACCTTAGGCTAACACATATACGGATATACCATACGCTTCTTCCTACCCGAGGCCTTGCTAAAAATCTTGTAGAGATCCACCTGTTATTCTAACCGAGAGAAGTTTGACCATATTGCTAATTATCATGAGAATGTATACACGTGTTGATGTCTTTCAGGCCACAGGTTTATTTGTTTCATTCACAATATACTATCTGAATTCTTATTTAATCGTTTGTTCATCAATGGTCTGGGTAGTGCCGTCCATCATCCTAAAGACAAAAAGTTAGATCTGGAACCGAATTACCATGTTAGATCATATATACAGATGTCTTTAGAGAGGCTCTTGCTTAATAAAAACTAACAGTATTGAGTATCTTGTATTGAAAAATCTTGAAAACATATACCGTTACTCATTGTTAGACCCGCCACTCATCGTTTGACTGTATGTGTGTTTAGCGATATATAAGCTTGACGTAGCATGATGACCTATATGTCCTTGCAGCCCGTTGAGGTTGCGTTACTTGATTGTGAACCATTGTGCCTGCATTGGTGGCGCGCAGCTCGTGTTAGATAATCTAGTTGTTTTATTAGATAATTATGTTGCTTTATCTAATTCCCGTTTTGCTATCAAATAGGGCACGAGGCCACGACCTGTGATGGTGCCGTGCTTGTAGGATCTAATTGCTATGCTGTCAAGTGCATGACCAATTCGTGGGATCATGGCACAAAGCTAGGCACGTACATCTTTCTATTGTAGTTCATTGCATTAATAAATAGAAGATAAACAGAACGAGAAAAGCTGTAGCTTCACGCAGCGCAAAACTTCTTCTGTCTCTTCGTGCTCGTGTGTTCGTGTGCCCAGTAATACTCGCGTTTGTGTAGGGACTAAGGCCATCAGCTCGATCTACCACGGTGAAGATTTTAAGGTTGGTTCCGAGAAGGGCGGCGCAAGGGTCGATAGGATGTCATCGACTAAGATGGACGTACTGACGTCAGTGTAGGAGATTCAGAAGCCAGTATCACAGGAGGAAGAGGTCGAACATTGTGGATGGTATCGGTGTTGCTTCTTGTTAGTTGGTGGTGATCAGGATGGTGAGTCGGCGTTGGTAGTCGTGATTGTCAGTCTTCTTCTTGTAGTGATGATTCATAGGAGGCGAGAAGGTCGTCTCGTCTTCTACCCATTGCACCCGCCGCCGATGTAGGAAACCCACCAGGCACGGCGGTTCCTATAGTTGTTTCCCATCTTCTACCCCTTTGCTGCAGGCTTTCCTGCCCAATTAAACCGGATTGACCACTCAACCACGCGGAGTAGGCGGAATGTGGAAGTAATGGTGGAGCGTTGTAAGCCAGAACTGGGGAGACGCATGTAACAACTACAGTTCAAGATAGCGTCATCTTTGGGTGAGAATATACACGTTTTCCACTTTTCACGTAAGGCTTCTATTCGTTTCTTGTAAGTCATAAGTTGGTTTATTGTGAGTGTAAATATTGAAATTATTAGAGACATTGTTAATTTTTAATGTGTACTATAAATAAGAAAGGTGGAAAAGACATAAAAAATCATATCCGTAAAAAATTATAATATTTTAAAATTATAATAACTTCAACAAGTGGTTATGGTGCAGATGTTGCTCCTTTAAAAAATATTTTGTTATGATACAATTATAATCTTAATAAAAATATAATGATTAAAATCACATCATAATATGTTTATTTCACTTTGTATGTATAAAATATTGTAATAATATCCTCATTTCATGTCCTTGTA